>JABMCL010002216.1:0-75000 GCA_018857735.1 Alviniconcha marisindica | reverse complement strand
TTTGTTAAGGTCCTGCATTTGTATCTCCATTGCGCTACGGTCCTGCTTTTTGTGTCTCATTTGTGCTATGCCTATGGTGCTATTAGTATTTACTTTTCACAGAGCACCACTTCCATTTGTTCTCAGTTTCAAACACAAGTATATCCAATCAGTAGAGGGTTATCACGTGTACAAAGTCTCTGATGCAGCTGTGCAGTACAGGGATACATCATTTACTTAAGAAATGTCCGACAAAGCACCAATAGGAGTCAGTGGAAACGTTCCACAAAAAGTGTTGAAGATATCAGTAAATATTGGACGCAGTAAATTTTAGATGTACTCCCCTGTTTGCTGACTGTTTTATGTTCGCCTTTGTGATCTGAAAATGAGGTGAGGAAAAGAAAAAGTGCTAGGAATTAACATGTCACAACAAATTTATCATTCAGAATATCATATTAGAACACATGGGCTGAGTCATTTTTCAGATTTAACACAAGAACAATAATAATTAATATATATAAAAAGCTTAGCATGTCCGTTTTAACTGACAACTTCTCCCCCTACCACTTCCACTTCCAAATTCTGCAACCATCCACATTCAAAATGACATGTTCATCTTGTCCCTGTTTTTGTTGTTGTTGTTGTTGTTTTGGTGTTGGTCTTGGTCTTTTTTTCAATGTTGGTCAACTGTGCCTGTTTTTTAAATGTTCATCTTGTAAGTGTTTTTTTTTATTTTATTTTTTTATGGTCTTGTCACTTGCGATGTTTATGTTAACAAAAATAAGTAATAAAGTCAAAACATGCTCACCTTACTCAGCAGCCAGCAGAAAAAGATGCACGTTTCCTTCCTTCCTTGTAACTGCATGGTTAGTCAAAGTACGCAGATGCCCAACATAAGCCAACACGCATCATAAACTATAAATGGAGACAACAGAAGTGCCTCCTAAACAGAAGGGCAAACTGATTCATGAAAGGAAAGGATGCTGTAGTAAATAACTCACCGAAACAACACCAACCAAAAAATGTGACAAGTTTGCATATACCTGTATCAGTGTATGATTCACACACATGAATGTGTTGCTTTACAAACACACAATGAGCATGCTGTTTGCAGAATGGACATATATTCGTGTCTGCAAGTCTTCACAGCATCACACACACACACACACACGCACACACACAACACACACACGCACACACACACACACACGCACATGCACACAAGACACACACACTCACTTTCATGCGCATGCATTTCTGAAAACAAACACAGATACAAATAAATGCAAGACAGCAAATGGACAGACACAAAAGCATGGACGAACAGACGGCCAGACAGCAAAACAGGAATGAAACTGCTACAAGTACTCACGACATCATCCTTCACCAGCCACTGCAGAGATGCATACAATGAATCTTCTGGTACAGACACTGCTGCCTGGAGAAAGACAAAACACATACATGTTAATATGCACACAAATTCAGAGTCAGAGCAAGCAACTTATGATCTTGTGAAGAAGAAAAGGAAAGGAAACAGAGGAGAACATTTTCGGTTGACTCACAAGTCACAGTTGCAACTAAAAAAAGGAGAAAACATAACTTTCAAGCATCAACTGTAGCAAACATGTTGCAGCCTTGACCATGAAAACAGATCAAGGTCAACAAACCTGCAACAAGTGGTAGCAGATAAATCCATGATTAAAAAAAAAAAGTCCTAGGCCTAAGGAAGCAATTCACTGCACAGCTGTAGCGTTTTCAGCCCAAAACTTTTCAATCTTACACAGTGAAGGTAAACCCAGAGAACAAGGCACTGGTCAGTCAGAGCTCAGGAGCTGTGTGAAAGCTGAGGTGGCCATCCTGGGCTCTCTGTCCCTAATGAGCCTTATGGTTTCTGTGGATATATTCGTGTCCATTGAAACAAAACTGTCCATTGAAACAAAACTGGTCAAACCAGTCTTAGCCTGGCAGTCACAGTGAGCAAATCCCTCCACAGTGTCATGTGCCACTTCGACCTCTCTGTCTCTCTGTTGATACCTCACATCCTACTTCTAGGGTCTAGAACATTTTTCCCTTCTTCATCTTCCTTTTTTATTTAAAGTCTTTTCACAAAAGTGATATTAGACTGATCTTATAATTATCATGCTAACAACATGTGTCAGCAAGTTGCACCGATAATAATAATAAAATTATCCCCCCCCCCCCCCCCCCCCACAAAGTATCCATACACACTTATTTTAAAAACAGATCTCTCTGGATTTTTCCAGCGGAAGAGACCTTTAAGTTTTAACCATACATGTACGAATACACCCTCCAACCCTACCCACCTTCAACTGCTCCCATGTCCGACCCAGCACTCCTGCGGCTAAAATCTCTTGGTAGGTCTGCTGGCAGGCTGTGAAGCCTTCATCGTCCAGGCCCTCCCTGGCTGATGACCAGAAGGCCTCCAAGTCCACGCTGAAAGGCAGCAGCTTGGTCTGAGAAAGCACAACTCTCCTCATCACCTCTGGATCCACACAGATAGAACTGTTCTCCCATGGCAAAGCCCACACGGGCGTCTCAGCACCTGACACCGCCGGTCCAGGCGTAGGACAGGGCGGAAGAACTGATGACTTTTCGGAGAATGAGGTGTGTGTCTCGACGTCTGGCTGCTCTGGTGTTGTCCCTGGCGGTGAAGCGTTGGTGAGTCGTGCCTGCGGTTCTGCAGCGGTGGTGGTGGAAAGGGCCTGGCAAGTCCCCTTCAAGCTCATGGCCACTTTGGAGAGAGTGAGGGAGAGGCGGTTGGACTTAGAATGGAGCAAGGGCTCGAGCTTGGATCCAGGCAGCATGCGCATCAGAGCCAACAGCTTGAACGACGCTTTGTTGTTCAAGGCAGACTGGCTCACCGAGGCCAGCGGATTCGCAGACCTCACATCCAACATTTCGCCTGGGATGAACCTCACCAACACAGCATCTGTCTCCATGCTCACGACCCCGTCGGCGTGCTTCCTCACAAGACCCGCGCTCACAGACGAGGGCACCACCTGCGTAGCTGATGATGGTCCGGCAGTCGCGCTGTCGTTGGAGGACAGTCTCGTTCGCTTGTGTGCAGGCTCCATGACCTCTTCCTCATTGCTGCTTCTGGCCACAACAGCGGGGGCAATGGAAAGCTGAGAAAAGGGGCGTTTGCGCTGCCTCGTATCTCCTGCAGAACTTCCCAGCAGGTCATGAGGGCTGACGGCATCACCACCTTCAGTTGGGTCCACCTGGGTTGCAGGCGCTGTTTCATCTGCAAATGACAGCAGTCTGAAGTGCATTACATGTTTTATGGAAAGTTACCCTTGATATTTTTTTCACTTGACAATGAAAATGACGGAGGATGTTGTAAAGCGCAGTGAGTTTGTGCAGACCAGACAATAGGGCTATACAAAAGTTATCTATTAATCCTAAAAATATATATAAAAATTATTTATATTTTTAGCTGTTGGGTACTATTTTAGGAGCTGCATCTTGAACATTTTGCAATTTTTATACGTTTCTGCAATTACTGATACCCAGTCAATAACAAATTGTGCTAAATGTTTTCAAGAGATTGGAATGTCCTTACTCTCATCCCCCTGCTCATTTGGAAGTTTGTGGATTTTTGGACTTGAAACTGTGGTTTCCTGAAGTTTGTCGTTGGAGGCATACAATTTTTTTTTAAAGTCACACACTTAGAGACAAATCACCACCACCATCATCACCAACAACAACACCCCCACCACCACCCCCACACATCCATGGGACAGCTGCAAAAGATGATCTGAGGCTTATGGCTGTCATGGGACCACCAAGTGTAAACAGCCTGCTTCCAGGTTAAACACTGCCAGGACAGTTTTCCCAGTGTAAGTGGACCCAAAGTTTTTGCCCCAGCAGGCCAGATCAACGACAGAAATGCACAATTCACTGGACCCAGAGTTTTTGCCCCAGCAGACCAGATCAATGACAGAAATGCACAATTCACTGGACCCAAAGTTTTTGCCCCAGCAGACCAGATCAACGACAGAAATGCACAATTTACTGGACCCAAAGTTTTTGCCCCAGCAGACCAGATCAATGACAGAAATGCACAATTACTGGACCCAATTTTTTGCCCCTGCAGGCCAGATCAACGACAGAAATGCACAATTCACTGGACCCAGAGGTTTTGCCCCAGCAGACCAGATCAATGACAGAAATGCACAATTCACTGGACCCAATTTTTTGCCCCAGCAGGCCAAATCAACAACAGAAATGCACGATTTTCATGCTGAAGAAAGATGACTGAAACATTACCACGGTCCATTCTAGCCCTCTTGGCGAGAGGGGCTGCACTGCCTTCAGTCTGACTGGCTGTTACGGAGGTTCCAGCATCATCCTGGTCATCGCTGTCAACGTCAAGCTGAGAATGGTGCTGTTTGCTCGACAGCATTCTCTCTTCTGTTTTTTCACTCGGAAAGAATTCTGCAGCATCGATGCCAAGGACGCTGGACCCCATCTCTATCTTCATGCGCAACTGCAAGAAAATGTATACACCAGCTGCAGCAACACTGAAGGTAAGTAGTTATTGCTTGAGTGAACTGAAAACACACACACACACACACATGCATGCCCACACAAACACACACACACAAGCACACACACAGAGAAAATGTATACACCAGCTGCAGCAATGCCAGTGGTAAGTATTTATTGCTTGAGTGAACTGAAACATGCACACACACAAGCAGATACACACACATGCATGCACGCACACACACACACACCCCACACACACACAAACAAGGACATGAGCACCTGCATGACCAACAAACCTTATCTGCGGCCGTCAGACCAATGGCCAGAGCCACGTGACCCGGATCAGCAATGCCTTGCGGCAAGTCATGGAACCGTGCCTCACTGCAGGCAGTTTGCTGGTCCTGGTCTGAATCAGGCTCACCGCTTCTCTGCCAGTCACTGATGGAGGACAGAAGGTCACTCCCTGATGTGAAGAAGTCATCCGGAAAGTTGGCTTTGTGCAGCCTTGTGGTCAGCCTGTGAACAAAGAAATGCTGATCAGCATATAAAACAAACTTGTGGTCAGCCTGTGACACAAACAAACTTGTGGTCAGCCAGAAACAAACAAACTTGTGGTCAGCCTGTGACACAAACAAACTTGTGGTCAGCCAGTGACACAAACAAACTTGTGGTCAGCCTGTGAACAAAGAAATGCTGGTCAGCCTATCAAACAAACTTGTGGTCAGCCTGTGACACAAACAAACTTGTGGTCAGCCTATGAAACAAAGAAATGCTGGTCAGCCTATAAAACAAACTTGTGGTCAGCCTGTGACACAAACAAACTTGTGGTCAGCCTATGAAACAAAGAAATGCTGGTCAGCCTATAAAACAAACTTGTGGTCAGCCTGTGACACAAACAAACTTGTGGTCAGCCTATGAAACAAAGAAATGCTGGTCAGCCTATAAAACAAACTTGTGGTCAGCCTGTGACACAAACAAACTTGTGGTCAGCCTATGAAACAAACTTGTGGTCAGCCTATGAAACAAACAAACTTGTGGTCAGCCTAGTGACACAACAAACTTGTGGTCAGCCTGTGACCCCAAACAAACTTGTGGTCAGCCAGTGAACACAAACAAACTGTGGTCAGCCGTGAAAAACAAACTTGTGGTCAGCCTGTGACACAAACAAACTTGCGGTCAGCCTATGAAACAAACTTGTGGTCAGCCAGTGACACAAACAAACATGTGGTCAGCCTATGAAACAAACTTGTGGTCAGCCAGTGACACAAACAAACTTGTGGTCAGCCTGTGAAAAAACAAACTTGTGGTCAGCCTGTGAAACAAATAAACGTTGGTCAGCCTATGAAATAAACTTGTTGTCAGCCTGTGACACAAACTTGTGGTCAGCCTGTGACACAAACAAACTTGTGGTCAGCCTATGAAACAAACTTGTGTCAGCCTGTGAAAACAAACTTGTGGTCAGCCTGTGAAACAAACAAACTTGTGGTCAGCCTATGAACAAACAAACTTGTGGTCAGCCTGTGACACAAACTTGTGGTCAGCCTATGAAACAAACTTGTGGTCAGCCTGTGAAACACAAACTTGTGTCAGCCTATGAAACAAACTTGTGGTCAGCCTGTGAAACAAATAAATGTTGGTCAGCCTATGAAATAAACAAACTTGTTGCCAGCCTATGAAACAAACTTGTGGCCAGCCTATGAAACAAACAAACGTTGGTCAGCTTATGCAACAAACAAACTTGTAAACAAACTTGTTGTCAGCCTATGAAACAAACAAGTCAAGCATTCCTTTATTACATTCATAGGGAAGTGTACAGTGCAGTTGAAACAGAAGTATTTTCAACCATTCTGAAGTTTCAGATTTGGTAGAGTGCTGCAAACACTGGATAAGGATGTGACTTAACTCCTCTGGACCAACACAGCAGTGCAACATGATTGCTATAAAATGATACTACCCCTTCCTTTGCCACAAGAGAAGTTGTATTATTTACTGTTAGCTCTAAGCAGGTCAAGCAAACACTGTGTACACGAGAAACAGACAAAATACAACGTCAATTCCAAGGGATGTCAGTTTTGCTCAAGTCTATTTTTGAAGACATTTTAAAGCAGCAGCTCACACGCTTCAGGCAAATAAAAGACACAACCCAGCCCAACATCGAAAGAACACAAATGACACTACACAGTATCAGACTTACCTGGAGTGCAGTGAGTATCGGCTAATGGAGCCCACAACCTCACCATCTATCACTTTCTGAAATGGAAGTTTTGACAGAACACATCAATACGAAATTCAACTCAAAGTGTAAAACACACACACACACACACACACACACACACACACACACACACACACAACACACACACACTCACACACACACACAACGACAAAAACAAACAAAAAACAGGTAGCACAATTCAAAGTCACACAACTGTTTTCCCCTTTTTGTTTTGTTTTGTAAATTTAAGACCTGGATGTGTGAAACATCAGTGGATATTGCGCTTTTATCGTATGTAATGAAAAGCAGAGCTGCAATGACACATGTTCATAAGCTTGACAGCAGAGGTAATTTTGAAGATGCGATACAAAATATAAAAAATGGTGGGCTTGCAAAACCTCAAACTGACGGGCAAAGGAAGAGAAGCTGCCAGAGTGAAGCTGCCAGAGTGAGGTGAAAGGACCCAGCCGATAAACTGGCAGGCAAAGCAACTATCACAAGTGGTTTGCGTCTCGGAAGATCCACTGTATTGAGGAGCTTGAGCCACTCCTTCCTGGCACAAAGCCAAGGACATCATGCCATCAAACTCCCGGAGGAGAAAGGCGTGGATAGAGGAAGCGCTTGATAATCATCGTTCAAAAGGACGAGAGAGGGCCATCGTCATTCAGATGGACACTGGAACCGTTTCAAAAGCAACTTTGGGGAAATTTCTCGTAGACGGGGTGGAGAGGATATGGGCTTTGCTGAGAGTCTAGATACCACCTTGAACTGAAGTGAACTGAACTGAAATGACAGGCAAGCGGTACAACCACTGCTCCCAGAGCACCACAGAAAAGTCCATGTGTAGGCCATCACTGGCAGCTTCAAGTCTAACAGTTCCCTGTCATTATCTGTTTGTGTTTCAAGTGCCCCACGTATCAAACTTTCCTCATGAAACTGTTCCGTCTACATCAATTGCTAAAATCACGCAGAAAATTAACGCGTGAAAAGTCTGAAAAAAGGCTGCAAGGGGCATTGTATATGAAGGGAAACAACTCTTGTCAGAACGGTAGAAAAAGGATGTTTATGGCAACGTTGTCAGACTGTCGATTTTGTGAAGAGTATTGCTGTTTGCGTGTTGCTGTTTATTGTTTGTGGCGTGTGTTTTTTTAGGTATATGGATTGCTTTTTGTTGTTGTTACTGGAATGTTGTCTTTTTGTGTGTGGGTTTTTGTTGTTGTTGTTTTTGTTTTTTGGAATCTGAGAGCAAAGGTACTGTTTGGCAGACACCTCTTCCCATATCTGAGTAAACACTACAGCGAGGTTGACCTTCACCTTGTTTCTGCATATCACGCCACCACGGGTCAGTTCTTGGAACGTCTCGTTGACTGTGTCTTCTGGGTACTGACGCAGTGTGGCGTACATCTCGTAGTTGCGACAGAGCTTGTCCGAGACGCTCAGCAGATGACTCTGCAAAACACCATGCAAACAGAGATGAACATTCATGGGACTGTGTTGCATAAGGTCATCACACTGATGGGGGAGGAATGGGGGGGGGGGGGGGGGGGGAGGTATAATATATTAAGTGCATATATATATATACAGTCACACAGTTACACTATCAGTCATACTATGCAAATACTCCCAAGTCACATACTGAGTAGATAAACAGTCATACAATTACACTATCAAGCATACTACGCACCCCATCCCTAATAAGCCTTATGGTTTCTGTGGACGTTAAGCATCATGTTTACTATGCAAATACTCCAAGTCATTCAGCATCATATCCATGCACTACATAAAAACATTATGAGGCAAGTTGGGGAGTGGGGGTGGGGGGTGGGGGGGGGGGGGGGGGGGGGGGACCACACACACACACAATCCTGAATCACTCCCTCACACACAAACTGATTACCAGCTGGAAATCCCTCAAAGCAACGCTGCAGACATCCACGTCTGTCTGGACATCGGTCCAGTCTTTAAAATCACAGCTTGGGTCCTCTGCAAGCACCACCTCATAGTCCTCGTTCAGCGACCTGACAGTGGCTGGTTGAAGTCCTGCTGCCTTCTCTTGGTCAAACCTGGTTTCAAAAGATACACCTTTGGAAAATCTTGTTCATACCTGGTTTTAAAAGATACACCTTTGGAAAATCTTCCTCAAACCGGGTTTCAAAAGATACACCTTTGCAAAATCTTGTTCATACCTGGTTTCAAAAGATACACCTTCAGAAACCTGGTTTCAAAAGATACACCTCTGGAAAATCTTGCTCAAATCTGGTTTCATAAGATACACCTTTGGAAAATCTTGTTCATACCTGGTTTCAAAAGATACACCTTTGAAAAATAGTCCTCAAACATGGCTGTAAAAGATACACCTTTCGGAAAATCTTCCTCAAACCTGGTTTCAAAAGATAGCTTCCTCAAACCCGGTTTCAAAAGATACACCTTTGGAAAATCTTCCTCAAATCTGGTTACAAGAGATACACTTTTTGAAAATCGTCCTCAAACTTGGTTCCAAATGAAAGAGTGGACTTTGTCAAAAGAGAGGGGGTGGAGATGGGGGGGGGGGGGGGGGGGAGGTTCTGAGCTCCTCAACTAAAAAAAGGGGAGTCAAACAGACTTACACCATGAACTTGCTCAGAAGATCATTCAGCAGGGCTTTCAAAGCTGGGCACACAGCTTCTGCGTCAGTGATCTTCACATCTTTGGGTATGATGGCGTGAGAGTATTTTGCCACCAGCTCCTGGGGAAAAAAGAAATGATGAAGATGGAAGCCCAAAAACACAAATCGAACAAACCTAAACAAGCAAGCAAAATACAGGTGCAGAGTACGTAAAGCAACTCAGCGCATCCGATAGAATCTGGGATCACACGTCTTTGTGGTGAACAGTCAAACAGCTTGTTTTCACTTCTCCAAGGAAAAAAACAAGCAATAAAAAGCATGAAACCTCAAGGAATAATCGCTAGATTCCTTTTACAAATTACAGTACTACTCAAGCAAGCTTTACCTTCGTATGTTTGTGCCAAGAACCTTTCTAAAAAGCACAACTGAGCATCATGAAGGGGGGGAAAACGGACAAAAATCAAACATTTTCTAACTTCTGCCACTCGCATGTGTGCATGCATGTGATTTATAGTTAAAGCACCAGTTTTATTGACTTTTAAATCTAGCTTAGAGTATAGGACATCTTATGCTTCGTTGTTTCTACTGCTGCCAAATGACTTTCCCTACAGGGCCATTACAGATGTATTGTACTGCATTGTTTTGTATCAGCCAAAAGAATACAACAAGACACATGTGTGCTGCTGGGACCTTGTCTTGCTGGAGTTGCATGGAGTGATGTCACACAGACACCACAAACACATGTACACACACCGGATGATACACACACGTTGCTGGGACTGCATGTACATCAGCCTTCTTACCTTGTCTTGCTGGAGTCGCATGGAGTGATGTCACACAGACACACAAACAGATGGATGTACATCAGCCTTCTCACCTTGTCTTGCTGGAGTTGCATGGAGTGATGTCACACAGACACACAAACACATGTATGCACACCGGATGATACACACACGTTGCTGGGACTGCATGTACATCAGCCTTCTCACCTTGTCTTGCTGGAGTCGCATGGAGTGATGTCACACAGACACACAAACAGATGGATGTACATCAGCCTTCTCACCTTGTCTTGCTGGAGTCGCTTGGAGTGATGTCACACAGACACACAAACAGATGGATGTACATCAGCCTTCTCACCTTGTCTTGCTGGAGTCGCATGGAGTGATGTCACACAGACACACAAACAGATGGATGTACATCAGCCTTCTCACCTTGTCTTGCTGGAGTCGCATGGAGTGATGTCACACAGACACACAAACAGATGGATGTACATCAGCCTTCTCACCTTGTCTTGCTGGAGTCGCATGGAGTGATGTCACACAGCACACACAAACAGATGGATGTACATCAGCCTTCTCACCTTGTCTTGCTGGAGTCACTTGGAGTGATGTCACACACACACACAAACAGATGGATGTACATCAGCCTTCTCACCTTGTCTTGCTGGAGTCGCATGGAGTGATGTCACACAGACACACAAACAGATGTACACACACTGGATGATACACAGACGAGTTGCTGGGACTGCATGTACATCAGCCTTCTCACCTTGTCTTGCTGGAGTTGCATGGAGTAATGTGACATGCTGAGTCGAGTTTTGGTGTTCTTCTTCATTTGACGTAGGACAAACGACTGAATCATTCTGCTGGTTTTGTCTGAAGCGAGTGTCTGCCAAAAATGAAAGAAATGTAATTTCAGCAATGATGTTAACAAAGTTAGTGTGTGGTTAATTTCTTGCACCAGCCAGAAATGTATTAATCATTATTCTTAAATTATATAGATACAAGGGGGGGGGGGGGGGGGATGTGTTATTATAAATACAATGATCTTGTATATATACACCTTCAAGAAGGAGAAGGAAAAAGAAAGAAGCAGAGAGGTTGCAACCTTCAGTTTCCGCTTCTGTACCCCCCCACCCCCCACCCTGTGACTTTGAAACTTAGTCTAGGTCACCAAGTCTGGCAAAGCAGCTCACCCAAGATCTGAAATCAAGGAGCTAATTAACACCAGTTGCAGACATTCTCAAGAGGACTGCTTTGTTTTAGGCTCTTTCTGCATACCGATCATTCCCGCATCATAATTCATCTGACAAATCCAAGAGCATCATACATCTCTTTAGTACACACACACTCTATCTGATCATTCCCGCAGCATAATTCATCTGACAAATCCAAGAGTATCATACGTCTCTTTAGTACACACACACTCTATCTGATCATTCCCGCAGCATAATTCATCTGACAAATCCAAGAGTATCATACGTCTCTTTAGTACACACACACTCTATCTGATCATTCCCCAGCATAATTCATCTGACAAATCCAAGAGTATCATACGTCTCTTTAGTACACACACACTCTATGATCATTCCCGCAGCATAATTCATCTGACAAATCCAAGAGTATCATACGTCTCTTTAGTACACACACACTCTATATGATCATTCCCGCAGCATAATTCATCTGACAAATCCAAGAGTATCATACATCTCTTTAGTACACACACACTCTATATGATCATTCCCGCAGCATAATTCATCTGACAAATCCAAGAGTATCATACGTCTCTTTAGTACACACACACTCTCATCTCCATCTCCCCTCCCTTTCCCCACCCACACTCTCTCACACCCACACAAATGCACACACATGAATGTGTGCACCCCCCCCACACACACACACCCCTTCAATAAACTGTCTTCAACATGCACACAGACATACTCCCCCCCCCCCGCCCCCCCATTTTTCACCTGGTCATTCACATCTACACACGTGACGGAAATGGCCTGACAGACCGACTCACTGGCAAACGCTCGTGGAGGGTGTCTCGAATGGGGATGAAGAATTGTCGGCAGGTGCGATCCGGCACCAGAAAGGACATGGCTACCTTGCCCAGCATCACCTGAAACAGGCCAGTGAACTCTTTACACAAACAGCCCCCTACCCCCTCCCCCCACTCACCAACCCCTTCCCCTCTGACAAGCTGAAAGCCCCAGATGCATTCCAAACAGTATACAGATTGTATGTACATGCAGGTGTTTATGTGATGTATGGGGGTGGGGAGGGGGCAGGGGGGCTAGAAAGAGAGATCATGATGAATGGAGCTCAATGTTCTCAGATTCATCTCATTTTGGCTGACATATTAGAGGCGGAAAGAGAGAGGCACAGAGATGGGTGTTATTTGTACAAAGAAAGCAGAGGTGGAGCTCACCATGCTGATTTCTTTGGCGGAAAACCTGGCCCGCTCTCCCTTCTTCATCAGTCGCGCTTGGCGGTCTTTGTCATCCAGATCTGAACAAAGCAGCAGTCTCATCCACTAAGTGACCAACACTCACTTAATCAAACATGCATCAGATCTGTACACTGCTCTCCCAATTACCAACCCAGTCATCCACCTACCTGTTACATTATCAGTCGATCAATAAACCCATCAATCATTCACTCAGTCAAGCATGTGCCTGTACTCTGTTCTCCCAATTACCCATCCAGTCATCTATCTATCTGTTACATAACCAGTCGACCAATAAACTTGTCAGTCATTCAGTCAATCAAACATGTATCTGCACATTGCTCTCCAATCATTCACCCAGTCACTGTAGTTCTTTCGGTTTAAAAAAATTGCAATGTTTGATATTGTCTGCTGTGATGCAGTATATGTTTAGCCACAAATTAATTTTGTCTAGACACGACAATAACCTTGAATCATCCATCTGCCTGTTACACTATCAACTGATCAATCATCCATTCAATCATCATGTTACACTATTAATCACTCAATCACCCACTGAATCATCCTGTTACACTATCAATCATCCACTCAATCATCCTGTTACACTATCAATCACTCAATCACCCACTCACACTGTCAATCACTCAATCACCCACTGAATCATCCTGTTACACTATCAATCGCTCCATCATCCACTCCATCATCCTGTTATACTATCAAACATTCAATTACCCACTCAATCATCATGTTACACTATCAATCACTCAACCATCCCTCAATCATCTGCTCAGTCATCGTGTTACACTATCAATCCCTCAATCATCCACTCAATCATCCTGTTACATTATCAATCACTCAATCATCCCTCAATCATACACCCAATCATCCTGTTACACTATAAATCACCCATTTAACTGTCCCATTACACTACCAATCACTCAATCACCCACTCAATCATCCTGTTACACTATCAACCACTCAATCACTCACTCAATCAAATTATAAGCAGGTGCAATATGTCACCTACCCACTTATCCATCTGCCCAGTAACTTAGCAGTCACTCCATCAAACTATTGACAGACACACTTTTTCACCTAGCCATTTATCCATTTTACCTTGATGTATTTATGTGTGTTTTTTATGTTCATATCATTAGCTTCCCGAGCCAAAGAGTAGGCACTTTAAAAAATATCCATTACTATTATTATTTAATCCATCATCATCTCCGAACAACCAGATATTAGGTTTAGGCTTCTGTACAAGCATGAACATTTACATAAAGGATCAAAACTCATCACATGAATCATGAACTGTAATTTTGTATAGAAATTAAAAACTGAACTGTACTGTAACTAAAAAAGCTTCAATTTGATTACAGCCTGAATCATATCAGGCTTTACTTTTACCTTATACACTTTTCACAGTAAAAAGCAAAATGAACCATACTGAGAACACAAACATACCTGTTACGTGCCGCTTCCGTGACTGACGCTCTTGTAACACACAAAAAAGGAAACAGATCAGTCATCAAAACAGGCAAATAATGCAACATAGCTGAGAAAGGACAAACAATAGGCCTTGCTATCTCAGAAAGCATACAGCAGGGCAAAATTTGTCATGCACAATCCTGCAGTGTCAACTTCCAAAACAATTACATTTTTCACTGAATGCTGGAAGATTTTCAGATACAGGCAATGAATGATCTTGCAATAATCATATGGAAATGATGCGATAACTGCCCACCTATAAGCACATTCGTTTATTGGGATCCAAGTTTAAGACTGTGTCAATGCTGGCACTTTATTACTGAACATTACGACAACAAATATGTTGATAATAACACAAAGGAGACCCTGATGAAAGACCACACTGATGAGAGACCACCCCTCTTCACAAAACCCTTTCCCTTCACATCATAATTAAAGCACAGCCCCTTGACGAAAAAAAAAAACCTGATGAGAGACTACCCCTCTTCACAAAACCCTTTTCTAAAACCTTTCCCTTCGCATCATAATTAAAGCAGAGCCCCTTGACAAAAAAACACCCTGATGAGAGACTACCCCACTTCACAAAACCCTTTTCTAAAACCTTTCACTTCACACGATAATTATAGCACAGCCCCTTGACAAAAAACACCCTGATGAGAGACTACCCCACTTCACAAAACCCTTTGCCGAAACCTTTCCCATAACATAATTAAAGCAGAGCCCCTTGAGAAAAAAACACCCTGATGAGAGACTACCCCACTTCACAAAACCCTTTTCTAAAACCTTTCACTTCACACGATAATTATAGCACAGCCCCTTGACAAAAAACACCCTGATAAGAGACTATCCCACTTCACAAAACCCTTTGACGAAGCCTTTCCCTTCACATAATAATTAAAGCACAGCCCCTTGACAAAAAACACAAAAACAAAACAAAACCTGATGAGAGACTACCCCTCTTCACAAAACCCTTTTCTAAAACCTTTCCCTTCTCGTGATAATTAAAGCAGAGCCCCTTGACAAAAAAACACCCTGATGAGAGACTACCCATCTTCACAAAACCCTTTTCTAAAACCTTTCCCTTCACATGATAATTAAAGCAGAGCCCCTTGACAAAAAAACACCCTGATGAGAGATCACCCAACTTCACAGAACCCTTTTCTGAAACAACACACAAGGAGTTGATTAGCACTCAAAATACATAACACAAGTACAACAACAAAGACCCGAGTCACCTACGGTAACTCTCACCTGGCATGCATGTAAATACAGTTACATAAACTAAACCATAAGTAAATCCTCAATTATGCACATTTCCCTTCACATAATACAGCAGAGCACCCACAGGGCATAGACACAGCAAGATTCAGCAACAGTGGTCCAGTGGGTATGACACCTACGTGCAGATGCACATACATGAGAATCAGCTGGCGTGACAATGATGTGAAAGGATGCAAGTCTTACTGTGTCCTGGACGGCCACCCGGGTTGCGGGGCAGCGTCCACCCAGGGAGCTGTTTACGCAGTCGCCACACTCTTGCCGGGTTCCCACCCTCCTCCTCCCTCTTCTTCTTCTTCTTCTGTCTCTTCTCTGTCTGCGTGGGATGGGGGGCAGCAGCGGTGGTGGTCGACCCTAAGGCATGCTGGCTGGTCTGTTTGGTTGCGACAGTCTTTTTCTTCTTAGCTGGGTGTGCCTTGAGAGGTACCTTTGCTCGGCCTCCTTTCTGAGGCTTGGCTGCAGGCAATACAGCACAACATAATACAATATAGCACAATACAACACAACATAATACAATATAGCACAATACAACACAACATAATACAATATAGTACAATACAACACAACATAATACAATATAGCACAATACAACACAACACATTATAGCACAATACAACACAACATAATACAATATAGCACAATACAACACAACATAATACAATATAGCACAATACAACACAACATAATACAATATAGCACAATATAGCACAATACAACACAATACAATATAGCACAATACAACACAATACAATATAGCACAATACAACACAATACAATATAGCACAATACAACACAACATAATACAATATAGCACAATACAACACAACATAATACAATATAGCACAATACAACACAACACAATACAATATAGCACAATACAACACAACACATTATAGCACAATACAACACAACACAATACAATATAGCACAATACAACACAACATAATATAGCACAATACAATACAACACAATATAGCACAATACAATACAACACAATACAATTAGTTAGTTAGCTGGTGCTCTGAGTCCAATCAACCACACAGGGTTATGTCAGGGCTAAATATAACACAACCCAGTCCAACACAAAACAATCCAACACTATACAATACAACACAGCACCATACAATTAGTTGGTGCTTTGAGTCCAATCAACCACATAGGGTTATATCGGGGCTAAATACAAGACAATACAATCCAACACAAAATATCTAACCCAATAATAATACAATACAAAACAACACAGTACAATTGGTTGGTGCTCTCAGCCCAGTTGACCACATAGGGTTATATCAGACGGGCTAAATACAAGACAATACAATCCAACACAATAATAATACAATCCAACAATACGACACAATACAATTAGTTGGTGCTCTGAGCCCAGTTGACCACATAGGGTTATATCAGACGGGCTAAATACAAGACAATACAATCCAACACAACATAATACAACACTATACAATACAATAATACAGCAAAACACAGCACAATACAATTAGTTAGCTGGTGCTTTGAGCCCAGTCTACTACATAGGGTTATAACAGGGCTAAATACAACACAATCAAATCCAACACAATATAATACTCCACTATAACACAGCTTTGTTGCCAAGTGACAAAGACTATTGCACAAGGAAAGTGGCATGGTGCCAAGGACACTCACGCACACATTCACACCAATCATGAAAGGACAAAGTTATGTTACAACAAAAGAAAACATCTGGGTTTGACTAACTATCCTTCTCCTAACCTGCAGTTGTGTCTTTTCTTCTTTTTCTTTTTTCTTAGAATTTTTCCCCCCTTTTTGAACAGTTACCTGAGCTGTTTTTACTGATATCGATTTATTCATATACCCTCTCTGCTCCCCCCACCCCATCATACGCCAAAAGAGTGATGTGCATGGACTTAATGATGTTTACCGTTTAACCTGTTTGATGTTTAACCTGAAAACCTATCCCTTCTCCTCTGCATACTGATCTGTCGTTTTGCCAACCCATCACCAGTAATGCATGTATTTATAGTGAGTGTGTGTGTGTGTGTGTGTGTGTGTGTGTGTGTGTTTGTGTGTGTGATGAAATGAGTGTATTCTTATGTCTTTGTAAGCGCTCTGGGCTCTTACGAAAAGGGGCACCATAAATAATCTATTATTATATATTAATTAATATATAATTTATAATAATTATTATACATTAATTAACTACTACTTGCTTGTTAGTTTTTTCTCTACACTTTGACCTAAAACTATTATTACATATTATTATTTACTCCCTTAGTGCCCTACAAATAGGCAGCGATCACCATCATCATTCTACTGTATCAGGTGCAGACAACATACATTCAAAGTATATAAATTTTATATAGTAACACTTCAGTAGACCCCCCTTGAGGGCCTAGGGCAAGGGAGGGGGCTGGAGGTGGGGGGCAGGTGGTTAACAGCTGCACCCTCCCCCCAACCCCCACCTGCCCCCCACTTCCAGCCCCCTCCCTTGCCCTAGGTTCTCAAGGGGGGTATACTGAAGTGTTACCATATAATTATAGCCTTTGAATGTTGCACTCCGAACATAATCTGAAACAACAACCAACGCACCGTGTGCACTCGCATTCAATCATTCCATCCGTTAATCAGTACCCGCGTTGAATCATTTCATCAGTCAATCAGCCGTAACGTTCATCCCCTTCAGCAAGCCACAACATTCATCACCTTCAACAAGCGCACACATAATGAAAACAGACAACTTACAGGGGACAGATGCTGCAGCTTCCATTTTGCTGTCTGAGTTCTTCTTGCCCCCTGAGTGTGTAGAGATTAAGGGAGAGAGAAAAAAAGACACCGTAAGCGCTGACGCTCTTTCCAATCTGACAGAGTGATATGAAATCAATGACAACAACAACAAAAAAGAAGAAATCAACAGACAACAACACTGAAAGAAGAAATCAAATCAGAAGAAAAAAAACATGTCCCAGTGTGCAGAAAAAACTGACGATTTAAAGGGGAATCAAACAAAAGACGCATGCTAGGCGGAAAATGAGGAACAGGTGTATGAACTGTGATGTCACTGTTAGACACTGCTGGGAACAAAATGGAAGTACTCACAGTCAACTTTTCATAACTTTATAATACGTCCATAAAGTGCCCTTTCTCACTGGAGCTCATACCGCTTTACAATTATTAACAACATTTACAATGACAAAATACACAAATGCCACATATGTATGGAGTCATGCAGATACAACCTGCTCATCACACACACACACACACACACACACACACACACACACACACACACTTTTGTTAAGTTTCAAATAAAAAAACAAAAAAACCGGGACAAGATATCAAATGAAAAAAATGCTGTGTGTATATTTTTTATTCCTCCTATCAATCTGACACATGATGGTTCTTTGGGGCACCAAAATACCTTGGCAGAAATGTAGAACAAATCAATACATCATTACATGACACTTATTCTTTCGGAAACCAAAATACCTTGGCAAAAATGCAGTAAACTAATCAACTTTTGGGGGACACCAATATACCTTGGCAAAAAGGCAGAGAACTAATCAATACTTCTTTGAGACACCCAAATACCTTGGCAGAAATGAAGAGAACTAATGAAAGCAGGCGAGCCCATTATGCAAAAAGATACTGCGACATAAAAATACTCTCCTGAACAGAACTCTGTTTTCAAAGAACAAAACAAAAACTGAAAAAAAGACTTCCCTGGAGACAAAGCGGCAACGACATCAAAACAGAAATTGGTTTCAAAAGAAATCATCACATGGGAAGAGGGTGCAGCACAGACTGAAAATAACTTAGTTTTTCGTTTGTTTTTGAACAGAGCTTCATCTTAGGATGTCTGGTCTTACTCTTAAGAGGATGTCACTGGCGCATATTCAATGACAAAGGCAAACCAATAAAAAAATATTAGTAAAAAATAAATTAGTGGCAGGACAGCTCAGCTGGCAGAGCATCGGATGAAAAATCCAGGCACAACACTGACGCAGTTTCAATTCCCGGTGCAGCAGGAGATTTTTCTCCCAGAGTCAGCTTCCATTGCAGACTGTCTTATGATGTTCACACAGCCTCTGTGCGCAATGGAAGTTGACTCTGGGAGAGAATTCCCTTGCTGCGCATTAAAAAAAATCCAAACGCTGTGTCCAAACCACCATGAAAATACTGCACACAGTGGTAGGAATTGCAGCCGCTGTAACCTTACCCAGGTAAGGTGACTCAAATTTCCTCCAAGGTATTAATGAAGTGTTTACAAAGAGGCTTTTAATAAAACTATACTATTACTAATCAATCAGATCAATCAGTGTTTTATGTCTGTTAATAGCAAGGTGATGTTGGACACACACACACACACACACACACACACACACACACACACACACACACACACAAAACAAAAAAAACAACAACAAAAAAGACGATACTAACTGATCTTGCTCAAGGTGGAACCAATCTGTTGTGCACTCCAGTTCCTGTGAAGGTGACTGAAACAAAGGTAAAACATTTACAGTTGATGTTATGCAAGCCAAGCATAACACCGCACTCTGTACACACATGAAAAGGTTGTGGAGACCAGACTCACATGAAAAGGTTGTGGAGACCAGACTCACATCCAAAGGTTGTGGAGACCAGACTCACATCCAAAGGTTGTGGAGACCAGACTCACATCCAAAGGTTGTGGAGACCAGACTCACATGAAAAGGTTGTGGAGACCAGACTCACATGAAAAGGTTGTGGAGACCAGACTCACATGAAAAGGTTGTGGAGACCAGACTCGCATGAAAAGGTTGTGGAGACCAGACTTACATCAAAAGGTTGTGGAGACCAGACTCACATGAAAAGGTTGTGGAGACCAGACTCACATGAGAAGATTGTGGAGACCAGACTCGCATGAAAAGGTTGTGGAGACCAGACTTACATCAAAAGGTTGTGGAGACCAGACTCACATGAAAAAGTTGTGGAGACCAGACTTGCATGAAAAGGTTGCGGAGACCAAACTCACACCAATAGGTTGTGGAAACCAGACTCACATGAAAAGGTTGTGGAGACCAGACTCACATGAGAAGATTGTGGAGACCAGACTCGCATGAAAAGGTTGTGGAGACCAGACTTACATCAAAAGGTTGTGGAGACCAGACTCACATGAAAAAGTTGTGGAGACCAGACTCACATGAAAAGGTTGGTTACCAGACTCACATGAAAAGGTTGTGGAAACCAGAGGCAGACTCACATGAAAAGGTTGTGGAAACCAGAGGCAGACTCACATGAAAAGGTTGTGGAAACCAGAGGCAGACTCACATGAAAAGGTTATGGAAACCAGAGGCAGACTCACATGAAAAGGTTGTGGAAACCAGAGGCAGACTCACATGAAAAGGTTATGGAAACCAGAGGCAGACTCACATGAAAAGGTTGTGGAAACCAGAGGCAGACTCACATGAAAAGGTTGGAGTCAGTTCCAGCCGCACCACGGCGATCACCAGGGAGGCAGTAATCTTCCACAACGGACTCAAACTTCTGACACACCAGGTTGTCTTTCATCGACAGGACCTCCACTGTGTGGGGACACGGCCTGTCTGTCACTGCAGAAGACAGTACAATGTCATTTGCTTGATGATTATTATAGGAAGGAAAATATATAAATGTGTTTGGCTTTTTTTCTTGGCTTTTCTTTTGGGGGGGGGGGGGGGGGGTGTAGGAGGAATCAAATAGCCTGCAAAAGCAGACAAACGTGACATGACAGACAGGTGAGATACAAAGAGAGAGAGAGAGTGTGACTGAGAGGGAGGGGGGAGGGGGGCAGAAAAGAGAGAGAGAGAGAGGGGCAGAGATGGGGGGGGGGGGGGGGGGGGGGGGTGCGGGGAGGCGAACACACACACACACACAGATGGCGAGATAGAAACAGGAGAGAGAGAGACAGACAGACAATGGACGATGGATGACAGGACGACGGACGGACGACGGACGGACGAGACAGGGCGGACAGACAGACAGACACAGAGACAGAGAGACAGAGGGAGAGACAGAGTTAAAGAGAGAGAGACAAGAGACAGAGAGAGACACACAGACAGAGACAGAGACAGAGAGACAGAGAGAGATAAAAGCTGTACCTGACAAATTGTTGAGGTCAGTGTGCAGGGCGATGCTCTGCAGCTGGGACCAGTAGTTGTTCACGTCCTCCATCGACTCAAAGTGGAAGGTGAGCTCAGGGAAGGAGGTCATGCCCGCCGGCAGCACGGTGAACATGTTGCCAGGGAGACTGTTGGTGGTGTCCAGCAGCAGGGCAGTCTTGCGCACAAACAGGTACTGCTGCTCACAGACAAAGGTATACATAGCATACAGGTATGCTGATGCGCACCAAACAGGTACTGCTGCTCACAGACAAAGGTATACATAGTGTACAGGTATGCTGATGCATATCCAACAGGTACTGCTGCTCACAAAGTTATACCTATTGTACAGGTATGCTGATGGACATCCAACAGGTACTGCTGCTCATAAAGTTATACATATCATACAGGTATGCTGATGCACATCTGACAGGTTCTGCTGCTCACCAAGTTAGGCATATTGTACAGGTATGCTGATGCATATCCAACAGGTACTGCTGCTCACAAAGTTATACATATCATACAGGTATGCTGATGCACACCGCACCAGGTACTGCTGCTCACAGACTCATTGTTATACATGTGGTCATGAGTCAGAAATGATACTGAATAGTTGTGACTTTTTGTTTGTTTAGTATTTTGTTAAAAGTATGTAAGGCTAAGAAAAGTATGTAAGGCTAAGGCATGCTGGTATCATCGACTATTCTATCTGATTTATCAATACCACAATAAAGACTTCTTCTTTTTTTAAATAGAAAAAAGGAAGAATTTTTTTTTTGACAGAAACAATAAAAACTATAACTGCATAATGGCAAATACCAATGTCATATGGCAGCAAGCAACACATACCACCATCAAGAACCTTAGCTGCTCAACAAACGCTATATGAAGAAACCTATCTCTTAACAAAAAAATACTGAAGCATTTTCTGAGAAAAAAATCCCCAGCAGAATGGACTGTTAGCAGAAAAATGTCAAGACAGAAAGAGCAATACAAGCAGGCAGAAGAACAGGAGAGGAGTGATAGGGAAGGAGGAATCAAATGACAGCCCTGAGATTCCAGAGACAGGAGGAAGACATCAGACATCCCGGGCCTCCCTTCGGGGGGGTCCATCTGACAACCAGGACTAACCTTGCTTCTGTCGTTGAAAAACAACGGCCCAACTGACAGCAAACCCAGGCGACACAGATGGACGCAAACTTCAGAAATGGCACCCATGTAGATTCGCATCTGAAGCATGGCTCCCAGAATGTTGAGCGGGAGTTTGGTGATTGGGTAGTGCTTCTTGTTGCTGTCCTTCAGGTAGTCTTGGATTATGCTGAGGTCCTATAAGAAATTAAAAAAGGAAACACATTAAAAGGTGTATAATAACATAGATAACACTTGTTCTCTTTTAAATCGTGAATCAAACTCGGACAATCTTCAAGAGCAATCACGCATCCAAGCGAAAGCGGAAAGAACATTGGTTGTTATGAATGGGAGGAGAACCACATTTGGTCAGAGGTCAAAACCATCTCCTCAGAGTCAAAACACATAAAAGGTTCAAAATATCGCCATTTATTACAACATGCACATTTTCAGGATAATCCCTTTTAAGCTACAAAACGACACTTAAACAACAGTTAAACAGTAAAAAGTTCTTTTTTTAGAATGCTAGCAGTCATTCTTGTTTCAGATTTTTTCAACTTCTCATGGATCAAACAAAAACAAAGAAGAGTATTTAACTTGCCAGTCTGAAAATATCACTTTGCAGCGTGGAATAGTGTGTGTGTGTGTGAGAGAGAGAGACTGTATTCCAGTGTGTGTATGCAGGTGTGTGCGTGTGTGTACATGCACGCGTGCATGTGTGTGTGCATGTGCATGTGTGTGTGCACGCAAGTATGCATGTCTGTGAATCTCTCTGTGTATGTGTGTGTGTGTTTGCACATGCATGTGCATGCGAGGAAGCATGTCTTTGTCTCTGTGAATCGGGGGGGGATGGGGAGGGGGGATCAAGTGGTACAAAATATGTGCCTGAAAATAAAAAAATCGCACTGCCGGGAAAAAGGGCAGCCCTTAGAAGGGAAGAAACTCTGTTGGCAACAAAAGCCATACATATGCCTCGCTTCTCTCCCTTGAGCTGAGCACGGGATTTCCGTTTTTGATGATTACTTCTGGCTTTGACGGATTTCTGGCTTCCGGCATTCCCACTTGCACCCCTGGTGTGTGCATATGTGTGTGCATATGTGTGTGTGTGTGTGTGTGTGTGTGTGTGTGTGTGTGTGTGTGTGTGTGTGTGTGTGTGTGGTGTCCAATTATAGATAAAACTGAGCTGAACCTGGGTTTTGGCGAGAGGGGCAAAAACAGACAGCGGCATCACCAGGAGCAAATCACCGATGGAACACACACCATCTGCTCTACCCACCAGCAGCTTCATATCTGGAAAACATAAAAACAGCATGCCAAATATAATGTCCCCTATTCACATGGTTACAAGAACTGATGATAGAGAATGAAAAGCATAATGTGCAGACAGTGTGTGTGTGCGTGCGTGTGCATGTGCACGTGCATGCACACGCACATGCGTGCCTGTATCACGCATGCACGTGGGATGTGTGTGTCAGAGAGAGCAGAGTGAAACTGCACAAATTTTAATGTGTACGGAACATGGTCAGTGCTGCAAACAACACAGGCATCAATTGCACGAGTGGCATTATTTTCCACAGTTTTAACCCACCACCTGCAACACTTACGGACTGCTACCTACAGTCCACAAAGAACCATCAAAAAACAAAACACACCTCTGGTGCTCACTGAAACATACCACCTGGTGTTTTAGACCCAGTCAACCATTACTGTTCTATCAGGGCAAAAGGGCAGGGGTGAGTGATATGAACAGTGCAAGGTTTTCTGACGCTTGGACAGAACTAGGAAGGCAATGAGGGCATTCAGCCAAGGCTGTTCTAATTCACGTAATGCAAACAAACGCCACCACAGTGGACAGCGAGACGAGGCAACACCTCCCAACTTACTCTGCTGCTTCCTGAGAGGTGGGATGTAGCGGCGCCAGTCTCTGACGTCCAGGTAGACCGGCGGCTCTTTCGGTTCCTCCTCCCTGTCACCGTCCCTTTCTGCGCTGGTTGTCGCGGTCCCTTCCTAGCATTGACAAAACAATGCAAGTCTTCACTTATTCTCGACACAACATTGCAGTGTTTAATCTGAAACAGAATGAGGCCTAGAGCGCTTGTGTCTAATCAACAAAGGGAGTTAATTAGCATTTGAACGGCATCGCAGGAACACAACAACAAAGTCCTGAATCACCTACAGTAACTCTCAGCTGGCATGCGAGTAAATACTGAGCACATAAACTCTTACAAAGGTACAGCTTCAACCCTTGATGATGTACCTTTAGGGGAGTTTACGTACCCTGTGCTTACTTGCACACCAGGTGAAGTACCATTGGTGATTTGGGTCTCTGTTGTTGTGTTCATGGCATGTCTTTTGAGTGCTAACTGACCTCCTTTGTTATGCAACACTGCATCTGCAATCTTTACTTCTTGACACAGCAATGCAAGTGTTTATTTCCTGACACAGATTTAAACTTGTACTTACTTGAGACAGAACTGCACATGTTTATATTTTCTGACACAACTTTAAACTTGTTTATTCTTCACACAACATTGCAAGTATCTATTTCCCAACACATTTTAAATGTGTGTACCTTCTGACGCAACATTGCAAATGTCTATTTCCCAACAATGCTTTAAGTGTGTTTAATTCTCGACAAAAGACTTAAAAATTTTATTTCCTGATACAACTTCCAAATGTGTGCACATTTTGATACAATAGCAGTAGTGTATAATTCCTAACATACCAGGATAAGTGTTTATTTCCTGACACAACCTAAAACTTATTTACTGCTTGACACACACGCAGGCACATGCGCACACACACACACAGAGATACCAACAACAAGAACAAAACAAAAACAAAACACAAATAAAACACACACAAATACACAACAAACACAGAAGGGGAAAAAAAAGACATTTTTTATTTCCTCACAGCTGTTGATTTTCATGGGGAAAAATCTGCACAGATAAACACTCACAAAAAGTGAAAACGTTCATCAATTTAAAAAAAATCAAAAAAATCTCACAGCAATAAAACCCAAAGGCTGAATGACAGCAACAGCCGCTGGACTGACCTTCTCTTCAGATGGAACAGCCAACGGCTCTGAGACGCTCTCCATGCCGCTTTCTCTCTGGCTGCCTGGCTCCGACCCCTGGTAGCCGTAAATGACGTACCACAGGAATCGGTGCAGCAGACGGGCTCTCTCCCATTTCTTGGCCTTCTTGCCTCTCCTCTGTTCAAGCCAAAAAAAAACTTCAGTGCAGTAATCAGGCATCAGATTGAGATTCTGTTTCTGTTTCAGACTGAGATTCTGATTCTGTTTCTGGAAATCCACTTAAATCTGTTGAGAAAAAAAGACAAAAAAAGACCTAGAAAGTATGGTACTCCAACACAGTTCTGAGCATTCTCTCTTCGCAAGACTGAAAAAAATCAATATGTCATCACACATCAGATTCCGGTGTTAGTCAAAATCCACTTAAATATGTTGCCCCAAAAAGACCGAGACAGCGTCTGAGTATGATACTCAAATACAGTTATCAGCATTTCTTCTCAAACCCCCAAAAAACATCATGGCAGTCATCAGAGTTGTTTTGATTCAATCCCACTTAAATCTGTTGCCCCCCCCCCCCCCCACCAAGAACTAGATAGTACAGTACTCAAATACAGTTTTGAGCCTTTATCTCTGCTCAAGCCAAAAAGCTTCCATGCAATAATCAAACATCAGATTCCATTTTGACGGAAAACCACTTAGATCTGTTCCTCGAAAACAAAAACAAACAAAAAAGCCCTAGAAAGCATGGGACTCAAATACAGTTTTGAGCATTTCTCTCTTCTCGAGAATGACCTGTGTCATTCCTCAGTTGATGACATCCGGTTTGTTGGCAGGAGAATCTGATGTCTGGGTACGTAATGAAAACAGTAAGTTTCACTGAACCAAACATAATTTCTTTTAGGGGGGTGGGGTGGGGGTGGGGGTGGGTGGAATCAAAACTAACCAACCTGGACAATAATATCCATCAGATTGTTAAAGATGCCTGCAAGAGTGCTAATCCATTTTGAAAAAAATGTAATCACATTTCAAACTTCCTGGTCAAGGACAGTGGAATCAAATTTCGGAAGTACAGCAGTGTATGCTGATCAGCAGATTGCTGGTCTGTCTCGTGATATAGGCAGGGAGAGAGGAAAGAAACGTGACTATTTTTCATTAAAATCAGTGGTCCTTGCAAATCAAGAAAACAAAATGAAAATTAAACAATCAAAACCAAAAACTGTATAATACAAATCTCACATGTGGTTCCACGTTCTTTGCAGCATTGACCGCACACTTGGCAACGTGCGCCCACTCTGAAAAACTGAGACTGGAGGACTGGATAAACCTTTTGCTGTCAGGCTGTAACAAAAAACAAAAAAAGAGTGAGAGTTATATACATGAAATGAACAGAACGCCAACAGAGCCATATACCTCAGTTGACTCACTCTCACACACACGCATACATGTGCATCTGCTGGACAGCACACGCAAAAGCTCAGTTGACTCAGTCAATCTCACAAACGCACACATGCACATGCGCATGCTGGAAAGCTCAGTTGACTCAATCAATCTCACAAACGCACACAAGCACATGCTGGAAAGCTCAAATGACTAAATCTCACAAACGCACACACGCACATGCTGGAAAGCTCAGTTGACTAAATCTCACAAACGCACACACGCACATGCTGGAAAGCTCAGTTGACTAAATCTCACAAACGCACACACGCACATGCTGGAAAGCTCAGTTGACTAAATCTCACAAACGCACATGCACATGCTGGAAAGCTCAGTTGACTCAATCTCACAAACGCACATGTGCGTGCTGGAAATCTCAGATGACTCAATCTCACAAAGGCACACAAGCACATGCTGGAAAGCTCAGATGACTCAATCTCACAAACGCACACATGCAGATGCACATGCGCATGCTGGAAAGCTCAGATAACTCAATCTCACAAACACACACACGCACATGCTGGAAAGCTCAGATGACTCAATCTCACAAACGCACACATGCACATGTATACATGTGTGTGCCGGAAAGCTCAGTTGAGTCACTCACACACACGCACACACATGCACATTTAGACAGCCTACACAAAAACTCAGCTGACTCACTCTCACACATACACGCACGCTAGACAGCACACACACACTTTTCCCCCTTGACTTTCAGGCAACCTTGCATGTAAGTCATGGTCACTGAAACTAGTGTGAACATTATTTATTTTCAAATGCGTGCCCCTTTTATCCTGAACCAGTTCTGTCTGCCACAAAAAACAAACAAAAAAACGTAGCACAGTCACACTGTGTATGGTAGTCAGCAACCCTCTGAACAGGTGACTTTTGACTTTGCATAGATCTAGGTGAATTACTGCGCGGCCAGCTCTGCAAACTGTTCTGACAGATTTCTGATTAGGAAGCATGGTGGTGCTGGCAAGTCTGGAAGCTTGCTTCACATGACATTTTGGGTCCTACGTGCTGCATCAAACAATTACAGCTGGTTTCTGCACATAGCAGGAAGCAGGCAAGTAGCCATAAAGACACAACTCACACAGTCACAGGCTCGTGATGATAAATACCTGGGCTTTATCTGTGAACTGGGACTACTCAGAATCTATTTTCGTAGATTCTGAGTGACAATCAAGGAAATAAAATCAAAAGACTTACAAGATGCAGGAACCCAAAGTATCGCAGTTTGAGTTTCTGGATGGCCTGTTCAACCAGCTGGTCATCCTTGGTGATGTCTCGGGCACATATCAGCTGAGCCTGCACATGTAACACAACAATTCATTCGGTCAGTCAACAGCATTGCACAGCTCTGTCAGCCAACAGCACTGCACAACTCACTTTGTCAGCCAACAGCATTGCACAACTCACTCTGTCAGCCAATAGCACTGCACAACTCACTCTGTCAACAGCATTGCACAACTCACTGTGTCAACCAACAGCACTGCACAACTCACAGTATCAGCCAACAGCACTGCACAACTCACTGTGTCAGCCAACAGCACTGCACAACTCACTGTGTCAGCCAACAGCACTGCACAACTCACTGTGTCAGCCAACAGCACTGCACAACTCACTGTGTCAGCTAACAGCACTGCACAACTCACTGTGTCACCCAACAGCACTGCACAACTCACTGTGTCAGCCAACAGCACTGCACAACTCACTGTGTCAGCCAACAGCACTGCACAACTCACTGTGTCAGTCCAACAGCACTGCACAACTCACTGTGTCAGCCAACAGCACTGCACAACTCACTGTGTCAGCCAACAGCACTGCACAACTCACTGTGTCAGCCAACAGCACTGCACAACTCACTGTGTCAGCCGACAGCACTGCACAACTCACTGTGTCAGCCAACAGCACTGCACAACTCACTGTGTCAGCCAACAGCACTGCACAACTCTGTCAGCCAACAGCACTGCACAACTCACTGTGTCAGCCAAACAGCACTGCACAACTCACTGTGTCAGCCAACAGCACTGCACAACTCACTGTGTCAGCCAACAGCACTGCACAACTCACTGTCAGCCAACAGCACTGCACAACTCACTGTGTCAGCCAACAGCACTGCACAACTCACTTGTCAGCAACAGCACTGCACAACTCACTGTGTCAGCTAACAGCACTGCACAACCCCTGTCAGTCAACAGCACTGCCAACTCACTGTGTCAGCTAACAGCACTGCACAACTCCTGTCAGCTAACAGCACTGCACAACTCATTGTCAGTCAACAGCACTGCACAACTCATGTGTCAGCTAACAGCACTGCTACAACTCACTGTGTCAGCTAACAGCACTGCACAACTCACTCTGTCAGCTAACAGCACTGCACAACTCTGTCAGTCAACAGCACTGCACAACTCTGTCAGTCAGCTAACAGCACTGCACAACTCACTGTGTCAGCTAACAGCACTGCACAACTCACTGTGTCAGCTAACAGCACTGCACAAACTCTGTCAGTCAACAGCACTGCACAACTCACTGTGTCAGCTAACAGCACTGCACAACTCACTGTGTCAGCTAACAGCACTGCACAACTCACTCTGTCAGCTAACAGCACTGCACAACTCTGTCAGTCAACAGCACTGCACAACTCTGTCAGTCAGCTAACAGCACTGCACAACTCACTGTGTCAGCTAACAGCACTGCACAACTCTGTCAGTCAACAGCACTGCACAACTCACTGTGTCAGCTAACAGCACTGCACAACTCACTCTGTCAGCTAATAGCACTGCACAACTCACTGTCAGCTAACAGCACTGCACAACTCTGTCAGTCAACAGCACTGCACAACTCACTGTGTCAGCTAACAGCACTGCACAACTCACTGTGTCAGCTAACAGCACTGCACAACTCACTGTGTCAGCTAACAGCACTGCACAACTCTGTCAGTCAACAGCACTGCACAACTCACTGCGTCAGCTAACAGCACTGCACAACTCACTGTGTCAGCTAACAGCACTGCACAGCTCAGTAGACCTCCATGCTGATGCTGAGCGACCATAGGTATGTACAACAGGCAAAGCAGACATCCCCCCCCCCACTCCTCTCCCCCTCCGCCCGCATCCCTTCTGCCTACAGACCTTCCTCATACACCAAAATGCAGGACTTGCTGAGATCCAAACACACAAAGGGTTAAAGAGAACACTGGTTTTAATACAATGCAAAATGTGCAAATTTTAGGGGCAAAACCTCTTTTTTTCCAAGCAACTGACTGAGAGGCAAATGATGATTATTGAAAATTGTCTGTTTTAGCACTTATCCTGTTTGAAATGTTCTGGCAGGATTTGCTTGCTTTCACTCTCAGATTAGTCTGATTTAGCATGTGTGTGTGTGTGTGTGTGTGTGTGTGTGTGTGTGTGTGTGTGTGTGTGTGTGTGTGTGTGTGTGTGTGTGTGTGTGTGTGTGTGTGTGTGTGTGTGTGTGTGTGTGTGTGTGTGTGTGTGTGTGTTTGTGTGTATGTGTTTGTGTGTGTGTGTATGTGTTTGTGTTTGTGTGTGTGTGTGTGTGCGTGAGTGCATGCATGTTAGTGCATGTGTGCATGCGTGCATGTGCGTGTGTGCATGCATGCAGTGCGTGTGTGCATGCATGCATGTGCGTGTGTGCATGCATGCATGTGCGTGTGTGCATGCATGTTAGTGCGTGTGTGCATGTGCGTGTGTGCATGCATGTTAGTGCGTGTGTGCATGTGTGTGTGTGCATGCGTGCATGTGCGTGTGTGCATGCATGCATGTTAGTGCGTGTGTGCATGCGTGCATGTGCGTGTGTGCATGCATGTTAGTGCGTGTGTGCATGCGCGTGTGTGTGCATGCACTCTACCACTGAGCTCTCCTCACTCCCATACAACACACAACTAGACAGCAGCTGCCAGCAACTTACAGTGACGCTTTTAGTCTTGTGCTCCAGCTTGAGGTTGAAGGTGTTCAGTTTGCCCTCCTTCTCGCACCAGCTGACGAGGCGCCGAATGGTCTTCTGGCAGATGTCGTGCGCAAGCTCCCCTCCCTCCTTGGCCAGCTGCTCCTTGATGCCCTGTCATCACAACTTGTCCCAGTAAACGCAGACTTCTGGCACTTCTAGCAGTACAATGACCAGGCTCCCTCCACTTTTCACCAGCTGTTTGTTTATCATGATACACCCTGCTGTCAGAACTTGTCCCAGTAAATGCAGACTTCTGGCGTTACCTGCTGTCAGAACTGCTCCCAGTGAATGCAGACTTCTGCAGACACTTGTAGTACCATGGCCAAGCTCACTCAATTTCTTCTTCTTCTTCCGTTAATGACCATCGGCCACAAAGCTGGCCATTACTGTCATTTTTCACAAGCTGTTCATTTATCACTGTACGCCCTGCTGTCAGAACTGGTCCCAGTGAATGCAGACTTCTGCAGACACTAGTAGTACAATGACTAAGCTCTCCTTCCACTTTTCACAAGCTGTTCTTTGCTTTGTGCCTTGTGGTAAGAACTGGTCAGGCTCCCTCCATTTTTCAAAAGGTATTCGTTTATCAGAATCAGTTTATGCCATGTCATCCCAGTTTGTCCTAGTTAATGCAGACGTCTGGCACACACTAGCAGCACAATGACCAAGCTTGCTCCATTTTTCACAAGCTGTTCGCTTATCACTTTACGCCTTGTGGTCAGACCCCATCAAAAGAAACATGTCACAGTTATTAAAAATGAGAACTATTAAACTGGTCCATGTAATGTGATGTAACACAAAACAATATTTATGAAGCACCTACACCTAACATGAGCCTGAATCGCATAATATGAAACGGTCAAAAGCATGTATGTGAGCAAAGAAACTCTACTAGTACTGATTCTGTAAACAAACACACTGCAACACTTCATCCAAAGTCTGTCCCAATCAAAATGTTCAACAATCAAAGCTTCACATTTATCAGCTAATAGTTTAGCGAGAAATGTGGCTTTACGTTTCAACTGTTCGACACCCTGAAATGAGACCAGGGTCACTTGAAAGTGGTATGACTGGGTAAAGCTCAGTAAGTACAACTGCTGTGTCAAGTTTGACATAGGGTTGAAAAAACAACAACCAATAAATGCTGAGGCCACACAGGTGGTGGCTTAAAATGTATGCACATGCACAGGTGACCAGTTACAACAACCCATTCAAGCATTACGTTCAGCTAATAAAATACTATTACATGACAAGAATGAACTGACCTATTGTGCGAAAAAGAAGCTTCCCTAGGCAAATGCAAATATGCGTGCATGTATGCATGTGAATGTGTATTCAGTTAGTATATGTGTGAACTTCAAAACAAATTCATGCTGCAGGTCAGAATTATACACCTAGTCACTCACCTGTTTCATGTAGGTGCCATCTATCACACGGTATCGCTTCAACAGGTCCAGAATGATGTTGGCATAGATCAGCACTTTCTCAGTCAGCTTGTCTGGCAACACAACATCATCCACGTTAAAATGGAAATTACTTTCAATAAAGAACTGCACTTCTTCAAGATCATGTTTGTATTCAAACTTTGATAAATCTTCTCCATCGGGAACAGCTTATATGATTAAGATGCAAAAGAAATGTGAAGTTTTGAAATGATCATACAATCTGAAACAGTGCTGAAATGCATAATCACACAAGCCCGCCCCCCCCCCCCCCCCAACAACACAAAACAGTTGCATTTTGGTGCAAATCTAAACCAATCACAATTAAAATGACACAAAACATTTCTGGTGTGACAACATTACAGCCCAATGTGAGGTTGGTTAGTTCTTTGATTTTAACATCCTGTCAATATGCATGCACACACACATGCATGCAAGCAGCAGTCTTACACACACACACACACACACACACACACACACACACACACACACACACACACACACACACACACATGCACACACACACCACACACAAGGCAAGCACATGTCTACAGCCAAATACCAAATACACTGGAACCACAATGGAATACTATCCCGAAAAGACTACGAGACTGTCTCTCTTCAAGACCCCCTTTTCTGAAACCTTCCCTTTCAGATCTTCACAACCATGGACCTCTCATCAAGGACCATGCCTCTCTTTACACTTAAACACAATTTGGGTTCAAGAGCCATGAAACTGACGCTAAGGGACAGCAAAGTCATGGTTTATAATGCTCAAATAGTTCAGCATGCAACTGCTGAACTGTTGCAAGTAGCGGCTTGCAGACAGCAGGTTTTTTGACAAGTATATATGGACAAACAGCTAAAAAATGTCTGAATGTCAGAGATGGTCACAAAATGTGATTATCCACACTGTCAATGATTTCACACAAATCATTATCAGCTTTCTGAAACTGGGTCAATTTCGCACAAATCAGTATGAACTTTCTGAAATTGTTACTCGACTTGATTTGATCAAAGCATGAAAAACACGTACTTGCACTCCTTCCTTTTTTACAGTTGCTCAACGTTTTGGCCTTTGAGCGTATGATGTAAACTGTACAAACCATTGCTGATCGGATGAGCCATGTGCTTGGAAACGCCAACGGATGGGTGGTCAACAAAAGTGCACGTGACGTCAGAAAGCCCATGGCTGAGGTCCAAGGGTGCGGTGTTCTTGTTGAAGGACTCCTCCTCCGCCAGCTTATCAATGTTGATGGCATCTTCGTCATCGTCCAGGCAGGTGTCCGGCCTCCCCTCCTCCTCCGTCTGCTCCGAAGCCTCTTCCTTGGGCACTGTGAGCTCTGGGAAATGAACAGCTAGTTGCTTAGCAGCTGGATCTTCACATCCTGGCAACTGTTGCTGTTGATCGCTTATAGTGCTGTTCGCTCTCGATAAGACTCATTGCACTCTTGTCGCACGTGATTCTAAAATGAGTGACTACGCTTTTCATAGTGTGCTTTGAATATCCACTGCAGCGGGGTACTTATAGCACTGTTTGGTTGTTACGTGGCTGGTGCCACCTGAAACTGCTGCCATATCGGCGTATTCTGTGTACACCATACGATCATGCACCATCATGTCATGTCACTTCATGCAAAGCCACATCCTTAGGGTGCATGCGTGTTCAGCTGTAATCTGCCACCTGCACTTTTGGCAGAATGACCAGGATCCTTTATGTACAACTGCAGTAACGCAGGGGCCCAATGGATACTGAAATAGGAGTCAGCAGGGAAAGGTGACTCTCGAGAAAGGCAAAATGCAGGAAGAGAAGGAAGAAAGACCAGAAATGACGGCAGGAATGTAGGGGAAGGGCAAACAAAGGAAGAAAGGCAGGAAGAGAAGGAAGAGAGACAGGAAGTGATGGGAAGGACAGGGAAGGAAGGAAGGCAGGAACGTAGGGGAATGACAAACAATGGAAGAAAGGCAGGAAGAGAAGGAAGAAAGGGGGGAAGTGATGGTAAGGACAGAGAAGGAAAGGAAGGTAGGCAGGTAGGCATGAAGGGACGAAGACAGGCAGGAGGGTGAGCAGAAGGAAGTGAGAGGAAGAGAAGGAAGGAAGGCAAGAATGTAGGGGAAGGGCAAAAAAAGGAAAAAAGGCAGGAAGTGATGGGAAGGGCAGGCAGATGGGATGCAAGGGATTAAGACAGGTCAGCGGGAAGCAAGAGGGCTAACCTGCAGGAAGCTCAGTTGTTTTCTGCTGAAACTCTGCCAAGGCTTTCCCAAAGGACTGTGAGCCAGCCTCCAAGAACGGTTGGGCAACGTATCTGAAGATAAATAATATCTCCCTTAAATAACATTCTAAAAGTTGTTGTCCAAAGCATTCTGTTCATGATCTCATATATATATATATATATTTTTATTTATTTTTTAATCTTTCTTTTTCTTCTTCTTTTAAAAAAAAAAAAAATCTGAAGAAAACAGTATTTTGCTTAAATAACATTCTAAAAGTTGTTCAAAGCAATCTATTCATGATCAAGCTCATATATTTCTTTATCTAAACAAATTAATCTGAAGAAAATAATATCTATCTCCCCTTAAATAACATTCTAAAAGTTGTTCAAAGCATTCTGTTCATGATCATGCCCATATATACTTTTTTCTAAACAAATTAAAACAAAAAACAAAAAAAACATTCAAAGTCTGAAGTCATCTGAAAAAGAACTTGTTAAAATAACATAACTTTCATTTTCACATTTGCGCTGTTGCTATGACTTTGAAATGTTATCAATATCACTGAAACTGGTATGAGAGCGTAAAGCTCAATGGAGACCACTATCATACAAAATTACACATTTTTGGTGTCAACAAAAATCACAACAATGCTGGTTTTTTTAGACGGTAGACCACCCAGTGGACAGACAAAATAAGACAGAGGACAGCACACTCAAAGTGAAGAAAAGCAGACAGATTTTTCTTTAAACAACACACAAACCCAGTTAACCAAATTAATCACACCACACACAAAAAAACAGAAGATAAAAGCTTTTCACTCACAGTGAAATTCGCACTTTGCCACGTGACTTGAGTATGCCAGTGATGGCTCCAGTTCGCTCCAAGCAGCGCACAGCACTGCGAGCTATGCGGAACTGCAAGCTCATGGACACTGCCACCATGGCAAGAGAGATCCCCTCAGCGCCAGCCTTGTAAATCATGTGGTACACCTGCTGCAGAAAACCTTGGTCATACCGCCAGCTGTAAGTCCCTGAAAATACAAGAAGCAGCTGCGTCTTGACTCAGGTGGGACAGCTCAGTTGGTAGACCAAACAGCACAATACTTTTTTCTTTTTTTTACAGTTTGACATGTTTATGAATGAACATCTGTCAAGTGTCATCTATGAATGCAGTATAATCATTCTTTGTATCATTGTGTGTGTATGTGTGTGTGTGTGTGTGTGTGTGTGTGTGTATTACCTTTCACATGTTCATAATACATATCAAATACAGTGAAATCATTCTTTCATCCATGGTGGTATTGTGTGTGTTTGTGTGTGTGTGTGTGTGTGTGTGTTGCATGTGTGTGTGTGTGTGTGTGTGTGTGTGTGTGTGTGTGTGTGTGTGTGTGTGTGTGTGTGTGTGTGTGTATTACCTTTCACATGTTCATAATACATATCAAATACAGTGAAATCATTCTTTCATCCATGGTGGTATTGTGTGTGTTTGTGTGTGTGTGCGTTCATGCGCGCGCACATGTGTGTGTGTGTGTGTGTGGTCATGCATGTGTGTGTGTTTGTGTGTGTGTGTTTGCATGTGTCCAGCACTATACTGACAAGCTCTGCAGAAAATATTTATCTAATCAACTGCAAACTTCTAGGCTTGTTGTATCATTATGACATATTGACATGCTCACTGGGCATAGTCCTTCCAAAGAGCCATGGTTTGAATACTTTGATTTGTTCTAACCTCAAAACCACCCTGCCAGTTTTATGAATACATACATTTTTTCCTCTCACTCAAACAGAAAGGAAAAGAAGGAAGCAGAGCAAGTTACCAGAGTCCCAGAGCCTTCCCATGGTTCTCATAAAGCTATCCTCCTCATCACCGTCCTGCTCCTCCTCCTGTTCTTCCTCGTCCTCCTCTTCCTCCTCCTCTCTATATTCTTTGATCAGGACCAACATGGAGAGCTGCTTCTCAGTGACGCCATCCCTTAAACACACACACACACACACACACACACACACACGTGTGCGCGCGTACGCACACACACAAAACAACAACAAATGTAATGTTCTGTTGACTCACGTATCACACAGTGTATTTCCCTGATTTATTTTTTCCTTTTCCCATGCTCTTCTGCAACCTTGAAAATGGGTTAAGGTCACCTTGGTGACTTGGATTAAAGTCACCTCAGTGACCTTGAAAACGGGCCATATTTTCAAAAACATTTAAATGGAACGGAAGCTGTTCATTTATTGCTATGCCGTTTCAAAGATTTTGCTTAAATAAAGAGCACGTGAGACCGTACCAGCATCAGTTTGTGTTGTGTGCTGTGGCAAGCGCCGTTTGAATCATCTGTGATCCAGCTGTTCAGTTTGAGTTTCTAGGTTAAAGCAGCATCAGAGAAATGAGTGACAGTGTTCTTGAAGGTCTTACTTCTAGGATTGTTGCACAATCATAAGGACAGGGTCAGGGGCACAAGCCTTCAAATAAATATGGGCATTAAATTTTCCACATGTTTATGTAAAATATTTGTAAAAAGTCAAAAATGAAGATATCCATAAAACCTTCTGTATGAAGTTTGATATTGGGATCTTAAATAAAGTTCAAAAGGCAGTTTTGTTCTATGTGCAGTATCTTTGGAGGAGTAGGGATTTTAAAAAGGTTGTTTGGTGGCCATCTTGGATTGTTTCCATGGCAACAGGTGTCGAAAACAACATATAATTATACTTTTTTAAACTTACAATGTAAGGTCTTTCAAATGACCCTAAATGCAAAATCTTGATTTGACAAAGAAAAAAAATCAATTTGCACTACCATATCCCCCCTTAATTCATTCAAACCCAAAGCGAGTTTTATATATATATAATATAGATAGATAGATATTTCACACACAAATTCTCCTGTTTCCTTCTGCATAACTTACTGTACAGGGATGCTTGTGGGACTAATAAGTTATCGTCTACTGAAAGTCACGCACTATCAAATTTGATACGTATTAATATTATGTGCATAATTCTCATTTTGAAAATGAGAATAAGACGAAAGAAAAAAGTCCAAACGAGTTACTTGCAATATCAAGGAACAACTACATCAGACGATAAACAGTTATACCAGAAGTCGCATGAAAAACAAATGCTGAACCTACTTTTGTAAATACTCTGCGTTTGTGGCTGAAGGGAAGACAACTCGATAGTCCACACTCTCTTTGCGGATGTTGTCCTTCGCTTTGGACAGCACCATCCTGAACTTTTTCTTGGACTGAATCTCCTGATAGCAAACACCCAACAAGAAAGAAAATCTGATCACGATAAAGCAGGGTCAGAAACAGACACAAAGCTAATAAAAAACACAAAGATAATAATATTTCCCAGAGGCAAATGGGCTCCAATTGCTTCACAGTTTTCACTCCAAAAAATTACAACTGCTTGCAAAAGGTATAGTGTCCACCCCCCCCCCCCCCCCACCAAAGAAACCATGCAGATCATGAAAGTGTTGCCTAACTCTGACAGCTGCAATTAGCCAATCAGCATGCAGTGATGCACTGATAAAGTATGCCACTCTTTTGACCACCATCTTCCCCCAACAGTTCAGAATTGTTATTTTTGTGTCTGTGGACTATCACGCCCTGGAGGGCCAGTTGAGCAAACACTAGCGAGAGAGAGATCTTCAAAACACGAGGGCGCTGCCACGCTTCTGTCAGAATGTATGGCAGTGGGTGATGCTTCTGTTCTCCTGACGACATGTTAATAAGAGGATGAAGCACAGTATGAGTCATGAAGAACATGGTCATGAAGAGTATGAGTCATGAAGAACACAGTCAAACGTGGTAAAGTGCAACTAGTCCATGATGACTGAGTACCAAATATTATACAGTCATGCACTCTCACATTACTGAGAAAAAAACAGAAGAACAACAACCCAGACTGCAGCCGTACCCTCCAGGCATCTATTGTGACCTTGAAATTAGGTCAAGGACACCAAAACTGCTACAAAACTTAAAAATTGGAAAGTTCAATGGAGTTTATTTCTTTGCAGCTTGTATGGTCTCATTTTCACATCTCCAAGACTAAGCCAAAGTTAAAATTTCTTTTGGATGAAGATCCATCACCACATAGAATAGTGTCAATCTCCATCAGCACTTCACAGCCAAGCTAATCAAGCTAAGGTAAAAGTTCTTGACTGACTGGGTTTGAACATTTCTAATTCTATAGCACCTTGCCTCTGGCTCAAGACACTTTACAATTAGTAAGTAAACATAGTGCTTAATGTCCACATAAATCACAAGGCTTTTTAGGGATAGGGTGAATGGGGTAAGGGGGTATGGAGGTGGGGGAAGGGGGAAATCATACACCTCTCACTACACATCACCACCAGAATAACTCCTGCATTAAGATGGGCAGCGATGAGAGCCATTTTAATGTTTCATTAATTGTAAGGGACAAAGTCATAAGACAGTGTCCACAGACCACAACTTTGGAAGAGAAAGGAGAGCCAAAGTGGATTCGAACCGAGGTCCCTCTGATTACCAGCTTAATGCCTTACTGCTAGGCCAAACCGGCTCTCTACACTTTACAATAACAGCAATACACCTTTTATATACATATATATACATAATTTTTTTTTTTTTAATTGCATACCAGACATAAACTTTTTTTTAAACCCTCAGTAACTTCTCTCACACAGAAAAACACACACAAGCATGCGCACACATGGCTGGATATAGACTTCAGCTATAGCTGACTCACAAAGACTTGCTTGACAACAGAGATTTGCTGCATTTTTCCGTCCTGTTTGCTGAGGTACTCGCAAATTGCACGCTTCATCTCCATGACCTTGTTGGGAAGCTTCTGCCAGAATCGTGTCAGCCGCAGGAGGTTGCACATGCTGCTTCGGCCCTCGTAACGTGCTTGAAACAGCTGTGAAACGCACAGTTCAAAGTTGTACAAATGGTCTACATTGACTGTGACAATCGCAATAAAGCTGATGGCATGACATTAAACACTAAGCAGTAACCGACATCATTTAAATATGACCATCAGTTTCATCCACATCTCATTCTGGTTCGAAGATTGCACTCAAGTCTGTCTGTTTCATTTCTGCGGCAAAAAGCTGACAGATGAAAATAATGCACCCATGTTTCAGGAGTCCAATGTCTGTCATGTAACACCATCACAAACTGTGTCCAAAATATCAAACACTAACATAACTTTAATGGAAAACAGACAAAACCGTAAGTGAAGCACACACTGCAGCTTCATAATCTGTAGACTGTTTCAGAATCAGACCATTCAAGGATAGCGGTTTCAGAATCAGACCATTTAAGGATCGCAGAAAGTTGTGAATATAATACACATGCAGACAATTTTGGAAGGCAAACTCTCCCTCAGCCTAAGGTAAGCCTGAAATTGAGGAGGAGGGTTGGGGGAGGGAAAAAATGTAACAACTCACCTGTTTTTTGACCAGTTTCTGCTTGCAGAGCAGCTTGACGATATAGTGGAGTGACTTGGTCGGAAAACCCAGTGGCTTGCAGCTGTACTGTGGCAGAGAGCCAGTTGACAAGCCATTCCACCGAGCCCTGAAAACCACACAACATCTTGAAACCCATGACGGATGTGGATGCCAATGAGAACATGAGAACAGTAACAATTGTTCTTGTGCCTATCATACATTAGTCACAGTGACAATTATTCTTGTGCCTATTAAAGTATTATATATCAGTCACATTAATGCGAGTAACACTGTTTATTTTACACACATTTTCATAAGTAACATAATATATATATATTCTACATAACTAGGAGTTAATAATGCCTCTGGTATTAATCTTGCCTGTATGTTGCTGCACACTCTTAAACTGCGAATCTTTCATGCATGTACATACTGTAGTTTGTTATTCATGTGTGGCACCCACATTTTTTCCTTTAAATGGAATAAAGAAGTACCTGACTTGACCTGACCTGATGAAGAATACATGACACCCAATTACTAGCCCATGTTCAAGAGTACCAGCAGGACACTTGGCATTCCATTTGTCAAGCTCTGTATGTATAGACATACACATGCAGGAAAACAGTTTGAGACTGCAATAAAGAGCAGTCGCGGTTGACAATAACACTAATGAAAATTTAGAGCAACTAACTTTCCAAAAAGGCCCTAAGTGCATACATAATTTTGACAAGCAACCCTGCAAAGCATTCAACAGATACCTTACACAGTAATATTAGTAACTAACCAAAATACTTCGTTACAATATGCCAGCACTCTCACCAGTAGCAGACATACTACAAACACACACACACACACACACACACACACACACACACACACACACACACACACACACACACACAGTGACAAACACACATATACACACACATGCATGCATGCATGCACATGCACGCATGCACACACACGTATGCACACATATCAGCATGGGAAAGCACATCAATAATGGAGATGGAAGAACAGGAGAGAAAGACATGAAACTGTTTGTGGCTTGATTACTGCATAGGTTAAGAACTATGTTACAAAATACATCACATGATGTCTTGCAAACCAAACAAATTTGATTTTTCAGCAAGGCTGTGGTCTCTGAAACCATCTTCCTCTCCCCAATAACAGCACACACTCAAAGGCTCCCCCTTTTTTATGCACGCACGCACCCGCACACACATACACACCAAAACACACACACACACACACACCAACACACACATTACTGACCTCCCTATCCTCTCCAACAGGAAGTAGCGCTGTACAGTATCAGTCAGCATGGTAGGCAGAACCAGGCTGCCTGTCAGAACAAAGTTGCGCTGTGGTTGGCTGGCCACCACTACCAGGCTGCGACCCCACCTGTCAACAACAACAAAACTCAAATGAATAGCTGAGCCAAAGCTGGGTGGTAACTGGCTGCGGTCAAATCCCAACCGTTTAACACAGGTCTGTTCTGCAAACAAAACCAAGTCTTGCCCAGTGCCGACAGTTTTCAAAACCACAGCCCGAAGCACAGGTTTGTTTTAGCACCGAGGCTATTCAAAGAAGATTCTCTGTGCTGCTTTGGCAATTTGGTATGCTTCCATGCCCATGTCTGGACCTAAACTTTTTACTGCAAAAGTGACCATCACATTGAACAACATCTGCTAGGCAAATGAATCATGGAAGTTACTGCAGTGTGCATATGTGAAGAAAAAAAAGAAGTAAATTCAACCCAGACTTTTCCAGAGACTAAAAACAAGGTTGAAAAGAACACTTACAAATTACACACTACAAAACATGCACAAAGATATATCATAGTGTAAGTGTAAACAGCTGAATTTGAGCACATATGTACATACAGGGATGGACATGGCAGGGGATGAAATTAGCAATGGTGCACCCAGCAAATGTTGCCCCTTGCCCACAAAGTGAAATACCTAGAAACTGACCTTTCCATTACATCACTGTAAGAGACTAAACAACTGTAGTCTCCATCTCGAATGTCGCCCGTGACGTCTTTCCGTGTCTTGAAGGTTGGGCAGCTGCCAATGATTCCGTCTTCGTTGATCTCCTTATAGTCGTAGACTTCTGGTGCCAAGTTCTCCTGCAATCACAAAGACCTGAAGTAGGAGTAAGCCACACAAAAATGTCTCCCCATCCCCTCTGCTATCTGCCACCACCCCCCCCCTCCACCCCCCCCAAAAGAAAACACACAAAGTCAAACCAATTCAGACACTGCAATGCACAGTGAACATGACAAGTGTGAGGTTAGCATTTTACTGCACAATGCCCAAAGCAGATATGATGTGACTATAAGGACACAAAGAGCTTGTCTGAAACTAAAACAATCAAAATGCATTACGATACTGCAACGCACAGTAGGCCTGATAACCATTGGGCTAGCCCTCCGATTTACAACAGGATTTTGTACATAACAGATCTATATGCCATAAATATGATAATACGGTTCAGGCTAAAAAGAAAAAAGCTTGTTTGAAGCTAAGGGCTAGGACCTTACTTTACAATACCCACTGTGGATACAATGATCATGCTAGACGTTTTTCAAACTGGTGTGAGATCTGAAACTATAATGTGGTGAAAGTGGTTCATGGAAACCAATCAGACAATCACTGTAACCGGTCAGATACACAGTTGTCTATTTTACTACTAGACCTGTTCTAGCAAACACCCACCACCCTTCAAACACTCACACAGACACACTAGCACACCCCAAGCACTCTCTCACTGTACTTTGTTGTTTTTTTGGGTGTATTTTTTTTGCTGTTGTTTTTTGAGAACCAGTCAAATTAAATAACAGCCGGTACGTCAGACCGGTTGTTCATTTTTTTGCCTGTTATAAGCCAATTGTAACTGGTAAAATACTGTAAATTACCAGTTAACGTGAACCCAGGGATAACACTGTTATCTGCATTGGGTATTGCTGAGTGCTAGCCCCTAGTTTCAATCAAGCTTTTTTGTTGTTGTTGTTAAAAGGTACGATTCAAGGACAAAACGAGCTTGTCGAAACTAAAACCATCAAAGTGCACTGTTGCTATTCTGTATTCAGGATGGCAAGGAGATGAAACGACAGACGCACAGGGTGCTGGTACATCCTGGTGACGGGGTTGATGTGGCTGAAGCGGTCAAACCGCTCAATGTCAGGCCGCAGGTTGGGAAGCCGGAAGAAGGTCAGGTCCGGATGGCTGACCATCGCCTGCCACAGGAAGGACTGCACTCGCTCCCCCATCGCAAACTGGAAGTCTCCTCTCTCCTCCATCCGCAGCCACAGTGAAGGAAGGGTGATGCCTGCAGGTAGAGATCAATCAATCAATATTTTATGTCTGTTCACAACAAGGTGATATTAGACAAGACAGGTATAGACACACAATGTTCAGGTCAGAAACAGCAAGTAAAAGAAAAATGTACCTGAATTTCATAGAAAGTGCTGTATGAAATCTGGAAAGCTCGTGTTTTTCAATGACATTAAACTTAAAAGTAAACTAAAATTCAAACAATGAAGCACAGTATTTATAACATATTTGTATCATTCACTATCACTTTCAGTGTTGTACTCATACAAGTCATAGTAACATTTTCTTTATCTAATACAGTAATAGTAATAGTACAACTACAAGATGAAGTCATTATCACAGCTTTGTAATGCAATGCCTAAGACTGGAAGTGTGCATGTGCATGGATGCATGCATGTGTACATGCATGTGTTGTGGGGAGGTGGGGGGGGGGGGGGGGGGGGAGGTGAAACAAAACTGGAAAGACAAGCTTATGGGGAGACAGAGAAGCAGATAGACATGATGACAGAAACATAGAGAGGATGGAACTGGTTTCTGACATTATTTCATGCATTGCACTGTTTAAAAAACAAACAAAAAACTTACCATCCAGTCCTTCCAAAGATATTTCTTCAATCAAAATATCAACGTAGTTCAAATTTGCCATATTTGCTGATGTCAGTTCCTTCAGATCTGATGTCTTCAATCTTAATTCTTATGCTGATACCTTCAGATCTCCATCATGTCTGGGGGGAAAATGGAAAGAAAAAACAACAACAAAACAAACTAATTAGTAATACGTATTACTGTTCTCTAATACTGTAATAGTAATACTTAAAATACTGCTCAGGCCAGGGTGCTGGACATGTTGCATACATTTTTAACAAATCTGTTTTTTGTTGTTTTTTTGCTGCATGCACAGTCGCATTACTGGAAGTATCATGACATAATTGTAATTTATTTACATAATGGAGCATCACGGCATAATTGTAATGTATTTACGTAATGGTAGCATCATGGCATAATTGTAATACGCGCCTAAATGCGCATTCATAGCCGTAATATTACTAATAGTCTGTGTGATGCGCTATTATGCACATCTTCCAAAATGGCTAGAGAAACATATTGACCAACACTGCCTAGTGGTGATATACTGCATCCATCAATTCTTGAAGAGCGCCAGAATTTGGGTGTCTTTACGGCTATTTACCAGTAAAGTCCATCTTCGAGCGAGGAACGGAGAGACAGAAAGTACCAGATGAAGGGAAACAACTCTGTCCGAATGCTAATCGAGAACATGACATTTTGATCATTCAACAGTTTGAGGATATGCTGGTTGACGTCAAGGGTGATTCGTCAATCAAGATGGCGGCTCCCATGGCTAGGAGTAAGATGCACTTCATGAAAGAACAAATGTCTGCTGCTGTGGGCAACAGCAGCGTCGTGGTGAAGATCATAGCATGCGCAGTGATTATTGGTTACTTTTTATCGTTTATCACCTCAGCTATTCCTTTCATGACTGTCACTCCGGGCTATGTGATGCCACCAAACGCCCGTGTTTACAGTTTTTTCATGTACTGTTTCGTGGAACTGCATTTCTGGCATGTGTTGGCTGATATTGCTGTCGTCGTCCTCTGTGGGAAGCTTCTGGAACCACTGTGGGGTGCGCCAGATATGCTCCTTTTCTTCGTTGTCGTGAATTTGGGCGTCGGTGTCATGACCGCAATATTCTACGTCGGCGCTTACCTGGTTACCCTGAATGAAGATTACCTGTTCGACGTGCACATCTACGGTTTGGCAGGATACATTGCAGGTTTCTGTGTTGCCGTCAAGCAGGTGATGCCAGATCATTGCGTGGCAACCATGCCGTTTGGCAAGCTGCGCAACACTCATATTCCACTGTCACTGCTGTTGATCACTATATTGCTACGGGTGTTGGGTGCGCTGCCAGGACCATACCCATACATGTTTGGATGGGGTATTGTCATCAGCTGGGTCTACCTGCGCTTCTATCAGAAACACACAAATGGCAACCGTGGTGACATGGGTGACAACTTCAGCTTTGCAAGGTATTGTAAAGCCCCACAGCCAGCCACCCATCCTCAAACCCCTGCTCCAGTTTTTGTTTTTTGTTGTTGTTTTTATGCCTTCAGCAGTCCTTCCCAACCCCCACCCCTGCATCCCCACCTTCCTACATATATACACACTGTATTTGTTTGTTGGGGTTTAAAGACAGAACAATAGTGGGTGGGGGTGGGGGGCTGTGTGAGTGTCACCATGGGGGGGGGGGGGGGGGAGCTTTTTCTTTTCTTTTCTTTTTCTCCTGTTTTTAGAATTATTCTGTTTTTAGTAAGCTCTAAGTAAGTTCAACTTTCAAGAAGTGATTAGAAATCAGTGTTTTAGAGCAAACTGTAGAAAATATAACAAATCAAATATGAGCCTGTGCCAAAAGGTGCTCGGCGAGGACCATCCATTTTTTGGTCGTAAATGCTTCTTCAGGTTTAAGTTTTCTCTGAACAAACCTAACTTTATCTGAAAGAGTATGCATCAAAGAGATAATAAAGATAAACTTGACTCCCAAAGTCAGTTTTGAGTTAGTAAAATATGAAAATTTACACCAAGTCCTGGGCCGAAAATCGGCAAAGGAAGGGTGGACATTTCGGGTGCGCCGCTTCAGTTGTCATTTTGTTTGCATCTTTCTTCTGTAGGCAATTTTCCCTTTGCTGCCTGACAGGACATAGTCAAAGCTTTTTAATGCTTGAGAAAACGGCTCATATCTATTTGTAAAATCTGAATAATTGAAATAAACATATGTTTATTTCGATCGAAACGCATTGGGTCCGGTTCCGATGCTGACGAAAACGTTCGTCTGCTACTATTCACTGCGGACTTGTGGGTGGTGAAACAAAGAAGCTGTTGCTAAAATCAGTGTTTAGTCAAAAGCAGTGATAATAAAAGCGTTGGATTCCGTTCGTAATAAACAATTTCAAGTTTAAAATTTCAAGTTTTTATTTTGTCAGTCCGTTACGATTGAAGAATTGCCGATTCTGGGGATAAACGTCGATTTTGTGACCGCAGTCTTTTTGCACAAAGCGCGGTCGATGCTCCAAAAGGGCAAGAGCAAGTGTTTTCATGACACAGCAGGGACAACATTAGTGGAGCATGAAGCCAGATTCGTCCTGGGAAGCACTGCAGTACTTAGGAACAGCAGAGAAATAAAGATATGTCTCAATGCTAAAGTGCCAACTCACTGAAAACAAATCTTTTAAATTTATTAGGATGGGAAGAATTAGTGTTAACGTGGATATTTCTCTATGCTTTGTCATCAGTTTCCAGATTTTGCATTACTGTTTCTGGTTACTTACAATGTGTTACAGTTGTTATTCCAGGTAGTGAGACTTGAATGCCAAATCAATGTCTTTCATAACTGAATTTTACCTGCTGTTAACAATAGGGTATAGGGTGAATGTACATTTGTAATTCACATGGTTTTCTGTTTTGTCAATGAAAGAATAATAATGACAACTTGGCTGTACTTTTTCTAAGTCACATACTGACTGTCCAGTGTTACATATTCCATTGTGTCCTCTGATATGCGAGGCATCCGACAGTGCATTACTTTAAATAATGGTTTCAGCCTTGTTCAGTATTTACAGCAATGTGTCAGATGTAGGAAACTAAGTGATTTTATTAGCTGTGCATATGTTTTACAGGAAAGGAAGTGTTGTGTCCACCATAGAGTTGTTACATCCAACAGATAAAATGCTGAAAAAGGGCCTTTGACAAAATTACAACTATACAAGCAACTTGTTTAGTGCTGCAGTCATTAAAACCACTACTAAATCAGCTGGTAACATTTTGTTGCAGTGTAGGGAAATCAGCACTGTTATTTTATAAGCTGTGTATTGTGAGCATGGGAAATGTTATGTCCATCCAATAATCGTTACATCCGACAGATAAAATGTAAAAAAATGTCGTTGATGACCTTATTTCATGCTGCAGTCATGGAAACAACTATGCTTCATAAATTCTAATAAACACATCCTATTTTTGATTCAGTGTTGTGTTTCATTTTCATTTTATTAAAAAAATTAAAGTGGCAGTCTGTCAGATGTAACACAGGACATCGTTGTTATGATTTTGAATATGAAATAAAAAGTGAATTGAGTCAATTTAAGTTTTACTGTCTTGTTATAAACGATGGATGTTTATTTTCCCCACAGATTGATAGCAATCATTAAATTCAAGGATTAAATCAAAACAAACATTGTGTCCTGTGTTGCATCCGACAGATTCAGGTGTCCGTCTTTAAATGTCTTTTTCTCAGACTTGCTTCATCAAGTTATCTTTTTAAGACCTGAAATGTATATAAAAAAGACTTATCTTTTAAATGGTGTTACTTGCTAAATGACTTTTCTGCTTTTATTTTTCACCCTAATGTCCACCTTCTAAGCAGCACCTTTTGGCACATGCTCATATAACATTTGAATCAAATATAACATGTAATACTTCCCTTCCAATTTAAAAAAAAAAATTCATAAGTAATATAAACTGAATTTTCACCACTCTTCTTAAGCAAGTTAAGGTGATGAAAAATTTAGTTTCTGGTTGTTCACTTGTTGTTTTACTTAAAAATAAAATAGTTAAATTATTAAAGTTATATTATTTATATATCATCATTTCTCTGTGTTACAGCTTCTTCCCAAACCAACTGCAGCCTATAGTCTCTATCTTGTCAAACACCATCTTCAACTTCCTGATCAAAGTGAAGGTGTGCAAGAAGCCGCAGCGACGATATGATGTCAGCTCTCCCACCACCATCACAGTGACTCTGCCGGGCACTGAACCACATGATGCTGAAAGGAGGAAGTCAGTACTGGTTGCAAATTATGTAACGTGAACTACATTTTCCTTTCCATTGGCAATTTGACTGTTAAAAATGAGTGTTTAGACTCTTGCAGAAAAATTACGTTATTGTTCAGTACTTGAAGTTGAAATAACCACTTGTTTCACTTTCAAACAAACAAACAAAAGGAAAACAAACTAACATTTGCTCTGCTAAGTGTGCTAGACCAGACACTCAGTACAGGTTTTAATTTAAAAACCACCTGCCTTCATATTCATCAAGTTGGACTCAATCAGAAGCAAACGATGATGAACATTTCCATTTTCTCATTTTTGCGATCATGTCTCCGGTCATGTTTACAGTGTGTACACTGACTCAAAGAGTTGTCTCAGGTATATGTCAGTTGTGATGTTTGTAGTGCATGTGTTTAGAAATGTATATATACTATGTAATGTATACTACGTGCATACTGTTAATGTATTATTAATTTTATTGATTTATGTAGTGATGTTGATTTTCTGTGCTGGAATAATATCCATAGGTCTCCCTGTGAGTGTGAACTCTCCCCACCGTTTCTGCATAAAAGTAAAACACAGGCAATGTCATCCTAGCAGCATGAAGTGCACTTCACAGAAGCTTTTAATTAGTACCGTTGTTCATTTCCAGACAACTGGCCCTGAAAGCGCTGAACGACCGCCTGAACAAAGGTGACTCCGCCCCAGCCTGGCCCTCTATGGATGATGACAGCCCCGCCAGCCCCGTATCTTCCTCCCAGGCTCCCTCCACCCCCACCCCCACCACCAGCTCCACCGCGGCATCCTCCCCCTCACCTGCAGCAGCCCCTGCGCCCTCGATGCCAGCCAAGCTGCCCCTTCCTGAGTTCAAAGATCCCAATAAAAAGGAAAGTTCCAGCGGGACATAAACTAAGGAGAGGTGGGGAAATGCAGCTACTATTTAACCAGTTGCCATTGGTGACATTGCTTCGATATTCTGTGATCTTATGTCTCTCCCATTACACCTCCTTCCGCTGTGGGAGCAATACTTCCTGGTAATTCATTTTCAGATGGTCCCGTCAACATGTGACTTTGGATCTTAAGTCCACAGAGTTTTTTCTTGCTCACTGTACAGCGTGCGTACCGGTGTACAGAATAGCATCCCATCATGTATTTTTGTGGTCTGTACAGGTAGCTGCGGTAGTGGTAGTTCAGTCATAAGTGGCATGGTTTATGGACAAGCTCCAAGCTCCAGGCTTGGTATTTTGAGAGACTTGTTCTTAGACTAGGTGTTAAACTTTTCAGCTTACTACTGTATAAAAAGCATGAAAGCGGGAGTGAAATTTAGATTTTTTAGCTTGTTTGACTTTCATCTTCATAATCATATTGTGTTTTCTGAACATGAAAAGTAACTATGACCAGGTCATCATTTTCACTGGAAATAATATTAATTTACTTCTTCACCCTTTTATAGATTTTTTTTTTTTTTTTGGTACTCATGACCATTATTAACAAAAAAGTTCACTGTGTGAAAAAAATGAAAATGCGCAACTGTCACACCCAGCTGACTTCAGCTGCACCCATAGTGTAAACATCTCCTGAGCTGGTCATGCTCTCTTGCACTGAAGTCACAGGCGATTCCTGACAGTGCCGGAACAGATTTGCTGAAACAAAAGGAATGTTCCCAGCAGCGATCACTGTGCTGGCAGGAATCTAACAGCCAAGTCTGCCGCTCTGGGTGATGCTCCTATCCACACTCCAAGCATTGCTTTTGGGCACCTCCCTCCAAACTCTGCCAGAACTGGTAACGCCACTAAAGGGGCGCTCTTTATCTCCACACAGCTGTCCACTGGTGCTGTCAGCGCCCTCCGAAAGGTCTGGGTACTAATAAGAATGTGGAAGCCAGAGAGAGCATCAAAGCATGCACATAAACATGAGGCACATCCAATAGTAATAAAAATGAACGTATTTTTAAAGCACAAAATCTTGTCCCTAGAGACTATTCTAAGTGCATTCACATGCACACACGCATGGACAGAAGCACCCGCACACACAAACGTTCCAACCATACAAAGCTAAAATTTACACAGCTCAAAACAGGCAGCAAACGTCTGGGAGACCTGGAATGAATGAAGACATCAGCATGGAACAGAAAACATGGCAGGTCTACAAGTTTGGGAAAAGAAATGTTTTAGATCAGATTTGAATGAGTCCAGAGAGGGTTTCTGTCAGAGAGGAAGGGGAAGGTCATTCCATGTAGATGGGCTGAAACTGCCCTGGGTATAAAAAGAGTTCCATCTAGATTCAGTCGATTTTGGTTTTATTTGTGCTGCGTAAGCAAGGTGGGCGGTTATAAAAGAAACACCTGCTATCATTTGAGTTGTCTTTTACAAACTTACTGCCATTGGTCCCCAACGAAAAACAGTTTTTCAAGACCAATGGCATAATCAGTTACGGCAGTGGTTGGAAGAAGCACGCTGTAAACCAATGCTTGGAGACTGGCACCTATCCTGCATCCTGGCCGTCAGTTGAGGGCAGGCAGTCTGGGGAAAGTTGGGAATGGTGCCTTTTTTATCTTTTTCTTTTTCAGTTGGTGATGATACCACCATGTGTATCAGTCTCTCATGCCACACCATATTGTTTTGCTGTGACAGAAACTGAGATTGCAGTTTGCAGCATGCCAACTGCTTTGAGTTGGTTTCTGTTTGTCTTTGTGTGTGTGTTTTTGTGGATTTTAGCTGTGTGTTTGCAGTCTTTGTGCCAAGTCCTCTTGCACTGGAGATTCTGTTAACAGTACTGTACATGGCCAGTCCTGAGAGATGTTCCCCAAACAGTTTTTCTTTTTTTTAACACTTTCTGCAATTCCCATAATGTGCGCTTTGTGTGACTTGCAGTATTTGCTTTTTATTGAATAAGGGGTGATTTCTTTCTCCTGGGTATCAGTGAATTTTGACATGACATCATAACAAGCACACAACAAAAGTAATTTATGGTGTGCACTGTCAGTATGAAATTCTAAACCAATACAGAAAATTTGAAGAAGGAAAAAATGAACTGATTAGTTACTTTTGTGTTAGGAGTATATTGTAAATTAATTTTATGTTTCTTTGAACATCTTGAAAATGTATAATCATATTTATTGTTGAAACAGTGAGAGAGAGAGAGAGAAAAAAATATTGAGAACTTTTATGACTGTGGTAAGGTTTCTTACAGAATTATATATATATATATGATATATGTGACTTATGTAATTTGCTCAGACAAATCTTGCCCATATATGCGTGATGCTCTACTCAAAAAGGTTTAGAAGGTATAAAAATATAAAAATGGTCAGTTTCCATGGTATATCATCAGATGGTAATACCTTTTAGTTTAATTTCATTTTTAAGTGATTCTTTGCCTTTCTCATTATGCTTCTTTATTGAATCAAAATTGATGGAAATTTGAGTAAGTATATACGTATATTTTCAAAGAGACAAATGAGGGACAAAGCAGAAAAGAAAACTGAAATGAATAACAAGAGCAAATGGCATCAATACTGCAATGTACTTCTGTCAGAGATGGCTTTCTGTTTTCACTGGAAGTAGGAGCAGACTCATTTTTACCAAATCAGCATTAACTTTTTCAATAGTCACTGTCACATCGTTTGGCAAAAGTCTCTTAAAGTTTACCTTCTTGAGGTTCTTGCATCTTTTCCTCTTCGTACAAAACATACGTAAAGTATACCATTAGACCAGTTAGAGTTTGTAAAGTACCAGTACACCATTAAACTAGTCTACAGTCTGCCAGCAGACTGTTACTAGCGTGGGGCTACTGAAGAAAACAGAACTGGTTAAAACCATCTCTTTTTTTCTCTACCTTTTGTGTATGTGTGTGTTTTAACATGGTGTGTTGTTAGCTGTGGTTAGTGGTGTTGCATCATTGCCTGCATGTCATTAACAAAGTGCCGTTGTTGTCTGATGCTGGTCTTGACCTGTAAGTACTACCTGTTTACCCTGCTAACCCCCCCCCCCCCCCCCCTCTTTCCTCCTTCCTCTGACCCCAGGGCTGCCAAGACCCTGAGGTCCTACTCCATCCTGCTCCTACCTCTACCCCCACCCTCCACATCCAAGATCAGCATGGTGTGTTTAAACCCGTTTGGGTTCACATCAGCATGGTGTGTTTAAACCCGTTTGGGTTCACATCAGCAAGGTGTGTTTAAACCCGTTTGGGTTCACATCAGCATGATGTGTTTAAACCCGTGTGGGTTCACATCAGTATGGTGTGTTTAAACCCCAGTTTTGGTTCACCCTTGTTACCGCTAATACCAGATAACCTCAACACAAAGAGAAGAGGTTTTTACCTCAGAAATGAAGATCTGATGACTGGTAAAGGTGTTATTTTTTGGGAACTGCAAGGAACTAGAAGGCATCTCTCAACAGATAGTTCCACCCCCACCCCCTCTCCCCCCCACCCCCCATTCTCACTGCCCCCCTCCAGATAAGCTGTTAAGCTGGAGACTGCCTGTATTCAGTTCAGCAGGAGAACTCATGTGGGCTTGAGATCATCATTGTGGCTGTAAATTTGGGGCTTTTTTTAATTTTAATTTTTTTATGAGTTTTGGGGTATTTCTTTTGGAGCACGGGCCAACATTTTGTAGTGTCAACATTCAAGAGTCTGTTTCTGGAATTTGTTCATGTTTTCTTTCTTTTTCTTTTTTTCCTCACTTTTTATTATTCCAAAATATTGTAAGTTATTATTTCTGTTCTTTTGTTTTTGGGTAGTAACTAGCATCTCATGAACTGCACTTTGACACATCAGCTTTTGACGCACCATTTCTCAGTTGTCAGTACCATAATATGAAACAAAATTTGACCATAATGCGTGAGGGAGACAGTCACAGTGCATTGAATGTTATTGAACGCAAGCAGCAGCAGAATGAGATTTGAGCTATCCATTGGCTTGAACGGACTTGTGATGATGCATTCACACACTCTGGATCATGCGACTGGCTGAGACAGCTTAACTTGTGGCAGTCCATTAGCACTTGTTCACAAGCCTATGGCTTAGAGTTGTACTCATGCAGCCATGCTGAATCACAGGTCTTATGGCTTCAACAGCCACATGATAATGCATCATGCCGAGTTGCAAGATTCCCCATTCTTGCTGATCTTGCTTGCCAGTTCAGTTCATTTAGTACCAAAAAAAACACCCCAAAACCAGCAGATCTGTATCCTGTTCTTTTCGTGTAAATGTTTGTTCTGGGGGGCTTGTTTCCACTGGGTATCATTTGTGATTTTTGTTGGTTTTACATTTGACAGCAGCTGCATTTCATCTGCTGATGGGTACTGTTTTTTGATGTGTTACCTGTACATAAGGATGCTGTTTGTTGAAAAGTTGGTGTGATAGAGATCCAGATTGTTTCATTTGGTGTAATAACTTCATCTGAAATGCATGGGTGTGATTAATCATTAAGAAACGGGAATTGGTTATGTTACTTATTTTGTACTTGAGCAACGTGTGTGCTTGTGTGCATGCATGCGTGCACATGTTTTAGTGTGAAATGGGTGTGTTTGTTTGAGTGTGTAGTGGATTACAATGAATATCTATATGTATAACATACAGATATTAAATATGGAAGAATAAAAAGAATATATGGAAGAAGAAAAAATAACCCGAACATCTTACATCACCATTTGTAAATTTCAAGATCCTCTTTGTTTTATTCAGGTGAAGTAAATCACATAGTTCAGCCAAAACACCAGAAAAAAATCACCAAATGCAAACTTTGGTTGCCCTTATTAGTTGTAGCAGAGGAAAAAGTGCTAGTTTTCAAATGCAATATCGAAAAGGACTGTGTCATTGCTTGTGCCAATTAGAACAGCAGATTGGCTTATGGTTTGCTGCACTTTTTCACAGATTGTTTTCCTTGCGCAAAGTTATTAGTTTTCTTTTCTCAGTCTGTGCTGTAAGTATTGCATCTGTGAGTCCAAAGCCATGTCCAGCGAAGTACATCACCTGTTGTTGTCCAATCTTTGGCTGTCAAAGGAACAACATTAAAATTGTAAAAAAATAATTAGTTACAGTTGTAAAAATTGGAGAGACAAAATAATGCGTCAAAGTACTTGAGGGGAAAGAATTTATATATTTTTTAAATGTTGAGGTGTTTGCAAATGCAGTGCTTTTGAATATATATAAATAAAAAAATAAAAAAATAAGCTTTTGTCAGTAGTAGCTATAGGCATGCAAACTGACCCACTCAGGCAACACAACTTTTTGTAACATTAGTGTCATTGGTTTTTCTGTTGTCCAGTTAGAGTGTGTAACCTTTCTGGCTTTTTGTGGGATTTTCATCCGTTACATTTCTGTTTGGATCGAGACTGTCAGTCTACCTTGGGTGTAGTGTTACATATATATATATGAAATGTTTTACAATGCGTATTGACATGGCAGTGTTTTGATTGTCCTGATGTGACCTTGAGCAGGCAACAGAATGTCAAAAAGTAGTTACTATGGTTACATGGTAACTAACTCACTGTTGCTGATCAGTTTAAGCGACGTGCGACAGCCCCTTGGAGGTTTTGAGTGCACTGTGTAGAAGAGAGATGCCCTGTTTTGTTGAAGCAGGCTATTGCAGATGAGAAAATGCCAGGATCCATTAATGTTAAACGTTTGTGCAGAAATCGCATTTTGGGGGCATATTACACATTTAGCATTGCTATATATGCAATTTTTATTTTTATGTCCTTTCAGACATGCAGTCTGGATGCATCATTTGTGATCTATGATGCAGATCACTTTTCTGCAAATGTACACATTGTAAAACAGTGCTTTGAATTCTCAAGTCTGACTTGTCATTGGGTGTTACTATTGTGTAGTGATTAGTTGAACTGTTCCCTGGTTGTAGTTTGGTGGCAGTGAAAAGATGGGGGCTGGGGGGCACTGAAAAGCGAAGGACAAAAGCAAAACACTCACAGATCCAAGCACACTATTGCAGAAGTTATTTCTTGTGCCTGTGATGCTTCTTTTTAAAACTCTGCGTAAGGCTTATGGTGACCCAAATTGGCATCAGTGTTGCCTCTGCAGATGGTTGGAAAAAACAACACAAAAACACACAAAAGAATTTTCACATGTTTGCAGAGTCCTCATGAAAATGGTTGACGCTTACATTTATAGCCTAGTATTGCCATTTATAAACATCATGAGTAGCCTTCAACACTCTCCATTAGCATCAGAGCAGACACTGTACAAAACCATCAACATCGATCACCATCATGTTAGATGTCCAAGGACAGTCCTGGAGTACGGACGTACAGACTGGAAGTTTACTTTGCTGGGATTTGTTTGTTCACTGATGGGGTCATATACAGGTTAAAAGCTTGAATCTTGTGATTGCTGAGAGTTAATCTAAATCAGAGCCATGTGATGTTTGTAGTTAGGTAGGCTGCAGCCTTTTCACAAATCCTGTGTGTTTCAGTATTGCCTGGTAGTTTTTATTATAGGTAGCAACCTTTACTTTGTCATTCATAAAATGTTCACGTGCACTTGCGCATTATGAAAACAATATCAGGCCTGTGCACAGTTCAAGTAATATCTGTGTGTGTGTGCATGCGTGTGTGAATGCACGCTTGTGAGTGCGCAGTTTTGAAAAGGATGGTTGGTTTTGTTCACAGTTCGTTGTATTATTTTCTTTCACATTTAACTAGCGTTCGCATTTTCTTTCACTTTTAGCTAGCATTTGCAGACATGTCTTTTCTGTTTTGTTGGCATTGGCTAGCTGTAAGCGCAGGACCTTTTGCAATTACAATATGTTTTCCCTGCGTAGTGTTTTTTTTAATAAAAGTTTTGGTTTATTTTTGGTGGTTTTGAATTTGAGCTTTAAGTTTCACCTGTTGGGTTTCCTGCAGATTTTGATTGCACTTGGGAAGGACATTTTATTTACCTTGCTCCCTTTGCATGATCTAGAATGGGAAGCTGGTACTGGCAATGTGACTTTAGTGGTAGTTGTGGAACTACGGATGTAATTGTGTGCAAGTGGTAAAGTGGTGTATGTACAGTGTTGCCCTGTTGTATATCTTGCAGTTTGCCACCCATTGTTAATAGCATACGTTGATACTGCTTATGCACAATGATCATCATTTGTTAACTTGCACCACCAGCTCCACCACCACCACCTGGTGGTAAATAAAAATCATCAGCTTTTTTTTCTTTTCTAACATTGTAGTTTGTACATTCCTTTTACCATGTCAAACCACCATTTTCAAAACTAGGCACACAGAACATTTTGCACTCCACAATGTGAATTTTGTCCCCACCCCCACATTGTCAGTGGCAAGATAGCCTTTAGGCTGTGTATACACTTTACTGAATTTGTCAGGTTCCAAGTGGACTTAGGCACAATTAGGGGAAAATTTACCTGCAACTCACTGGCCTCAGGCCTAAGGGAAATATAGCCAGTACATGTGTGCACCAATGAACTGGAGTTCGAGCACCAACAGAGCTGATACTATGCTTCACAGAAGGATTTTGGCTTTTCTCTTTTTATTTGGCATATGTATACTGTGAGTATGAAGACCTGTTGGTTGAATTTTTTGCTTTAATTGAAGTTTTGTTGTTGCAATCGTTCACAGGTTGACTTATGACAGGAAAGTGTAATAATGTAACTAATAATATGAATAAACTTGGAGAGAGAAAAAAAGTCCTATTTTTGAGTTTTGCTTGGGCCCCCCTCCCCTCCCCTCTTCTCTCTCTCTCTCTCTCACACACACACACACACAAATTCAAATGCAGGATGTTTTTAATCATCCAATTCACATCTTCATCTGTTTTCATGGTATATACAATAAAGAACAGAACTTAAAGAACACAGCACACAATTCATTCAATCAATCATGGGGGGAAAATGGCACAGCGGAAGAAGATAGGGCTACCTTTCTTTTTCAGCGCTAAGACCAACCTGCTGGAGGGAGGAGTTTTTCATGCTGGCTAGACCTGTCATGCTGCTCTCTGTTGTAAATTCATAATGAAATTCAAATGCAGTAGTATCAGTTCTTTGCATCTTTAGCTTTGACTTTGAGGTGCACTGAAAAAGCTGGAGAGATCTTGTAAAACAATTCTAGCAGAAATTTTAAAGCGCACTATCTCAGCACTATAGATCTACATCTTTTCTCTTAATAGAAAAACAACAACAACAATGCATGTACCTTAACACAAGGAGCCTTAAAGTGAGCAACCTTTCCCCTTTCAAGCATAAAACTTGAGAAGCACAGTCTTGAGGCATCAGCCTTCAAGCACTCTTCCTCACACACACACTGAATAGGTACTGAAATACAGAATGAGCTCACTGACGCAATACAACCAAAATGGACACAAGTCACAGAGCACAACCACCTTTCACTTTCAGCACACTTTCAAGCCATCCGTTTCAGCCGTCCCGGTTTGAAAACCTAGCATAAAACCTGGCCATCTTGCGGATGTACTGCTGCAGCCGTTGTGCGCTTGCCTGCTGAATGTCCGCCAGCTTCTCTGTAGACATGCGGTCAGCAGCTGGGCGCCCTGCCCCCGAGCTGTAGAACGGGTGTTGAGGGTGGTGGCCCTGAGCATAATGCTGCCAGTAGCTGCGGCTATACTGCTCTTCATAACTGGGTGCCTGTTGCTGATAACTAGGATACCCTGGGTATGGATATAAGCAGCACTGTCCTCCGGAACTCAAATTCATCTGAGCTGGAGGGCAGAAATTCTGGTAATACGAGCGCACGTACGGAGGGGATGAGTTTGGGTAAGGGTAGCTCTGCCATGATTGTGGTATGCTCCTGTCAGGTTTCAACCTGCTGTAGTAGTCGCAGTAATGATGCTGGGACGCGTAGGGCTGCCATACCTGGGAAGCGGCAGCAGCAGAGTAGGCTGCATCAGCAGCAGGGTTCATCTTGCTGTGCGCATCTTGGCCTGTGCTGTGACCTCTCTGATGTGACCTTGACTGCTGCTCCCTTGAGGCAGTCCCAGATGAGGCAGAAGGCATCCTCCCGACCTTCCTCATCTTCTCCTCCTGCTCTCTTCTTCTGGCCAGAGCTCTGGAGCTCAGCTTCTTCTTGCGTCCTTGCAAGATGCTCTCATCAGCATAGTAATTTTGGAAACACATGGAGTTTTTCTCGTTCGGATCCTCTTCAGAAGAATCCCCGTCACTAGATGTTGAAGAGGATGAGGTGGACGAAGATTTGCAACTGGAGTCTTCCAAGTGTTCGTGCTTGTGCATTTTCTCTGCCAGCTTCTTTTTGGGGATGGCACCTTTCCCCTGAGCCTGTAGCTGAACTCTGAGACATGGCTTGGTGCCAGAACCGTCGTGTTTTCCTGCAGTTGCAACGATTCCTTCCTGGGCCCGAGTCCCCAGAGAACTTGGGTTCAAGCTCCTGGTGAGCGTGTCCCGGACTCCATGCTGCTCAGAAGTTGGAACAACGGAAGCACCACCTTGTCCTCCTGTCTCCGACCCTCCTTGGCTGGTAAGTGCATCCTGGACTTCATGTTGCTCTGAAGCTGGAGCAAACGGAGGACTACTTTGTCCTCCTGTCTCCGACCCTCCTTCGCTGGGGTTTTCACTGTGGGGCCGCATCTGTTCACTGACCAAAGACACATCCTCTGGCGCTGTCGTGCCAGCCTTCTGATTTGCGCCCTTGAATCCAAACAAATGCTCTGTGGCTGGTCCACACACAGCCATGGGTCTGTATCTCTGAGGTCTCTGTGTGCATCTTGCAGAGATGTTTGCTGCTTTGTCAGCTGCTTCCTCTCCTCTGCCCACAGAAGACTGAGTTCTCACGCAAGGCTTCACCTCGGAGCTCTCGCTTTCGGCAACACTGCCGCGGCCTAGGGTGCTGGGACTCTGGTTGTTCCCTTTGGGTAGCTTTTTGCTGGTGGTGGCTATTTTGTCCAAAGCATGATCACCTCCATCCCAGTGGCTGTCTCCCACACCAGCAATTTCAGCACCACAGGCACTATTCTCTTGCCTGGAAACTTGATTACCAGCAGCGAGTAACGTGTTACCGTCAGATATTCCTGCGTCAAATCCCACTCTCACGCCAGAATTCTGACTCTTCGCTTTGACTTCTGCGTGAAAATGGTTGAGAAAGTGGGGTATCTGTTCCAGCTGACTTTGCTCCACTTTTTCTGGAACTCTGAAAGTCTTCTGCACAATGTCATGAGCTGTGAGGATCGTGGGCTTGGAATTTGTTTCCAAGTAGTGCTCATAGTCCTGCAGAGCAGAGCTGTATGTCAAGTGGGAAACGCAGCTCCTGGAAGCAGCCCCAGAGGAGCTTGAGATCTTTGGCGTCAGAGCAACTGAAGGGCTGCAATCGGCGTCCAGCACAGGCTGCTTCTCAAAGCTGCTGCCATCACAGTGTCCTTCCCTTCCTGCATCAAAGAATTTAACTTGCCTCCTCCTTGTGCTGGATGATGCAGGTGGCTTGCTCGTGAGACTGCCACTGCCAGCATCTTCGCTGCTCTCCTGTCTTGGGGTTTGTGAAGCACATTTTGCTGAGGTTTGGAGTTCTCCGCTGTGAATATTTGTTCTATTTTCTAGACGGTCTTTCTCCACCCCTCCCCCAGCATCCTGTGATGGTGGCACTGCTCCTTCAAGTGTCACTCCACTTCCAGGAGGCAGATGCTGTCTTTGAAGCTCCCCTGCTCCTGATCCAGACTCCCTGAGTGACTCTGCACCACCGCCAAGTTCGTTTCGCTCAGAGCGCTGTTTGTCGGAAGCACCCTCTTTCCTGTCTTTCATTCCAAGCCTGCGTCTAGCACAATGCTTGGGTCTGCTGGCCACTTCCTTGGCCTTTGCACAGTCCGCCTCCTCCTCACCAGCACCTTCGCTGTCTGGAGTCCGCTTCACTTTTGGCCTGCATGCTAAGTACATTGCCAGCTCATTGTCCCACGACTGCTTTTCCCTGCCTTTCCCACCTCCTTCTTGCTTTGCGGCTATCGCTGAGGGGCTTTTCTCCACGCTGCTCAACTCGGACGAAAGGGGACTATCTTTTTCCGATTTGGGCAGTTCGGCTTCTTCGACAAAGAGTTCGCTCGACAACATGCAGGTCCATATTGCAGCGGTGGAACGGGCTTTGGAATGTTTCTTGGCAACAGCCGGCTTCTCTGGCTCTGCAGAGAGTTTCAAGTCTGCGTCCATTTTACATGCCTCTTTTGATTGAAAGCTGCCAGACAATTTCTCTGAGTTCTGCAACAGTTCCCTGTTAGATTTCATGGTGTTGGCCTCATCCGTATCAGACTTTTTCATTTTCTCTTGGTTTCCTTCCACAGTTCCGTGTCCTCCCAGACACGGTGACAAGGCTACGTGGTCCTTTTCTAAATTTGGAGCCTCTCCAGCCAGAACCTGTAAACCATGGTTAGTGCTCTCAGCTAAACTACAGTCACTGGTTTCCACAGTTTTCACTTGATCACAGTCTTGGACGGCTGGGTGAGAAGCAAGCTTTGCCTCTGCACACGGCTCTTCGCCCTCTTTCTCTAAACCCAGGCCTGAATCCCAAGCTCCTTCAGCTGCCTCACAACACGCGGCAGAATGAATTCCGTCTTCCGTCTCTGCTAGTGCCACAGGTAAGTCACCCTGCGCACCATCAGACAGAACGCTCTCTGACTCTAGCAAATGGATCTTTTCTGTCCTGGCACAGAGCTTGGTGACTTCACTTTTGTCAACGTCTGCCCCTTCACTGTGCTGGAAAACACCACTGCAGGGAGTGACAGGGTCAACCTGTGTAGCAGAAGCAGCAGGAACATGAAGACCGGTGGCATCAGACTGCTGCGACTGTTCGTGGCAGGCGGGAGCTCCTTCACCAGAGTGATGTCCTGAAGCATGCTGTTCCAGACAAACAGCTGCTTTAGGGTCTGAGGAGGAAGACTGAAGAGATCCATCAGCAAGTTCACAAGCATCAGCAAGACCAGAAGCAGCCTCAGCTTGGACGGAGATGTCACCACAAGGCTGAGGTTCTGTCGTTAGCAGTTCTGAAATGACCTCAGCATTCCCAAGTGCACTGGGACAAGGCCCATGCTTCAAGCCTGCATCTTTGTCAGCCTCAGCACTGCGTGGAGATGAGGTGGTCTGGACGGATGGGAGTTCCCCAAGCTGAGACCGTGTGATGAGCTGTTCCGTGCTGACCACATCATCCAGGTTGACCTGCAGCTGCCGCTTCACCAGGTCACTAGGGATTGGATCTGTATGCACACAAGAAGGAATAATAGGTGTTGCTATCAACCAATGCTTCACTGTGTCACTAAGGATTGGATCTGTATGCAACAACAAGGGAAAATGGGTGTTGCTATCAACTAATCATGTTCCCTGAAGACTTCACATTTATTTTTTGGTTTATCACATGCTCCAAAACTTGAAGCTGTTAGAAGGATTACGCATAAAAGTTGTCATCATACCACAATGAATAATTACAGATAGGTAGAACAGATAACTGTTTTTTAATGCCCAGTCAACCATGATGGTTATATCAAGGTGAAGAACAATTACAACTTCAACAAACCTAGAATATCACTTGTGTCAGAATCACATTTTAGATGCATACAATATATCTTCATAACATGTTATGGTTCAGGAAAATGAATCAGTGGATGGTGTAAATTCTGTCAAGGAATTTATCCCTTGTATTTAAAACTGACAGCAGCAAGGTTTTCAACAGGTTTCTTTTAAAAGCAGAAATTCACATAGAGTGTAAGTTACTAACACAGCTCTCGGGCAATTTTTCAGACTTCTTTAGTAGACTTTACACATCTTTTATGCTAACAGGAGGTCCTGCACAGATAATGAAAGAAAGAAGTCCAGACGAATCCTAACTTAATGCCAACAGTGCCATACAAGGGTACGACAGAGCAACCTTGTGTTCTATGTAACACAGCAGTCTTTCCACATGGCAACCTGACTCATAATACACAAAGCTGTACAAAGCTTGGGTGCAAATAGTTCAGTGGTGGGTTTAAACAAAATTTATCTAATATATAACAATACATTAACAACAGAACAGTTGGGCTGTGCAACAAGCAAAATTACTTAAATAAGTACAGCCTGAGTCTTACATAAATGATGTCACAAACATCAATTTTATCGAGAACAAGGAGAACATAAAAGGAAATTGTAATAAAGATGATATAATGTTTTAGTGTGTGTGTGTGTGTGTGTGCATGTGCATGTTCAGTGGTTTGGAGGATATGCAGATTTTTTTTTTAAACACACAAAAAATTAGACACACTTTGATTCCAACATACCCACCCTCCCCGCTTTGTTATGGGTGGATATAAACATGGAATTTAAATCCAGCAATAAAAAACACCATGCAACAGGCGGTGGGGGGGGGGGGGGGGGGGGGATGCCAAGTTGTGTCTGTATGAATACCACTGTGGTCTGACCTGGCAGAGGCAGTATGTGTGTGGACATGTGGTGCTCAATGTTCTGCATGTCCAGCATCTCTTGGCCCTCGCTGATGATGGTCACCCCAGCCCCATAGCTTCCTGCGACAGGCAGAAGGAACAAACCATCCCACTCCACATAATAATCATACAGAAAGGAACAAACCATCCCACTCCACATAATAATCATACAGAAAGGAACAAACCATCCCATTCAACATAATAATCATACAGAAAGGAACAAACCATCCCACTAATAATCATATAGAAAGGAACAAACCATCCCACTTGACATAATAATCAGACAGAAAGGAACAAACCAGCCCACTTGATGTAATAATTATAATCATACAGAAAGGAACAAACCATCCCACTCAATATAATAATCATACAGAAAGGAACAAACCATCCCACTCAATAACCATACATAAAGGAAGAAACCATCCCACTTGATATCATTTTCATACAGAAAGGAACAAGGCATCCCTCTCAGTGTAACTGGCCTACATTTTCTGGTAAAAAACAACAGCTGCATGTTAAATCTTTAGACAGCTAGACACTTTTGGGGTGTTTTTTCCCCCCCTTAGGTTTCATTGTGCATGCCAGAAATATACAGAACATTTGGCTGCATTTGTGAAATAAACTGTCTACACTAACACACACACACACACACACACACACACACACACACACAAATTCTACAATTTACAACAATATCACAAAGTATAAGTGAAGTGTGTGCATATCCCAAATACACCCCCCTCCCCCCAACACCAAAAAACTCCAAAGCAACATCAAAACAAACAAAAACAGAATCACAAAACAGACTATACACACACCCTGCCTTCCCCCAAATTGCCACAGACACAAAATAGAAACAAATAGAAACAGGAACAGAAAATCCCAATAAAAGAAAACAAATAATCTCCATCTGTAAAATCTCAAATGCTGTTTTTTTCAAAGAGAGTGGGGTAATTTATCAACGTCTGCAGACTCACCAAAGCGACCAGCACGCCCAATCCTGTGCAAGTACGTCTCATGGTCTTTGGGCACATCCAGGTTGATCACAAGGTTCACACGATCCGCGTCAATTCCACGTGATGTCTGTCAACAATCACATCTTCCTTACTGAACCTGTTTTTTATGAACTGGTCAACTAGTTTTTCTTCCGGTTCCTCTCTTTTTTGTGCCATTTTTAATCAGAAAGTGTATGCATATACTTTGTAAGACTACAACACATACCAGTTAAGTGCATCTTGCATGATAAGACTACAACACATACCAGTTAAGTGCATCTTGCATGATAAGACTACAACACATACCAGTTAAGTGCATCTTGCATGATAAGACTACAACACATACTAGTTAAGTGCATCTTGCATGACTTTTACCTGATTAAAGTTTTGTGGAAATACTCTGCAGAGATGATGCACATACAATACAACATGCATCCACAAATAATTATGCCAACAGGCAGACTACTTGCAGAAAAACACTCCTAAGGCTTATATCTGAAACAGAACGAGGCCCAGAGCGCTCGTGCAGAATCAACAAACAAGGGAGTTAATTAGCACTTAAAAAATGCAACACAAGTACAACAACAAAGACCTGAGTCGCCTATGGTAACTCTCACCTGGCATGTGTGTAAATACAAGGTACATAAACTCCACCAGAGGTACATCCTCTAAAAAGGATGCCCCCCAGTGGCATATATACCCTACATTTCAGGCACAATTTACAGGACTTGAGCTTCTCACACTCATTACTCTTATAATACACATACATACAAACATGTATACACATCTTCCCTCCCTCCCTTGCCCCCAGGTCAATGCTCACCAAGTCTGTGGAGATCAGCACACGACACTTGTAGGACTTCAGCTTGGCCATGGCGGTGATGCGATCTTTCTGATCCAAACTGCCAGCGATGCATGTGGTTGGCCATCCACGACTTGTCAACTCACTTTCCAGATTTTGAGCCCTGAGCACAACGCAGGGGTACTTCACGTTTGCTTCAATATCATTTGTCAAAATGTCTAAAACCAGTTACATAAAAAAAGAAGTTATTCAGTAGTTTGATCTTTTCACTCACAAGCAATTTAATCATGTTCCTGTGATGAGTGCCTACAGTATATAAATAGGTACCAAAACATGTGTTATTGTGCATTGATATGTGTGATTCATTGTAAGGTTGACGGGATGACAGGATGTTAAAAGCCAAAACCTGTCTAAATTCCTTCAAACTGAAACACACACCTCGCTCTGTACAACCTCACATTGATATAAATGCTGCTACGTCAAATTACTTGGACATAGTTTGATGTTTCTCTGAAAAAACAACCTGTAACCTGGTGACTTTGACTGACCTGGTTTGCATGTTGGAGAAAATTAGGCACTGGTGGAACGACACGCTGGACAGAAGTTGTATCACAGCTGCCGTCTTGGCTTCAAACACTCGGTGAGGGAGGGGGTGGTTCGGAACAATGGTGTAATACTGCTTGATGCCTGTGAACAAAGATGCTAAAACTATCACAAAGTGGACACCTATAAGGCCCCAGAGGATTCTTATACTGCTTGATGCCTGTAAACAAAGATGCTAAAACTACCTGTAAACAAAGATGCTAAAACTATCACAAAGTGGTCACCTATAACTTAAGGCTGCAGAGGATTCTTATACTGCTTGATGCCTGTGAACAAAGATGCTAACACTATCACAAAGTGGACGCATATAAGGTTGCAGAGGATTCTTATACTGCTTGATGCCTGTGAACAATGATGCTAACACTATCACAAAGTGGACACATATAAGGCCCCAGAGGATTCTGGGCACTGTTGGTGTAAGGGGCAAAGGTGAAACATCCGACTGCAGGGACCTGGAGGAACTTCGACTGAGCAAAAAAATGAAATGTGCCTTGAAGCTGTATTGTTTGACTGTTAAATTTTCAACAAATTCCAATTGAGCATTTCCTTAAACACTTTTCACTCTTTGTCTCAACAGAAGTTTTACCAGATAAAACCTGGGCTCCCGTCCCTAATAGTTCATACAGTCTCTGTGGATGTAAAGCAATTCTGAAGAAGAGAAAGACTCAGAATCACATGCAACAGAAGTGCAGTGAATCTGCTTGAGAGCAGAGAATAGCGCTATATAAATGCAATCAACAACAACGTAAAAGTAATCAAGCCACATCACCTCCGAAAAAAGGAACATGATGATTTCTTTTCTTTTTAAAGTCACACCATCTCCCAAAACCAAGGTCCCAGTTCAAATGAGTGCTTAGTTAAAGCCAGCTGTTGCTAGCAGGTGTTTACATGTTACCATCTAGCATACAAAGTATTTGAGCTCATGCCTTACAAACATGTCATTATTATTACTATTATGTCCCTTTTCAGGCCCTGTTATTGTGTTAGTGTTACATGGGAAACTACCTAACAAGGTTGGGTCTGAGACGTTCAGTCTGATGAAGGTGGGGTTTCTCATGTACACTGTGAGATGGTCAGCCATGTACTCTGGGTAGGTTGCAGAGAGGGCTACCATCTGCTTGTTGTCTGGAAGGGTGGAGTAAATCCAGCTGAAACAATCAACAAATAACATATATAATGTGTGTGTGTGAAATGTTATCGCTAATGTTATTCAAATTTACAAAGCACCAAAAACAAACAACAGTAAGCGTACTTCCAATTCCATATCACAGTATTCACACACATTTCCTCTGTTGGGAATAACAAAATCTCCATCTGTAAAATCTCAAAGCATATATTCAGGCCATGCAAAGAAGACAGGCCAAAAATTAGTTTAATCAAGCTCGTAGTAACAGTCTGGCTTTTTAAATAACTGTCACTACCCAGAGCTCCTGCAAAAAGGAATGTTAATTCATGTTTTAAGTCCAGTGTGTCTTAGTCTTTACAGCAGAGGATGAAAATACACACACTTCCCACCAAAACACTCTGCAAAGTGTGAGACTCACTTGATTTGCTCCTGGAAGCTCTCTTCCAGCAGTTTGTCGGCTTCGTCCAGTATAAATAGTCGGATGCTGTCTGTCTTCAAACAGCCATGTTCAATCAGGTTCTGGATGCGGCCTGAAAATTGACAGCCATATAATGATATATATATGCATAATTATGGTATGATGGATCAGTTGATGAAACTGTTGGATTTTGCACACACTGTTGGATAGCATTTTAAATGAAAGTTCAACCTCAGGTTCCAAATTTCAAAACTGCTCTTACAACTCTCTCTTGCTGTTGTTGCTTTTGTCAGTGGTAAAAAACAACTGATACAGACAGCAGCTAATAGTAATAGTTTTAAGTATGATAATACCAACAACTGAACAAACAGGCATAAACTTTAACTGTCCATGCATATTCAGGAACACCTGGTCTGTGGATTTTTTCAGTTTTGAGCCAGCTTTCACATGGCTTATAAAATGATATTCAGAATCATCTGCTTTTAATTCTTGTGCACAGCTAGACTTTCTTTTTTCTTTTTTTGTCTGCTCACATTTACAGTTTTAGATCATGATCACAAAATTCGACAAGTTACTCCATCATTCTGGCATAGTTTGTGCACTAAGATTCTGCTCTACATACTTTTTCTACCACTGACCCAACATACGTAACGTTTTGTATCAGTTGACGCAAATCATCCAGAGGCAGTGTAACACCCATATTATATAAGATACATAACACATTAACAGTCTTGTAACATTAGATTCATAAGACATAATGCTGTAAATGTAAAACGTTAACAATTATGTCTTCATAATACTAAGTCTACAAAATCAATTTTCAAAACTTTAAAAGCCAATGAGAAAGGGACTAGCATCAGACCACAAAAGACCTATACTAAGACTAAGTATGAGATTGGAAGCAGTTCACACATCTCCCAGTCCCTAAACAATTTACCTGGTGTTCCAACAGCAATGTGGCACAGCTGCAGCTTTTTCTTGTCCTCGTGGAGCGGCAAGCCACCTATGAAGGTGTGACACTGCAAACCTGGCATGGCACTTCCCAGACTCCTGACAACTTCCCAGATCTGTATTGCGATCTCTCGTGTTGGTGCCAGCACCAGAACCTGCAAGGGACCACAATGAATGTATTAAAAACTATTTTATATTATAATACAAAACATTCAATTTACACCTAACATAATTTAATCAGCTTCCATGCACTGTTAACTGTTATTAATATTATTAAACATTTCAAACCAGCGCCTGAAAATGAGGATAATCAAGAACCACTCTAAAAGCACATTGTTCTGACCCACAATTTTTGTTAAACAAGCATATTATTATACGGGAGTGGGGTGGGGGTGTGAGGGAAGCAGGTTGGAAGCATGAATAAACTTTATGATTTATTGATTATATGAAGAGTCAAAGGTCAGCGGTTGCTAAAACATAACTTTTATTTACACCAACCAGGAAACAGTGTAGGCTCTCCCCTGAATCAGATGCACTGGTGCCCAGGAACAGCTCACACTAAACCATGACCTGCTTCTGCAGGGACACTGGGGTAAAGAGGATGTGGCGGGCCCAGTGCGCAAGTTTTAACACTTCAGATAATTAGGGCCATAAAAGAATTAAAACTCCCACCAAATCAAAAAAGAGAAAGGACATTAGGAAAGAAAAGGTTAAAGGGTCATGGCCCTGGACACACACAATGCCCTCAGTTACATTATTATTAATATTATACATTCCTTTGAATTTCAATTCCAACAACAAAAATACAAGTAGTACAATTGGAGTAGACAAGCTGAATGAAGACATAGATTTCAGCTCCCAACCAAAGGAATATGTATGTATATGGATTACAATATTTCTTTAACAATAACAGTTCTATAATCTATGACCTTGTCAACAACACAGTGACAGTGCTCAAGACAACTTTAGCAGTAACACTAACAGCACTTATAGTTATACTACTATCACTAAATTGACTAACACTGTAAGTGTAACACAGTAGTTAATACTAACAGTAACACAGTAACACCAACAGGTACTGAAGTAGTCATAATTTTTACAAACAGATCTCAATGACAATGTCAATGATTGTAATGAATCAATATCCACTAGTTTCGTGCTGCTTTTATTTCATATAATATTTGGAAAAACAAAACAAAAACATGCAGCTCTCCCATCGTTCACATACCTGGGTTGAGGGTGCTGTCACCTGGAGGCTTTCTAATGCAATGACAGTGAAGACACATGTTTTGCCTGTTCCAGACTTGGCTTGTACAATCAGGTCTGGAAGGAGAAGCATGCATTACAATAAAACATTACTGTTAATTGCTTTTTGAAGTTCTTTAGCTGGCTGTGTATTTATGATTTATTTTTTATCCCTGATAACTATAACTATAACAATTGACTCAACCAGTCAATGTCTTTTGTGCATAAAAACATCTCATCAGTTTTTCTTATGGCTTCAAGTTCAAGATCAAACATTTTACAAAGAGAATACTATTCTGTTACTGTTTACACACTAGTATTCCTATTACTATAAGTATAACTATTATTATTACTAATGTGCAAAGCATTCCAAATCCAACAGTCTTGAATTTAACCCTTTCCATGTCATCCTGAGAATGAGATGACCCAAACTCCAAACACAGGTTAACAACAACCTTCTTCCAACAACTGCCATAACTGGTTACACCATAAGTCTCTGAAACAGCAGTAAGTTTTTTTTACAGACAACTCAGATTGATTTGAACTGAAACAGAACAATATTTTTTTATCCAGGGTGGATGCACTTCATTATTTTGTGTGTGCTTCAACATTATGTTGCTTCCAGTCTTATTAGTACCAAAACCTTTTGTAGTGTGCTGACACTGACAGTGACAGCACTGATGGAAAGCTGCATGGAGATAAAGAGTGCCCCTTCTGTGGCATAACCAATTCTGGCAGAATCTGGAGGAAGGTACCGGTAAGTGAGGCTTGGAGTGTAGAGGTGACCCTGTGCATTCATGAGAGGTTGAAATCTGTTCTCCCTTTCTAATTTTTGAACTGTCTTTCACTAGTTTCAGTTTTTCACTAGTTTCAGTTTCATGTCTTTCTTGCGAAATTGTTACTTTGAAAGGATTACCACGTACTTCTACAACTAACAAGACTTACCTAGTCCACATCTCCCAAGAGGGATGGCCTTCAGCTGAATTGGGGATGGTCGTTCAAAGCCAGAATTCTTCAAGCCGTGTAACACTGGCTCTGACAAAAGAAGACCTGCAAAGTCAACGGTTTCGGAAATGAGGACATCGCTTGTTCTTGCCTTCTCAGCAAATTTGTGTGCCACAGCCATTCTAGAGTTACGTGTTTTTCACAGAAAGCAAGCGTCCACCGACATATTACCCTTCTCTCTGAAGATAACCACAACCTGTGAAAGAATGAGACAAACACACTGAATCAGAGAGCGTGCCGACTACGCATTCAGCGCCGTGGGAGATCAGTAAGACTAAAGCTAACAATGAATTTGTGGAATTGAACAAAATAAAACTTTTAGATCCAATTGAGAATTTATATTTCAGGCTGAATTTCCCACATAGCTGAATCATTTTAAGTGTTGTACATCTTGAAATTGCGGAAAAGATACAGAGCCTGCTGGGAAAAAGGACATCTCTGTGTTACTGTTGTCGTTGCTATCGCTGGTAATGACGGCGTCAGTGTGCTCGGTTTTCTTGTCTAGCAGTTTCGTGGGATCGTTTCAGTTTTGTCAAGCTGTTTCCTACCGCGGCAGTGGTTTCGTTTTAAATTGTCCCCCAGACTCCAAACGTTGTTTTGCGGTATCTGTGGCTGACCGTGCCGGAAAGCGTGTCCGCTTGAAATTGATCGTAATCTTGATAAAGTACGTCGTCGGACCTATTTTTAGCGGCCGGCGGTCTAAATATTTGTCGTGACTGACAAAAGTACACCAAGCACACCAATGTGGGGATTTTTTTTTTTTTTTTTTATTTTCTTTAAAATTAAAAACAACATGCATCCATGCTTTACAGTATACCTTTCACCCACACCCAGATTTCCTTGCATAAGAAAGTTACATATCTGCATTGGCAAAACAAAATTGAAGGAAAATAAAAGTTTCAGTAAGGTATAACTGAAGTTATTAAATTCTACTCCAGTCCAATTACACAAAGAACCCACAATGAAACAGAATAAACAAGACAACACAACACACACACACACACACACACACACACACACACACACACACACCACACACACACACACACACACACACACACACACACACACTGACACACACACACACACACACACACACCACACACACACACACACACACACACACACACACACTACACACACACACACACACACACACACACACACACACACACACACACACACACACACACACACACACAACACACACACACACACACACACACACACACACACACACACACACACACACACACACACACACACACACACACACACACACACACACAGGCCCTGTGGATTGCCGCCAATGTTATGGCATACACATTCATATGCAATCTTGTACAACACATAAATATGCACACACCCATACATCAAACCGCATAGTCTTAGCACCAGTTACCATAACACCACAATCTACATGTTATAAAGATTATATATATCTGTATCATGTCTCCATATAAAGAATAAAAATGCATGCAGCTTTGGCAGTGGTAGCGAGTCTCTGTTATCTATCTGTCTGCCGCTTGAACTGAATATGAAAAAGGTGGGGGTTGCAACTTGACTTTCTAATCAAGGAAGCCGGGCCATTCCAAATCAATCAAAGACTGGTGCGCCTTTGCTAATCTGTACTGAGGTGGCTGCAGAATTGGTTTTGTGAATGTATCACGATAGTATAGGTGTGGTCCCTTCAGTAACTGCAGCTTACAACTGCGAAATGTTGCTAGTAAAAGCTTTGTCAGTTTCAAGCATGTCGTCCATACCAAAACTGAAAACTGCTATTTTCCTTCGATATTGTCACTGACTTGATATATATGCAATAACTTTGTTCTTGCGCATGAGGGTAGGTGCAGTATGTGAAACCACCAGAAGGATTATGCAAAGACAAAGGTATGAAAAGACCAGCAGTTCTATTCAGCGGTGTCAGAACTCCGACCTGTTGAAAAACTGGAGTTCCGACACAAGCGAAACTATAGCGACAGGTGCTTGCAAGAACTGAATCTTTTTGCTGTTGACAACTTTCCGCCTTGTATACCTGTAACAGTTTTTCCACAGTATCTGGCGCCTGTGGCTGCATGGTCAACTCGAGGCAGTTCCATTTGGCCCGTGCTGTTCGTGCAGCTTTTACCGAACACGTGATGCCTTTCTCAAGTCAGCCATGGTGGGGTTGACAGCAAAGGTCTCCTGAAGTTGTTCATTTAGACTGAACATATTGAAGTTTACACGGAAATGGCAAGGCAGCAGTCGCAGTTTTGGCGAGATTTACTGGTATGTTTTTGTCAGATTTATGTCTTTGTGCAAAAGCGTATGTTTTATACGCGGACGGGGCGAACGTGTGTTTGTCAGTGTCGAGTGCGGGTCAGTCAGTGTGACGCGACATGCTTGTGCCTGTGTGTTTTTCTGCGTCTTTCCGTGTGTTAAATCTCAGGACAGTACCACAACTGAGCCTGAATAAGTTAAGAGCACACCTAGGCTACCGCGGTTTGGTGCTAGGGTTAGACGTGGGCAAGCCAAAACGTGTCTTCTTTCGTTCTTTGGGTACTTCGCCGAATGGAGCACGTGGCCGTGAGAGCAAACTCAACGGCCAAGCGGGAGTCGCGAGTCACATAAAAAATAATAATTGTGGGCAGTGCTGACCCATCTTGGACAACGGGCTGTTTCTAGGTGTCGCCGTTGATGCAACATAACCGGTCAAAGAAGCTGCACTGCCGCTTAAGTCAGTGGCGGCGACTCCACAGTGACACTCAAATGTTCTCCATTTAAGGCCTGGAGTAGGTGAGAATGTAGCCATGCATGCTTTACCCACTGCCATAAATTACAATCACTCTGTCCTCTCTCTTCATGTCCTAATTATTGTCTTTATGCTGTCACTGTTGGTGTTGCTGATGGTGGTGTTGCTGATGCTGTAGGTCAGTATTTTACATCTCTCTATTCATTTTTTCTTTCTGCCCATTTGTATTTCTTCCTGAGGTGACTGTGTGGTTGACATTAAAACCCCAAAACTAACTACATTTGTATTTATTTTGCCTGGTTCTGGCTGCCATTCTCTGCCCCCCCCCCCCCCCCCCCCCCCCCCTTCTTTTTCCATTGTACATTGAAGAGTGGTATTGTGCATAAATTTGTACCACAGGAGTTAGTAATTGGATTATAATGCCTGCCAACCCACAGACACAGGGTCACCTGAGGATTATGCACCAGAGGAAGGGGAGGGGTGGAATAGGGGTTTTGTGGTGAAGACCTGTCTTAGCATAAGTTTGAAATGAAATTTGTATAATTTTATAGGGGGTAGTTAAATTTTTATTGAAGTTTTCATGCTGTCTTGAAAAGGGCAATTTTTTTATTTATATTTTTATTAATTTAAATTATTATTACATAAAAAAAATTTTTAACATAGAATAAGATTGCTATATTTTTTGTCATATTCAGCACTTTCTAGGTCAGAAGGCATTAGGCTATATCTGGGGGGGGGGGGGGGGGGGGGGTGGGATTAAATTGTTCAGTCACTTGGTTATTTATTTTTTGTGTTTAGTTGCAGTTATTGTTTAACAGGTACCCATTTGATGTTTGATTTATTTCAGCACTGTCTGCTGGGAGACATGATGCAACCTTGCGGAGCCTGCACTGGATGTCCGCCTCTGCCTTGAAGTGCAACACTACTCAGTTATGTACATTTTTGTTCACTTTTAGTTTTACGTTTTTTATCCTTTTGTTTTGTAAAGAAGAAATTCCCTACATAAAGAAGCCAGCATAGACAGTATGAGAGAAAGTCCCCAGAGAGAGAAGCCAGCATGGGGTGTGTAAGAGAAACTCCACATGTAAACCAGCACTGGGCATGTAAGAGAAAGTCCCCATATAAACCAGCACAGGGGTGCGCAAGAGGTGCTCCCTGCTTAAACCAGCACAGGGTGTGTAAGACTAAGAGAAATTCCTCATGTAAAGCAGCATGGGACTGTAAGAGAAACTTCCCATGTAAAGCAGCATGGGACTGTTTTCTTCTTGCCAGCTCTTTGTCTTAGTGGTTTTGTTTGTTTACCTGCAGTGGCATGCTGTGGGTGCAGAAATTAAGGTCACCTGTGTCGAGAACCCAGAGCTGTGAAATTGACTCCCTTTAAAGCCTGGAGTAGGTTAGAGTATAGCCATGCATGCTTCTCCCACTGCCAGGAAGGTTTCCATAGTTCTGTCTGATAATATCTGCCTTCCCAGTCCATTCACCACATTTTCCAAAACTGTTTCATCCTACTTTTTCAAAAAAACTTTTGAGAAATCTCAGGGCACTGACAAAATTTTAATAATGAAAAGTAGTTACAGACATGATCAAAACATTGGAGACTGATGGCAGGTGCATTAGCCTTTTACTCACAGCTTGTTTCGTTGTGGGTAAAAACATGTTGTACATGGGTTAAAAAATAAATAAATCCAGAATTATTTTATTTTTAAAACTGTTTTTGTCAACAGTTTCTTTTCTCAGTTTAAGGGAACCTGCCTTAAAAGTGCACCAACAGTCTTTCATCTAATAGTGGCAATAATATATTTCCACTATTGACAGCTATGAATGTGAGTCATGTCTGTGACTTTTGAAAAGAAGGGTGGAGTCATTTTAGAGTGCATGTCTATTTTGTTGTTTGAAATTGAATCCTGTATGAAACTGGTGCTAATTGGTTGAAATAAATTGCGTTTTTCAAAATTGCCAATGGATTTAGTTGTTTGTATTTTTCAGTGCAACGTTCTTGTGACTAGTTTAGGTCACACTACTGACCCTTTTGGGTCTTTTTCATACACCTTCATGTATCTGAGTGCCTGCAGAATATAAATATTGGCTCCCCAACATATTGTTGAGTGTCATAAAAGTGAATTAGACATATACTTGTGATTTGATCGTTTTGATTTTTTACTGAAAAGATCCACAAAAGAGAACACGCCTGTTCGTACCTTTCCTTGAGTATTTTCAGAACACGTGGATGCACGCGTGTTCTGAACATTACTCATGTGTTTGCGGGTGTATGTCAGTGGAAGAAGCCGGGGCAGGCGAGTGGGGAGAGAATGTGAGAGTGAGATTTTTACATATTTATTTTTATTGTTATTTTTATTTTAAATGTACCTTCTTGAGCCCATGTGTCAAAGGGAAATTTTAATTTTTATGCTTTGTATATTGATGAATAATAAAGATTTATTTGATTATGTGATTTGATTCTTTGATTCCTATTTTTAA
>JABMCL010001132.1:677500-693567 GCA_018857735.1 Alviniconcha marisindica | reverse complement strand
TGCACATTTCAGCCAGCAGTGCGTCACCGTCTTCCACTTCGCCAACACCAGCAGCACCAGCAACATCTGCAACATCGTCATCTCCATCGTCTGGCCTCTCCCCGTACCGTGTGGTGTGCTACTTCACCAACTGGGCGCAGTACCGGTCCGGTGTGGGCAAGTACATGCCCGAGGATTACCGGCCCGGCCTGTGCACCCACCTTGTCTACGCCTTCGCCAATACCGACAGCGCCACCTCCACTCTCGCGTCCATAGAGTGGAACGATGCGGGTAGGTCACTGGTCAGTTTACACGCCTGCGGCCATCGGAGGAGGAGCAGGAACTCTCGTGTCCGCCATATCTTTCCAGTGTGTGCCAACGGCCTATTCAAAGTGTCCAGTATATGTCTGTGCAAGTCTACCGTTTGACCCTACACCAGCAATCCTGCCCTCTCCGCTGATTACACCCGCTGGCTGTTTCTTCTCCTGTCTCTAGTTCTCTACCTGTTCATTTCACTGCGATTTCATGGCCTGTCTTTCCTTCTTCAAGACACCTAGTCTTCCTTTCATCTTCGCCTCACTGGGTCTTTGTTGGACGTGCCCATGACCTGCTACTAAGTCCGTTGCTTGCACCTAGAGGGCAAACAATGTGCAAATTGGCTGATGTGCGTGTTGAGGAAAAGGGCCAGTGTGCCTTCTTTTAAAGCGCTGATCATGCAATGTAGCAGGCAGCTAGCGGCATCTCAACGCAGCAGTGGCCACACCTGACCCTAAGCACTGGACAAGACAGCCGTCCTAATTGGATCCCGACCTGTTGCAGACCTGTACAGCCGCGTGCTACGTCTGAAGGACACGGACCCCCAGCTGAAGGTGCTGCTGGCTGTGGGAGGCTACACTGCAGGCAGCGCGGGCTTTGAGGCCATCAGCGCCAGCAGTGTCCAACGTCAACTGTTCGCTGACAACGCCGTCTCCTTCCTCAGGCAACACGGCTTTGATGGGCTGGACGTCGACTGGGAGTACCCTTCCAGCTCCTACAAGACGCACTTCACGCAGCTTCTCCAGGTGACTACCACAATGGCGGCTGGATACGTTGACACTTATAATATGCATGACCTGTTTAGTCTTCTCACTTCCTTTGGTGTCTGCCACGTGAACACCGTGGGGCTTGTCATCAATTGATGCAGAGAGCAAATCTCCACCACTTGTTTTCTTGCCTCGCTGTAGCTGCAGTTGATTTTTCAAAGGAATACATGGCCGGTCTTAGCCATGTTTAGGAAGACTTTACTAGGGATTGCTGTTTTCCATCAGCAAGCCAAATAAGGCAGCCGTGGGTTGCCTACGTTTTACGTCGAGACACGACGACTATGTTGGCCACGCACATGCACGAGATGTGTGTGGGCCACACGTAGACAAGAGTTCTCTCTTTGTCCACAGGCCCTGTGGACGAGGTTCGAAGCGGAGTCGACGGCTACAGGTCAGGACAGGTTGCTGCTGACGGTGGCCGTGTCTGGCTACAAGACACAGATTGAAACTTCCTACCAGGTCAACCTCATACACAAGTAGGTCATCAGCATGAATAATCTAATCACAACTAGCCCCCTGCCATGTCGCTTATGTGTCGGGGCAATTAACATGTCGGCTAGACAATGCTCAAAGACTGGACATCCATGACGTGACTGGCTGTTACGGAATGGACACTTGTGGCTAGAATGCTTGTGGTCGGGAGAACTAGCTGTAAGGTCTGCATTTTTCTTTCACTCCCTGGACACCTAGATTGTTTCGTGGTCTGGGCCGCCTGCTTGTGTGGGAAACGTGCTTTCAGTCCAAACAGTCCACTAACAAATCCACTATCTTGTTTGTTGTGTCGTGGCTGACGGTGGTTTGTGCTGTCGTCAGCTACGTGGACTACGTCAGCATCATGAGCTACGACTACTACGGACCGTGGAGCAGCGTGCTGGGTCACCACAGTCCTCTGTACGTGCCGACCCAGGACAGGAGCAGCCCGGGACTCGACTTACTCAGCCAGGTGAGCTTCATTTTGTTGGCTACAAGTTGGACAAGCGATGGGCGCTTTCTAGACAGAACTGTTATCGCCGTACAGCTAGCAACTACAAAGGGGATATGGCTATCGTACACAAGTGTATTGTTGTCACGTGCAGAACGCATCCGTGCACTACTGGCACTCCCTGGGCTGCCCGCTGGACAAACTGGTGCTGGGTCTCGCCACCTACGCCAGGACCTTCCTCATGTCCAGCGCAGCGCAGAACCAACCGGGAGACTCCTACCGGGGCACAGCCGCCTCGGCGGGGCCCTACTCAGCCACCGCTGGCTTTCTGGCCTACTACGAGGTGTGCGAGCTGCTGGACAGCGGCGGCTGGACGCGGGTGTGGATGAACGACTCCAAGGTGCCCTACGCTTATGGCCTGAGGGACGGACAGTGGACCTGGCTGGCTTACGATGACCTCGACAGCATGTCTGCTAAAGTGAGCAGATTGGCACCCTAGCCGTACGATTGAGAATTCATGTGTGGCTTAATTGTGCATTTAGCACTGCCTTACCCACATGGTGTCGGATGAGATTTCCTTTGCATGTCAGATGTGCAAGATGTACGTTGATGCATTCTTGGAACTGCCCTTCTCAACCTTGTTTGCCAGTTAGGAGAGTGCTCGTGTGCCGAGCTGGCGGCAGCTTTTCCAAACGACTAGGATATACCTTGACGTGACAGGACGATGTAAGCAAACACCTTTCTCTTTGCTCTCTTTTCTCTAGGCTGCCTACATCGTGGACAGAGGTCTGGGAGGAGCCATGTTCTGGACTCTGGACTTTGACGACTTCGCTAGCAACGTGTGTAACCAGGGTCGCTACCCACTCATAGGACAAGTGGGGACAGCGCTACAGTCAGCCAGTCCACCCGCCGTTAGTCCCACCAGTACGTCTCTTCACTGTCCTGTCGCTTTCCTTTCACGCATGCACTGTATTCCATTCTTTTTTCTTCTTCTCCCTCTTCTTCTTCCTCCTCTTCCTCCTCTTCTTAACATGAACTAGCTGCCTCCATTAGGTGTTTGGAATGTACTCTATCTTGGACTTATTAGCAAACGCCATTCTTTCGTATCGAATGTTATCCGTCGGCACCTGCCTAGCTGTAAATCACCATTTGCTGTTCTTTTGACGGACCCTGTTGTAAACACTTGATGTTTCACGCAATCTAACTGCACATTTCAGCCAGCAGTGCGTCACCGTCTTCCACTTCGCCAACACCAGCAGCACCAGCAACATCTGCAACATCGTCATCTCCATCGTCTGGCCTCTCCCCGTACCGTGTGGTGTGCTACTTCACCAACTGGGCGCAGTACCGGTCCGGTGTGGGCAAGTACATGCCCGAGGATTACCGGCCCGGCCTGTGCACCCACCTTGTCTACGCCTTCGCCAATACCGACAGCGCCACCTCCACTCTCGCGTCCATAGAGTGGAACGATGCGGGTAGGTCACTGGTCAGTTTACACGCCTGCGGCCATCGGAGGAGGAGCAGGAACTCTCGTGTCCGCCATATCCTTCCAGTGTGTGCCAACGGCCTATTCAAAGTGTCCAGTATATGTCTGTGCAAGTCTACCGTTTGACCCTACACCAGCAATCCTGCCCTCTCCGCTGATTACACCCGCTGGCTGTTTCTTCTCCTGTCTCTAGTTCTCTACCTGTTCATTTCACTGCGATTTCATGGCCTGTCTTTCCTTCTTCAAGACACCTAGTCTTCCTTTCATCTTCGCCTCACTGGGTCTTTGTTGGACGTGCCCATGACCTGCTACTAAGTCCGTTGCTTGCACCTAGAGGGCAAACAATGTGCAAATTGGCTGATGTGCGTGTTGAGGAAAAGGGCCAGTGTGCCTTCTTTTAAAGCGCTGATCATGCAATGTAGCAGGCAGCTAGCGGCATCTCAACGCAGCAGTGGCCACACCTGACCCTAAGCACTGGACAAGACAGCCGTCCTAATTGGATCCCGACCTGTTGCAGACCTGTACAGCCGCGTGCTACGTCTGAAGGACACGGACCCCCAGCTGAAGGTGCTGCTGGCTGTGGGAGGCTACACTGCAGGCAGCGCGGGCTTTGAGGCCATCAGCGCCAGCAGTGTCCAACGTCAACTGTTCGCTGACAACGCCGTCTCCTTCCTCAGGCAACACGGCTTTGATGGGCTGGACGTCGACTGGGAGTACCCTTCCAGCTCCTACAAGACGCACTTCACGCAGCTTCTCCAGGTGACTACCACAATGGCGGCTGGATACGTTGACACTTATAATATGCATGACCTGTTTAGTCTTCTCGTTTGCTTTGGTGTCTGCCACGTGATAATCGTGGGGCAGGGCACTTGTCATCAATCGACGCAAAGAGAAAATCTCCACCACTTGTTTTCTTGCTAGGCTGTAGTTGCAATTCATTTTTTGAAGGAATACATGACTGGTCTCAGCTATGTTTAGGAAGGCTTTACTAGGGATTGCTCTTTTCCATCAGCAAGCCAAATAAGGCAGCCGTGGGTTGCCTACGTTTTACGTCGAGACACGACGACTATGTTGGCCACGCACATGCACGAGATGTGTGTGGGCCACACGTAGACAAGAGTTCTCTGTTTGTCCACAGGCCTTGTGGACGAGGTTCGAAGCGGAGTCGACGGCTACAGGTCAGGACAGGTTGCTGCTGACGGTGGCCGTGTCTGGCTACAAGACACAGATTGAAACTTCCTACCAGGTCAACCTCATACACAAGTAGGTCATCAGCATGAATAATCTAATCACAACTAGCCTGCTGTCGTCAGCTACGTGGACTACGTCAGCATCATGAGCTACGACTACTACGGACCGTGGAGCAGCGTGCTGGGTCACCACAGTCCTCTGTACGTGCCGACCCAGGACAGGAGCAGCCCGGGACTCGACTTACTCAGCCAGGTGAGCTTCATTTTGTTGGCTACAAGTTGGACAAGCGATGGGCGCTTTCTAGACAGAACTGTTATCGCCGTACAGCTAGCAACTACAAAGGGGATATGGCTATCGTACACAAGTGTATTGTTGTCACGTGCAGAACGCATCCGTGCACTACTGGCACTCCCTGGGCTGCCCGCTGGACAAACTGGTGCTGGGTCTCGCCACCTACGCCAGGACCTTCCTCATGTCCAGCGCAGCGCAGAACCAACCGGGAGACTCCTACCGGGGCACAGCCGCCTCGGCGGGGCCCTACTCAGCCACCGCTGGCTTTCTGGCCTACTACGAGGTGTGCGAGCTGCTGGACAGCGGCGGCTGGACGCGGGTGTGGATGAACGACTCCAAGGTGCCCCACGCTTGCGGCCCTCCGAGGGACGGGATGATAAGGGACCTGGCTTACGAGATGACCTCGCGACAGCATGGGGTTCAAGCAAAGTGAGATCTGATGCTATACTGACTTTGTAAACGTGTTTTGACTTCTCTCATTAGCTCAGTAGCGTGGATATTGGTGAAAACCATGAAAGTTTGATTTGATAAATCCACCCTGCATTGTTCCTACGTGCTAAGGTTTGTAGATACCTTCACTGCACGGTAGTTGATTTCAAATAATTAACCAAACGCATTTGTGTGTGCAGCTTGTTCGTGGAAACAACAAAAGTTCTATCATTTCCATATATTTGGGTTTGTTTCGGGTTTTGTTGCTGTTGTTTCCTTTAAGCTATTTGACGCATTTCTTTTCATTTCACATTTGCATTTATGACACGTAACACTGTAAGCAACCTGACTAGCAGGAGATAGATCGTGGAAGATTGCAACAAACGCATTTCTGCTTAAGGAAAATTAAAGCAAACTCACCGGTGTGCTTTCCGTGCAGGTAGGAATAATGGGATAGAGGTGGAAGCAAGTGGGGCCGTTCTGGACACTAGACTTTGATGAGACTTCTAGCCCAGTATGTAACCAGTGCTTCTACCACCATCTCTGAAATGAAACAGCGTCATTTCCCTCAGCGTCGCAATCGGTAATCCCACACTGCTGCCTGTCCAGTCTACAATCTGCCCAGCTACTTTACATCCATAACAGCAGCTACAAATATCGATAATTCAACGATATTCAATACTACATACCACATCTACAACAAGAACCGTATCTACAATACCAACTACACCAACACACATTATTCCCAGCTGCTCTACCTCCAAGCACGTCTACGGTGAAACTGATTACGAAACTAACTGCACTAATTCAAAGACCAAAGTTACAACTCCCCACATCACTCAAATGTAGCAGAAATATTATCGTTTTACTTGGCAATAATGTTTGTGGTAATAATTGGCAATACATTTGGTGTGTACCTACTAAGTAACATTTCCATGGTATCAGCAAAGTCTACATTACCTATATCCTACTCTACAATGTTTGCTATAATGTCTCCAATAGCTAATTTTACATTGGCATCTACAGTATCATATATGAGCCTATAATACTAAATTGGTACATCTACTGTTTATTCTTTCACATCTATTGTACTCCACCCATAATGTCTTTTACATGGTGCTAACGGCATTTATAGTATCGCACTTAATGTCTTAAGTAGTAATTACTAAGTAGCATTTGCACACTTCCAACTACAACACCCACTACAACTCTGCAACCACATCTTTTACAACACCTCATGTCCTTCCTAACCAGCTACACATCTACAATACTCATCTACAACCAGACTACTACAACATCCACGAAACACATGCAATACCATCCCTAAAGTGCGGCACCAACTACAACACCTCAACCTACAATATCTACACTAAACTACAATATGACTGTATCCATAAATAACAATATCCATAGCATCAACTGTAATGGGATACTGAAACCACTTGGCAGTAATCTTGCCATTCAGCAACACTCTACAATAAATATCCACTGTACCCAACTATAACATCCAATAAAATGCCAACTAGAAACAGCCACAACACCTACTCTATATCATCTACATCGTTCCCTAAGCACGACCACATACAAACACCTAACTACAACGTCAACAACCACTTCTAAAATAATCTACATCCCCAGTAATCTAACTAAGTATACATATATGCCAGCCAAGCATCTAAGAACTAATATCCATTGACGTCAGATACAACATCTTACAGCACCAAGCCAAATATCAACAAATAACAATAACTACAATATTAGACCACTTACATCTGCAAATAATTTTAAGCATCTCGCAACACCTCCATGCAACATCCACAAATACCCAGTTACAACATCCAGCAACAATTCAACTACATAACAACTACATAGTATCAACCACATCTGCAACACCTACAAGAACATCCAAGGTGCACCAACCATGAGCATCCAATAAATCACCAACTACAACATCTACAACTCCCACTACAACATCCACAATCCTAACAGCACCAACAACAAAGACTACACAGCAATCACAACTACACATCTTACAACCCATTCTACAACATCTACAATCCCACAGCAATTCACCCCTAACATCTACACACTCAACCACAACACATCTACAACCCTATCTACAACATCATCTGCTACAATCCCACACAGCACCAACCTTCTAACATCTAAGCAATACCACCTAACTACATCTACAGCTTTGCACAACATCTATAACCCTCTACAACATCTAAGGTCCCACAGCAATCTAACCCCAACACATCTACAGGTAGCACCAAATACAACATTCCATAAGCAAATAGCCAACCACAACATCTGCACAGCATCCCACACAGAAGGCCAACTCCCTTGAAGACATCTACAAATACAAACCACACCTCTACAGCACTCCACCTACAACATCTACATAAATACCAAATCCATCTTAAACTCCCTCAAGCAATCCCAATATACCTCCAACCCCACATCTACAACGCCAAATCCACATCTGGCACCAACCTCACATCTGTTCCAACACCCACCACCAACCACAACATCTGCAACCCCTCTACAACTCCTAATAGCATCTAACTCACATCTACACTGTAACTGTACAGCCACTTCCAGCACCAAATTCCTCAACATTCATAATAATTCAACTACACATCAGTAACCCCTACAACCCTCCTCCTTCTGCACAGCTAACCACAAATATCAATAATTAAATCCATACATCTACAACCTCTATGTAACCCTCCCAATACCAATCTCTCAACTTCTACAACACTAACCATAACATCCACAAATAATTACTTCCATCCTCCTACCCACTCTATATGCGCCCTGGACATGTCCAACAACGCCGTTGGTTAGCCACATCTACACAGCAATCTGACAACAACTCAGAATTCAATATGTTAGACTCAAGGATAATCTACAAGACAACCTGACAGAGGTTTGGTGGAATGGTAGTTGATGTGTAAGATAGTTAGCATTTGCAGTAATAACTGACCTTAGGTGTGAATAATACACTCTTCGAGGTGTTAAAGGTAAAGCAACATGTACAGAAACCATAAGGGGCTTGGCTAGGACGGGGTAGTATATGAAGAGGGAGAGGAATATACCTGCCGCGACCATGTCACCACCACAGAAGGACTCCCATTAAGACGTAGGCGGCAGCGACGAAAGCCAATACCTGAATGTTTCATTAATTGCGTGAGGGACAAAGTCACAAGACAGTGTCCACAAACCGCCAACCTTTCTTAAGAGAAAGGAGAGCCGGAACTGAGCCGAGGCCCTTCCAAGGCGGCCACCAGCCTGACGCGCCGGCAAATTCGCTGGGGCCAAGGCCTGATGTTAAGTAAAGAATGAGTTTTTGTGCGGAACCTGGATATGCGCGTAAAATTAATTTTTCGATGCGCACCAGGTCTGGTGCGGGTGCTGCTAATGGTTATTAGAAAAATCTGTTAGGAGCGTATTGCCGAATGGGTGATGTGCAGCCGTTAGCGATTATGCGCTGCTTCTACTTTGTGTGACGTGTTATCTTTGATTGGCGTTTCTACGGTGGATGTGTGTTATTTTGATTGCGCGCTCTTACTGGTGACGTGCGTTACCTTGATTACGCGTTTCTTACCTTGTGGACGTGCTATTTTGATCTTCTGTTACTTAATTTGCGGATGTGTTATTTTGATCATGCGTTTCTTAATTTTGGTGACGTCGTGCGATAACATTTCATGTTTCTTTACTCTGGTGACGCGCGTTATTGATTATGCGGTTTCTTGTTTGGTGACGTGTATAATACTGGCGTGTTTCTTGTCGGTGACGTGTGTTATTGACTTCATGCTTTCTTACTTGGGTGACGTTATCGCTTTCTTTATAGAGCGCTGGTTCTCGAGCAGAGACTCATTGCGCCTGAAACGTGATCTCTACAAGAGTGAACAGCTTTTATGAAGCGGCTTTTGCTGTTTGTTTGTTTGTTTTGGTTTTGTATATTGTTGTTTCGTTTTGTTTTAACATCCACCTAAATAGGTAATTCTGGTAACGGGTGGCAAATTGATTATGCGTTTTACTTTGCGCCAGTGGCCGCTGCTGTGTTCGTCTTCATCTTCGTGGTGAACGTGCAAGCATTAATTCGTCACCTTTACTGCAGTGGACTAGCCTGGAAGGACGCGGTGGCTGCAATTCGTCCGCTTCAGCTTTAGACCCTGCCTTAAAATAAAAGTCAAAAAGCTTTTAGAAAAAAACATGTTTCAAAATCCATTGAGTAGGAGAAGGAAAAACAAATTGAGGTTTAAAATGCCATGTTGCTTTTAATTGAATTTTTTAAAGGATTTTTTTCTTTTTTTAAATGAGTGCTTTTCTAAAATGCATTGGATCACAGAGATACCTATATCTCATCTAGCCTCTGGAACTAACTATATGAGAGTCCCCCTCTGCAACTCTGTTTCTGCAATTCCTGAATTTCCCAATCACCCCCCAAGCACCCCCACCTCTAAGGTAAAATAAACTTTCGATTTGCATAAAATGAGCGAAAAATAAAACAAGAAGATAATTTCAAACAAGCGGTACTTATAAGCATGAGAAACAATGCCTGTGTATCGTTTTATTTAGAGCTTGGTGTAAGAGAAAGTCTGCCGTTCAACCTTGTGTTTCTTTGTGCAGTTTGAGTCTCCCTTCAGGGCTCTCTTGGGTTTCATTGGCCTCTACTTGAGGTGAGCAAAATACGGAATCAAGCAAAGCATTGTCTGGGCGATAACTGTATCACATTTGGTCGCTAAATGTTTGTTCTTTGCAGACATTGTACCGTGTTGTCTGTCTCCATTTCCTCTCCCCCTCTCTCTCCGTCCGTCCCTTCCCCCCCCCCCCCCCTCTCTCTCTCTCTCTCACTCACCCTCCAGCTCTAGGCTTAGTCGGCGTGTCTATGTCTGCACCTATCTGTCTGTCTGTCTGACTGTTTGTGAGTGGGTGGGTGTGGGTGGGTCTCTCTCTCTCTCTCTCTCTCTCTCTCTCTCTCTCTCTCTCTCTCTCTCTCTCTCTCTCTCTCCTCTCTCTCTCTCCTCTCTCTCTCTTCCTCTCTCTCTCTCTCTCTCTGTGCTTGTGTGTGTGTGTGTGTGTGTGTGTGTGTGTGTGTGTGTGTGTGTGTGTGTGTGTGTGTCTCTTAAACAGACGAATGAATTGTTGTTTTTAACTCATTATCAGTTTGCGATGACTTCTATCTGCCATCTCCCTTTCAGTGAATCTAATCATTGCTCTTCTTTTTTATTCCGCAGACTGACTGGTTCATTATCAAGAGGAAAACGATCGCTGTGAGTGTCCTTGGTTTTCTGTTGTGGTCAGTTATTGTGGCAAAGATACATACATATGTGTGTGTGTGTGTGTGTGTGTGTGCGTGTGCGTGTGCGTGTGTGTGTGTGTGCACATCACACCGAAATTAAATATTTAACATTTAAATTTTTTCTTTCTAAACTGATACTATATTTCGAACTCGCCCAGCCATCAGAATGACACACCAGTTGATGACATGATCTTAGTTGTTTTTGTTTTTTATCAGAAAATATGTTAATATACATGCTCTTAAGAAGTTAAACATATTAGGTTTGGAGTTGCTTATAGTTTGGAGTTGTAGTAACTGGCTATAGTGCAGTACAGTAGGCACACATTACAATATAACTTTTTTTAATTTTAATCAATACTTCTTTTTCTTTTCTTCTTCTTCTTCTTTTCTTTTTCTTTTTCTTTTCTTCTTTTTTTTTTTCGGGGGGGGGGGGGGTCTTTTTTCGGTCACATAAACCGGTGAGCTTGCGCGGCACTGCTCTTGCGACTGCTGTACCTTTAACCCAGCAAAAGCGAGACACGGATATCAGACTAAAACTGAAATTAATGACGATCATTCTCCAGCGATTCCCCGGTAGAGATCGGGGCCAACTTTTCCGGCAGCGCAGTGGACAGCGCTGACAGTGGATCCGAACTCACCGAGTTCAAATCCAACCTGACGGTGGCCATGGCCGATCTGAACACTGCCCCAGTGGGAAATTACTCCGTCCAGCAAGACTCGTTTGATGTTGACGTGTGTAAGTCTGTGTCTGTCTGCTGTCTTTTACTGTCATCCAAACACAGTTTTACTGTTGTTTGGCTGTTGTTTTGTAGCTTTAAAAAAAAAGGGGGGGGGGGGTTACCCCGAAAATTCGCATGTTGTGTTTTGTCCAAATAGATAGCGTTCTTTTTAACCTTTTATGTGTTTAGGTCTTGTTTTAAAACGCTAGCAGTCATTCCTTTTTCAGATGTTTGTGTTTTTTACTGTGCCGTCTCTTGAAGTCCTTGTTCGGGGCTTTCCTGGTGAACAAGCTTGTTTACTTGATAGTTGTTTTTGTTGTTGAAGTGTGGGTTGGGAGTCTTGGGGAAGGACTGCTTTATCTAAATATTCTGACAACAGAATACTACAAGGGCTCACGTATGTTGACCGAAACATCAGAGTAAGCGTGTAATAAATAACCAATGTTTTCACGAACGAGCCTTCTCCCAAAAAAATGCCTTGTCCAAGATGTCTGGTCTTTTTCTTAAGAAGCGAAAGAGATCAGAACAAATACCTGAAATCCTTTAAGCGAGCTAACGCATTTGCGTCCATATAGTCACGTACTGTCCGTGCTCCTGTCTTGTCCAGTCGCTGGCTCGTTGTCTGACCTGTGCAACGCGGAGGGTGACGTGTGCGGGTCAGCAGAGTACGTGTGTCAGGACAACGCCTGCCTGTACAAGTGCGAGTTCCTGACCTGTGGACAGCACGGACAGTGCTACGTCAGGCAGCTGGACGGAGTCTCAAAGGCCATGTGCAGGTACGTGGATGAGGGTGGGGAAGAGACAGAGAAGTAAGTAAGCATGGTGCTTAACGTCCACAGAAACCATAATAAGGCTTATTAGGGACGGGGATGGGGTATGGAGGTGGGGGTAGAGGGAGATTATATATCTGTTGCTACACTATCACCACCAGAATGACTTCTGCATTAAGGTGGGCAGCGATGAGAGCCATTTTAATGTTTCATAATTGTGAGGGACAAAGTCACAAGACAGTGTCCTCATACCACAACTTGTGAAGAGAAAGGAGAGCCGAAGCAGATTCGAACCGAGGTCCCTCTGCTTACCAGCCTAACGCCTTACCGCTAGGCCAAACCGGCTCACAAAGAGAGAGAGGCAAAGACCCTCTTTGGACTCCTCCAGATCTAACAGAAGACTTTTTTTCTCCAAAGAAAAAAGAAAAGAAAAAAAACTGCCGTATTTTCCACTCCGCTGTGCTGTCGTCCCCGCCTCAAGTCCCAGTTTGCTGTCTAAGTTGGCTGCAGATTAAGTACTAATGATTATAGTCGAGTGTGCGTGTGCCTGTGTGCATGTGTGTCCGTGTATGCACCTCCATGACACGATTTTACGCAGTGTAAGTGCTCTGTAACTGCGCAGACCCAAGCTGATTGATCATTGTTTTCGAAAACAGCACGGGCATGCGTTTTGTTTACATTCCAGTGTCACTTGCACAGCTCGCACGCTTCATGTCTAAGGAGGTGTGTCTGTACGCGGGCGCTGACTGGCTAAAGCTCATCTGTCAGTCAGAGGGAGGCGAGGGGTCAGTTACAAAGTCAGATACTGGTGTAAATGTAAAACTCTACCCTACAGTACGTTTCTGTGCCCGAATATCATTAACCACACTTACGACGCAGAGCGCGCCTAAAATGGAGGGCTTGCCTTCATTGGTAGAGTTTGGGTGCATCATTGGTAGAGTTTGTCTACCTTGTATTTAGTCGTGCGCCAGGTGAAAGTTACCGTGGGCTAGATGATGATGATGTAGAGCTTCATGTCCTCGGATGTCGGTTGACATATTAGGGACAAATTGTGACCAATGCCGAAGCACGGTTCATTGTTGCTTTACGTCCACAGAAAGCGTAAGGCTCATTAGGACGGAAAGCCCAGGACGGCCACCTCGAATTTCACACAGCTCCTGAACTCTGACCGTAGGCTAGTCAGGCTCCTGTGGTTTTATCCCTTGTGATGCGCGTGACGTCAGTCGAGCCGTATTAGTCCCCCCCCCCCCCCACCCCTTGATTCTTTAATGATCGTCAATCATGAAAATATCCCCAAGGACACTGTAACAGTTCTTCATCCTCACCTTCGTGCAGGTGCATCTCAGACGACCTGTACGACTACTCGGGGGCCCGGTGCGAGAGGTCGGACCTGAAGAACCAATGGGTGGCAGTCATCGCTGGCGGTCTGTGCGCTCTGATGGTCTTGGCCATGGCTGTTGTCGTGGCCTGTGTCTACTACAGGAAACGCCGCACCGCCTCATCGGGCAAGGACCGCAGCTTGTGAGTGGGACAGCTGGTCCTTTTAAAACAGCAGAGTGGGGCGGGATTTCATTGTGTCTTGATCATTATAACGCCGTCTTTTGCTTCTTTGGCGTTCTAGCATAGGATTGTCCTCAGACGTGTAGCTTGGTGGTATTGGTGAATTTGGTTGTCTGCAGCAGGTCTTCTTTGGGGCCCCAGAGATTCGTCACGGCGTCACTGGAGATGTATAATAGAAGAAAGTAGACCAGGCTGATACAGGGTGGGGGAAAATAAGAAACGTTATGCAGTATCATCTCGCACACCTGCCGGCTTCCCCATCCACCTACCTACACATAAACACACACACTTACACACACACACACACACACACACACACACACACACACACACACACACACACACACACACACACACTTACACACACACACACACACACACACACACACACACACACACACACACACACACACACACACATTCTTCCTCTCACACATTTTATCGCAGGATGGTTTTAGAACAGTATGCTATTACTTCAGAACAAGTCAGTGTAATGCGACAAGTAAAACAGAAGTTCCAGTGAATACTGCCGCTGATCCGTGACTGACATTGTCCTGTCTGCAGTCTGGACTCTCACCGGTCGGGCTACCGCAGGGCCTACATGGCAACCATGTTCAGACCGGACTACGACAACCACGCGTACAACGTGAGAATTCCTTCTTCCTTCTTTCTGCTGTCCACTTTCAGCTCAGTTTTTACGAGACCTTTTACTTTTCGTAATACTCCTATCTCATTGCTCTTGCCACCTCCCTTACCTGGAACTTTTTTCTTTCTTTTTTTAATCAGGATTTTTTCAAACACATTTGAGGATGTACCTCTGGTGGAGTTTATGTACCTTTGTATTTACACGCATGCCAGGTGAGAGTTACCATTACCGTAGGCGACTCAGGTCTTTGTTATTGTGCTTGTGTTACGTATTTCGAGCGCTAATTAACTCCCTTGTGTGTTGGTTTTGATTTAAATCTTCAGCATTAGAGTCCACTTTAGGAGGTGTCCAAGGAATGAGTAAACAACTGCTGGTGAGGCTGACAAAATAGAACAGATCTAGGGAAATGTACTCACCTATACGACGAAACACAAGGCACAATGAAACACAAGCGCTTTCGACAGAACATTTTCTTCGTCAGGTGTAAGAAGACAGATAGATAGATAATAAAAGAATCGTTCCACTTGAGGACGATCGATAGGGGGAGGTACAGTGGCGGTCTTAGATCTCTCTGGAGGATGTGCCTCTGGTGGAGTTTATGTACCTTGCATTTACTCGCATGCCATGTTAGAGTCACCGTAGGCGACTCAGGTCTTTGTTATTATGTTTATGTGACGTCTTTTGAGCGCTAATTAACTCCCTTGTGTGTTGATTCTTTTCTATGGAGGACTCGGCATGGCTCCGAGACTTGGCTAACATTGCCGTCAGTTAGCAGGTGCGTGGTGTCCTGCGTCTGTTGACTCAAAACCAGGCATCAGTCACAGACAGTGAATAATAATTACGTCAGAGAGAGCTATAGGGTATTTTCGGTACTCATACTAAATACGTACCAAGGCGCTGTTGACGATGTGATCTCGGTAATCACCAGTCAGTGACTTTTTGGTTCTGAAACAATTTATACGAGTTGTAAGTGTCGAAGGCACAATACTGCTATCGACCTTGCTAAAGAGTCAGAGATGAAAAGACAGTTAGCAAGGTCGATAGTAATTATGGTACCGTCGAAACTTACAACTCATATAAATTATATCAGAACCAAAAAACCGCTAACGGACTATGAGTCAGTAATTAACCTCATATCTTACCTAATTCTCAGCAACGGTCAGTCCGTGACTAGTTGTGTGTTGTTGTTTTCCTGAGAGCTATAGATCTGTCTATATCTGCCTGTCGAGTGAACGCAAGTAATGCTGTTGTTGATGCCGCAACGTTGTTCTTTGCTTGCAGTATGCGACGGGAGACCTGTACCTTCCCCCAGCCCCGAGCAAAGAGGACACCGAGATGTACGTCAGGTTCCATGACCCAGATTTCGGGCCGCGCCCGCCGCGCTACAAGAAGAGGAAGGTCACTCGTGCACGTGAAACCCGTGACCCACATGAAGCCAGCCAAAGCCCGCGTTACTCGGAGACCAACAGCAGCTCCGCACAGTACGGCTTCTCCAAACGTCGTGACGAAAACGAACCCGGAGAAAGTCAGCGCTGCGCCGAGACGACCAGCAGCGGTGCTCAGAGCCTCTTCTCCAGGCATCGCGACAAGCGTGAAACAAATGTTAAGAGTCCGCGTTACGGCCCGACGCCTGGCAACGGCGCTGAGAACGTCTACGCTGGACATCCGCGGTACGCCGAGG
>JABMCL010001132.1:665000-670000 GCA_018857735.1 Alviniconcha marisindica | reverse complement strand
CTAAGGATTTCAAATTTTGCGTTTTTAGTGGTCGTTTTCAGCTGACATCTTAGCAGTTAAATAGTTAAGGTGCTGGGGAACTCGCCAGTGCAAGGCAACTCGTGTACCTTGCAACTCGCTCTTCCAACAGTTGTGAGAAACAAGGTACAAAGACAATGTCCACAAAACCAACCGTTGAGAAAAAATGAAGCAAAAGACCGTCTGTTTCACTACGTGGGAACCAAGCTCCACCTCTTTGTCCATAACTCTGGGGTTCCCACGAGGAAACTATAAACAACCATGTTGCTTTACGTCCATAGAAATCATAAGGCTTATTAGGGACGGGGAACGGAGGAGGGGGGGGGGGGGGTACAGATGAATAGCTCGTCCGCGCACTCCGACCCGTATAGATCGAAGAGACCATCAGCCACCGCCAGAACAACAATATTAAAGGAGATGGGGACCCCGACAGTGCAAAGTGTACTCCGCAGTTTGCTCTTTCAACACCTGTGCGGAACAAAGTCACAAAGACAGGGTCCGAATGATAAGCTGTTGACGATCCTTCAGACTCTGTGACTGTTCTGCACAGCTGTAAACTTTTGTTGGTTGAAATGTTGCTTTACGTCCACAGAAACCGTAGGCTTATTAGGGACGGGAGCCCAGGACGTCCACCTCGACTTTCACACAGCTCCTGAGCTCTGTGATACCACAGTTCAGTGTTGCTTTACGTCCACAGAAACCGTAGGTTTATTAGGGACGGGAGCCCAGGACGGCCACCTCGACTTTCACCCAGCTCCTGAGCTCTGCCCCAAACTTTTTATTGGGGTAGTCCATTTATACTGCAATTCCACCCGAAAACCCGGGGCGTCATCCCGGATCTTCACCGACCAGTACTTTACTTTTCGGGTAGAGCAGTGTTGTTTATTGTGTCGCTGGCCGCTTCAGATTGGCCCACCTACCCACGTTCACCCACGCTAGCAGTTGAAACCTAGTGGGATCATTGTCGGTGGCCCCATTGACTATTCCGGTGACTTTGTAATTCGTGGTTACGGATGTAGCCTGTGTACTGTCCGAATTCGTAGAGTAAAGAGACACAAGCCATGCGAGTGCTAGAACTGAATCTGAAGGAGTGAAATTCACAGGAAGCTAGTAGTATTGGGAAGGTAAACTGATCTTTGAACCTTTCCCTCTTTGCGAAGAGATCAGTGGCTTGCGTTGTGTTTTTAGTAGAAGGGGGCTGTACAGTCAGAATGAAGCTGCATTGAAAGGGTTGTTGTTTGCGCCGTTGATTTTGAAGTGGAAAATGAAGACAGCAAAAGCGACAACGCTGTGGGTGCTGTGCTTGTCGCTGGCACTGGGAGCGCAAGGTGAGTTTACTGCGTGGGCCTAACTGAAATGAAGATCCTGTAGTCAAACCCCCGTGTTTCCAAAAAGGTGGGGGGTGGGTGGGGTGGTGTGTGTGTATGTGTGTGTGTGTGTGTGTGTGTGTGTGTGTGTGTGTGTGTGTGTTTGTGTGTGTGTGTGTGTGTGTGTGTGTGTGTGTGTGTGTGTGTGTGTATGTGTGTGTGTGTGTGCGTGCGTGCGTGCGTGCGCGTGTGTGCGTGCGTGCGTGCGTGCGTGCGCGTGCGTGCGTGCGTGCGCGTGCGTGTGTGCGTGCGTGCGTGCGTGCGTGCGTGCGTGTGTGTGTGTGTGTGGCCGTCTGGCTGTCCGTCTGTCTGTGTCTGTCTGTGTCTGTGTCTGTCTGTCTGTCTGTCTGTCTCTGTGCGTGAGTATGTTCGCGCGCATGTATGTGTGTCTGTTGCTTTGTTTTATGTCATTATTTTTGGCGTATGTTGTTCTTCGATTGTTCGTATTTACTATTTGAGTATGATTCATTGTCTTATTTCGTTTCTCTTGTTACCATTTCTGCTGTTACACTGTATTAGGCTGTCGGATTTCTTTTGTTGTGTTGTGTTATGGGGAAGGGGAGGGGTCTGCTCTGCTTATCTGTTTGCTGACTGTCGGATCGACGCGGTTAATCGGGGCAAGAGGTGTTTTGCTGGACTGGACTGTGTGACTGACTGTGTCGCTAACTGTACAGTATCATGATTGTGCACACACACACACACACACACACACACACACACACACACACACACACACACACACACCACACGCGCGCGCGCGCGCGCGCGCGCACATATGGGTGTTATGTTGTGTTGTGCTATTTGTGACTGAATGTTATGTTGTGGTTGTGCAGGGCAAGAGGCATTGTGTTGTTTGTTCGCTGACGGTGTTAATGATTTTGCAGGGGAATTTGTCACCTTCAGTAACCGGGTGTACAAGCTGGCTACAGCAACTGAGTGCACTGATCAGAACTATGACGACCTCAAAAACACAGGTACGCTCTTTTCTCTCTCTCTCTCTCTCTCTCTCTCTCTCTCTCTCTCTCTCTCTCTCTCTCTCTCTCTCTGATTCTCTGTCTGTCGCTCTGTCTGTCGCTCTTTCTGTCTGTCTGTCTGTCTGTCTGTCTGTCTGTCTGTCTGTCTGTCTGTCTGTCTGTCTGTCTGTCTGTCTGTCTGTCTGGTTCTCTGTCTGTCCGGTGTCTGTCTGCGTGTTGTCTGTCTGTCTGTCTGTCTGTCTGTCTGTCTGTCTGTCTGTCTCTCTCTCTCTCTCTCTCTCTCTCTCTCTCTCTCTCTCTCTCTCTCTCTCTCTCTCTCTCTCTCTCTCATATCCTCACTGTGTGTGTGCGTATGCTGGGAGGGCGTGCGTGCGTGCGAGTATGTGATCAGACCGTATACTAGTTTTTGTACGTCTTTCGGCAATAAACAAATTTAACCTAACCAAACTGAGATTTTTTCAATGAATAATATTAAAATAAGTAAAGCAAGAAAAATCACAGTATTGAAAAAGAAGGAAAGAAAAAAGAGTAACACTGCTTCAATTTTAACAATTCAAAAATCTTGGAAATGCCAAATGTCGAACTGATGCATCACACGTACGAAGCGAGAGTTCATCAAGCGAGCTATGAGAATGTAGGTGGTGTGTGTACCATATAACATTGTTTCTATCGTATTCAGCTCTCTATAAATGCAAATGGCGAAATCTAACCCAATTCCACAGACACATTTAGACGCAAATTTGTGTGTGTGTGTCCGGTATATCTCTGAGCACTGTGTTGTTGAGATTCACTCGACGATATGACTTCACTACGACATACTCACTCATTCTGTGGTCACGATATGCCTTCACTACGGCATACCCACTCATTCTGTGGTCACGATGTGCCTTCACTACGGCATACCCACTCATTCTGTGGTCACGATATGCCTTCACCATGGCAAATCCATTCATTCTGTGGTCACGATATGCCTTCACTCACTCATTCTGTGGTCACAATATGCCTTCACCATGGCAAACCCCACTCATTCTGTGGTCACGATATGCCTTCAACTCATTCTGTGGTCACGATATGACTTCAACCACTCACTCTGTGGTCACGATATGCCTTCACCAAGACAAACCTACTCATTCTGTGATCACGATATGCCTTCACCACTGCAAACCCACTCATTCTGTGGTCACGATATGACTTCAACCACTCACTCTGTGGTCACGATATGCCTTCACCAAGACAAACCTACTCATTCTGTGATCACGATATGCCTTCACCACTGCAAACCCACTCATTCTGTGGTCACGATATGCCTTCACCACTGCAGACCCACTCATTCTGTGGTCACGATATGCCTTCACCAAGGCAAACCTACTCATTCTGTGGTCACGATATGCCTTCACCAAGGCAAACCTACTCATTCTGTGGTCACGATATGCCTTCACCAAGGCAAACCTACTCATTCTGTGGTCACGATATGCCTTCACCAAGGCAAACCTACTCATTCTGTGGTCACGATATGCCTTCACCAAGGCAAACCTACTCATTCTGTGATCACGATATGCCTTCACCAAGGCAAACCCACTCATTGTGTGGTGCCCTCTTGGCCTCAACCCCAAAGCAGCACAGCCAAAACACTTTGCTCTTCTGCGGTGTGGGGTGGGTTACCTGATATTCCACGCCCAGCCAACCGTGTACGTTATACCAGGTGAACTGCTGTCTCGGATCTGAGGGGTTCAGAACTCAGAAGCTGTGTGAAAGTCGAGGTGGCTGTTCTGGGCTCCCCGTCCTTACGGTCTCTGTTCTCTGTGGACGTAAAGCAACACTGAACTGAAGTAAAAAAATAAATAAAAAATAAATAAAAAAGGAAGACAGAGCTCAGAAGCTGTGTAAAAGTCGAGGTAGCTGCCAATCCCATCCCCGTCCCTAATAGTCATTATGGTCTCTGTGGAGTGGACGTAAAGCAACACTGAACTCAGATCTGACACGGCCAGGATACTGGATTCGGTGTCGAGGGGTCATGGGTTTGAATACCGGTTCAAGGGGAGAGTAACCCCCTTCCCACATACCCGCGCGCGCGTACACACACAGTCAGATACATACAAGCGCGCTGACGCACGCACGCACACTCGAATAAATACGCTTAAGCCCATACCACCGGTGCAGCACTTCATAGTTCAGGAGCTGTGTGAGAGTCGAGGTGGCCGTCCTGGGCTGTCCGTCCTAACGAGCCTTCTGGTTTCCGTGGACGTAAAGCTACATTGAACCATGCTTCGGCATTGGTCTCAGCTTGTCCCTAATATGTCAACTGACATCTGAGGACATTAAGCAACACTACCTACCACCGGTGCAGGAAGCTACCTGCTGAGCCGGAGGGGAGCCAACCAGGGCCTGCTGACGCTGTCCATGGACGTGCAGCTGACCCACTACGCATCAGCGAGCGGCACGTGCTTCAGGGCGCACCCGGTCTTCATAGGCTGTGTGCAGGACGCGCTGTCACAGCTCAAGGCTGCCAAGACGCGGGTGGGTGTATGGACAAGCTGGGGCCTTTGTGTGGGCAGAGTGTTAGTTGTGGGTTTTTGCTGTTGTTGTTGTTGTTGTTGTTTGCTGGTTGTTGTTGTGGTTGTGGTTGTTTGTCTTTTTGTTG
>JABMCL010001132.1:657500-660000 GCA_018857735.1 Alviniconcha marisindica | reverse complement strand
CCTGAATGAGAGCCTATGCTCCCTTTTAGGTCATGACGAAAGTCTGCCTGGATAAGAGCCTATACTCCCTTTTAGGTCATCACGAAAGTCTACCTGGATGAGAGCCTATGCTCCCTTTTAGGTCATGACGAAAGTCTACATGGATGAGAGCCTATGTGTGCGTGCGTGCATGCATGCATATTCGTGTGTGTGTGTGTGTGTGTGTGTGTGTGTGTGTGTGTGTGTGTGTGTGTGTGTGTGTGTGTGTGCGCGCGTGTGTTGTGTGTGTCTGTGTCTCTGTGTCTATGCCTGTGTGTACGCGCGCTGTTGTTGTAAATGATGATACTGATGTGTTGAAGTTGTGTTTCCTGTTTCCACACCGTGCTTTCGCTCTTTACATAAACCCACGCAAAATACACTAGACGATCGATACACATCAACTAACAACCAACTGCCTAACCTTTGAACTTGCAGCGGTTCTCGTGACGAAGGCGTGGGACGAGGACTATGACGGTCACGTGGCTGACGCGTCATCGCTGCACCGCGAGGGTCGCGCGCTGCTCGTGACGCTGGCGTCAGGGAACACGGTCCACCTGGCCACGATGACCCAGCTCGCCATCTGCGCCAAGACCGACTTCGTGCAACACAACGGTGGGGGTTTTACCGACCGGATGACAGCAGCAAATATACTATAGTTTCTGGTGGAGGTTCAGTTCAGTTCATATCGTGCAGTTCTGCTTAGTCTTGTCGTCTGGTTTAGCCCTCCCAGTAAACATGCCGGATCCGATTCGCATCCGTTCCAGATCAGCTCAGAAGCGTTGGTCAGAAGCGGGCCGGATGATTCTTGCACACAGGCTTACTTCCGGACCGGATCCGTTTGTCCCAAACCTGACAATCAGCCAGAACTAAATCGGATCCGGTCTGGTTTTGCACATTATTATCCGGGACGTCTGTGTATGAAGGAAACCGAGTCTAAAAGTCGGGAACTGGTAGCGGGCTGATTGCGTCCTGCCAGAAACCGGGCCAGATGATTCCTGTACACCAGCTTGCTTCTGGACCAGATGCGTTTGGCCAAACCCTGACCAGGCCATCCAGATGTGATCCGGGTCGGTTTGGCACAATATAATTCACGCCTTCTTTGGAAAAATGGAGTTGAAACGGATGCGGGATTTTAAGTCTATCCAGCCCTATTCTGGCTGCACGCTGGCCGTAATGGCCATAGCTGGCCGTAACCAAAACGCTTCCGGATCGGATCCGGCATGCTTACTGGGCTGATATAACCCTATTTGGTTGACTCGGCTCAAAGCTCCAGCTAACTAACTCCCTCCCTCTTGCCTCAAACCTCGCACGTGTGTGTGTTTGCGCGTACGATTGTGTGTGTGTGTGTGTGTGTGTGTGTGTGTGTGTGTGTGTGTGTGTGTGTGTGTGTGTGTGTGTGTGTGTGTGATACTTGTGATCTCACTCCCTGTTCAGTGATACAGGTGATTTTACACACACACACACACCCTACCCTCCCGCCGGCCCCCATACAATTATACTGGTGACCTTACCCCTGTACAACGATACTGCTGACATTACCCCTGTACAACGATACTGGTGACATTAATATGGGTGACCTTGCTCCCCTGTGCAAAGATACTGGTGACCTTACCCACTGTGCAGTAACACTGGTGACTGACCCCACTGACTGGCGAAGTGTCTTACCAACCCTCAGTGATCTGACCCGCCTGATGCATGCGTGTGTGCAGGCGACCACCTGCTGATAGCGGTGCAGAAGCAGCAGGGGGTTGTGGTCAGCCAGACCGTCTTCCCCCGCACCAGCCTGGTCCGTGTGGAGCCGCCCGCCTCCAAACTTCACCTGGTCAGCCTGCCCGACTACTTCACCGAGTCCGACCTAGCTGGACTGCCTGTCTTTGACTCTGCCAGAAGGGTCAGTTGGTCGGTGTTGTGGTTGTAAACTTCCTTCTGCCCCCCTTCCTTCTCCTCCCCCCTCTCCTCCCCCCTCCACTCCCCCACAAAACAAAACAAAACAAAAAACTTCCCCTGTTATTGCTGTTGTTTTTGTTGTCTTGCGTTTTTGCTTGACTGATTTCTTTGTTTGTCTGTGAGATGTGTTTGTGCATATGTGTGTGTGTGTGTGTGTGTGGTGTGTGGTGTGTGTGTGTGTGGTGCGTGTGTGTGGTGGTGTGTGTGTGTGTGTGTGTGTGTGTGTGTGTGTGTGTGTGTGTGTGTGCTGTGTGTGTGTCGTGTGTGTGTTGTTGTGGTGCGTGCTGCGTGCGTGCGTGCGTGCGTGCGTGCGTGCGTGCGTGGTGCGTGTGTGTGTGTGTGTGTGTGTGTGTGTGTGTGTGTGTGTGTGTGTGTGTGTGTGTGTGTGAGAGAGAGAGAGAGAGAGAGAGACAGAGAGTGTCTGAGTATGTATGAGAGAGAGAGAGTGTGTGTGCGTACGTGCGTGCGCGCGTGCGCGCGTGCGTGCGTGCGCGCGTGCGTGCGTGCGTGCGTGTGTGTATGTGTGAGAGAGAGA
>JABMCL010001132.1:627500-652500 GCA_018857735.1 Alviniconcha marisindica | reverse complement strand
TAAAATTTTCGAGTTCGAGTTCTCTCTCCTCTCTCTCTCTCTCTCTCTCTCTCTCTCTCTCTCTCTCTCTCTCTCTCTCTCTCTCATCCACCCGTTCTCTCTCCCACAAGCTAAACACAGTTTATTACATCACAAGTAAAAGCGAATCACAGTTCAAGACAATCAGCGCTTTATGTCTGAAGATGTTTTTTCGGGGTGTTGGGGGGATTAGTCTGAGAATGAATCTCGAAAACAGAAATTAGACAGAATCAACAAACAAGGGAGTTAATTATCGCTCGAAATACGTAACACAAGTACAACAAAGACCTGAGTCACCTACGGTAACTCTCACCCGACAGGCGTGTAAATACAAGGTACATCCTCTTAATTAAAAAATTAGAAAGGCCGAATTCTTCGCAGTAAGATTATATACTGGAAGACTATATACTCAGATCAACTCCAGGCTCTAATTAAAGAGATATTCTTTAATAGCTGTAGATTATATCTGTAGTTGGGGGCCTACATTTTTCGTCTGCGGTACTTCATTGTTCGTGGGTGTTTTTGTTGCAGTGAACCTGCTGGAAGCGAACTATCGGCCAGATCCGACCAGAAGCGTATCGGAGGAGATGTACCCACAGATGGAAAACCCCTCCCCCGTGGCCGAACTGATCAATCAGCTGTACGTCATTCATCACGTGGGCGTGGCCAAGATCTGGGTGCAGGACGAGAGAGATATTGCCGCTCTGAGAGTCACACTCGAGGTATTTATATAAGTAAGCGGTGGAATGTAAGACTCATGAAGACGGCAAAAGTGAGTATATTTTGATATTTCTATTGATAAAAATGTTGACGTGTGAGAGAATATTGACAAGCTAGTTACCGTTAATCGACATTTAATGCTTCGAAATGCGGAAATTCAAAGGAAAAATACTATGGGCATGACCACGCAGTAAAAAAACTGCAATATGTCACTGCACACACACACACACACACACACACACACACACACACAAATAATGAAAATACAACAAGAGGCTTCCATGTTATAACAGGCCGAGGTGTGTGTGTGTGTGTGTGTGTGTGTGTGTGTGTGTGTGTGTGTGTGTGTGCGTGCATGCGTGTGCAGAAACTGATGCTGTACAACACCCACGTAACGGAGGTGAAGTTCTACGTGAACGAGACGAGCAGCAAGGATGCGGTGGATAACGTGCTGAGGTCCCTCATCCTGGAATGGACCACAGGCGGAAGCCCGCTCTACACCCGCGAGTTCGTGGCACCCTACACCATCCACGACATGGAACAACATTGCAGAAGTCAGTATTATTATTCGTCGCTTTTTTCTCTTTTTTAGCACTATTCTCTGGTCTCAAGCAGACTAACTGCGCACACGTCATGCGTGATTCTCAATGAGTGACTATCCTTTTCATGGCGCGTATTTTTAATATCCACGGAAGTGGTGTACTAATAGCGCTCGTTGGCTGTTGTATGGTTGGTGCCAAGTGAAACTGCTGCCGTTTCGGCGCTAGTTCTGTGTACACCATTCAACCATGCACCAGTTTACAGTGTCACTTCATTCAAAGGCAGATAGGCAGGGTGTATGCGTGTTTAGCTGTAACCTGCCACCTGCATTTTTGGCGGAATGACAAGGATCCTTTACGTGCTACTGCGGTAACACGGGTGGAACAGACACCGAAATAAGAGTCAGCACAGAAAGTTGACCCTGAAGAAGAAAATTCTCCCGCCGCTCCTACCGGGACTCGAACCCGAGACCTTTCGATCACGAGTCCGGCGCTCTACCACTGAGCTGTCCCCTATCCCCAATATCTTTTATGTCATATCGTCTCTCGTTTTCTTTTCTTTGGCAGGAGTGTGTGTGTGTGTGTGTGTGTGTGTGTGTGTGTGTGTGTGTGTGTGTGTGTGTGTGTGTGTGTGTGTGTGTGTGTGTGTTATTCTATAATTTCACCCTTGTTTCCGTCTGTCCACCCAGTTACATCCAAGAGGTCTGCCCAGCACCACAGCCAGCGAGACATGCTGATCCAGAGAATCAACTCCGAAGATGACCGCTTGCTCCGCTTTGACCTCTGAAACTAACCAGTCCTACTGTCCTCTATCACTGCTGTGACATCTGAACCAGTCCTATTGTCCTCTTATCACTGCTGTGACATCTGAACCAGTCCTACTGTCCTCTATCACTGTTGTGACATCTAAACCAGTCCTACTGTCCTCTATCACTGTTGTGACATCTGAACCAGTCCTACTGTCCTCTATCACTGTTGTGACATCTGAACCAGTCCTACTGTCCTCTATCACTGCTGTGACATCTGAACCAGTCCTACTGTCCTCTATCATTGCTGTGACATCTAAACCAGTCCTACTGTTCTCTATCACTGTTGTGACATCTGAACCGGTCCTACTGTCCTCTATCTGTGACTGACATCTGAACCAGTCCTACTGTCCTCTATCTGTGACTGTGACATCTGAACCAGTCCTACTGTCCTCTATCACTGCTGTGACATCTGAACCAGTCCTACTGTCCTCTATCACTGCTGTGACATCTGAACCAGTCCTACAGTCCTCTATCTGTGACTGTGACATCTGAACCAGTCTTGCTGTCCTCTATCACTGCTGACATCTGAACCAGTCCTCTATCTGTGACTGTGACATCTGAACCAGCCCTACTGTCCTCTATCTGTGACTGTGACATCTGAACCAGTCCTACAGTCCTCTATCTGTGACTGACATCTGAACCAGTCCTACTGTCCTCTATCACTGCTGTGACATCTGAACCAGGCCTACTGTCCTCTATCTGTGACTGTAACATCTGAACCAGTCCTACTGTCCTCTATCACTGCTGTGACATCTGTACCAGTCCTATAGTCCTCTATCTGTGACTGTGACATCTGAACCAGTCTTACTATCCTCTATCACTGCTGTGACATCTGAACCAGTCCTACAGTCCTCTATCTGTGACTGTGACATCTGAACCAGTCCTACTGTCCTCTATCTGTGACTGTGACATCTGAACCAGTCCTACTGTCCTCTATCTGTGACTGTGACATCTGAACCAGTCCTACTGTCCTCTATCTGTGACTGTGACATCTGAACCAGTCCTACAGTCCTCTATCTGTGACTGACATCTGAACCAGTCCTACTGTCCTCTATCACTGCTGTGACATCTGAACCAGGCCTACTGTCCTCTATCTGTGACTGTGACATCTGAACCAGTCCTACAGTCCTCTATCTGTGACTGTGACATCTGAACCAGTCTTACTGTCTTCTATCACTGCTGTGACATCTGAACCAGTCCTACAGTCCTCTATCTGTGACTGTGACATCTGAACCAGTCCTACAGTCCTCTATCTGTGACTGTGACATCTGAACCAGTCCTACAGTCCTCTATCTGTGACTGTGACATCTGAACCAGTCCTACTGTCCTCTATCTGTGACTGTGACATCTGAACCAGTCCTACTGTCCTCTATCTGTGACTGACATCTGAACCAGTCCTACAGTCCTCTATCTGTGACTGTGACATCTGAACCAGTCCTAGATCCTACAGTCCTCTGTCTGTGACTGTGACATCTGAACCAGTCCTACTGTCCTCTATCTGTGACAACTTAACCAGTCCTACTGTCCCCAATCACGACTGTGACCCCTACACCAGTTCTACAGTATATTATTAATGCACTGTAATCACATTCAATTGCTCTCCTCACCCCCACCCCCCACCCCCCCACCCCCCCATAACGAAAGTGGTTTTTAAAGAGTGGCTTTATTTGGAAGTGCAAAACTATAAAGCCTATAAACAAAAATCTATACAAATCTGTACCCAAGGCACAAAACGTTTCGAGAAGACAAAGCATATCTGTGATGGTTATTATTGTTTTGTTTTTGTGTGTTTGTTGTTGCTTTGGGGGCTTCTTCTTTTTTTTGGGGGGGGGGGGGGGGGGGGGTCTTATGCTGTATGCCCCTACTTTTTCTTCTCCACCCCCCTTTTCTTTTTTTTAATCACAGGCACCACAATAACAAAAAATCAATTTAGACTTTGTCAAGATTTCACCCCTTTTTTCATTAAGGAATAATTTGTCTTTAGTTTGAAAAAACTACTACTGAATAAAATAAATCTTTATTCAAACCGCTTTGAATTTCCATTTGCTCAGGCTATCACCCCCCCCCCCCCCCCCCCCATGCATGTAGTGATCAACACCAAAGACACCTATGAACGGTGAACACAAAACTCAGGATGGGGTGGGGGGTGCAGAGAATGCACAGTTGGCAAAAACGGACATGCACCGTTAAACAGACCCCAAACCAACAAATACTGAGCTAATAAAATCCAGACACATAAATACTGACCGCAAAGATCCAGGCACATAATACTGCATGCACAAACCCTCTAGCACATACATATGGAACACATAGACCAAGGTAAATAGTGACCACACAAACCCAGGTACAGGAAAACTTACACAGATCCGGGCACATAAATACTGCCCACACAAACCCTAGTCCACAACAAGGTTTGTCACCATTCACAGCAAAATACCACTGTTGTGTGCCCAGATATTTAAGTCACAGTATTACCATAAGTACATACATACACATATGCCCACATGTGTTTGCACTAGGTCTGGTTCTTAGTAAATCAACAGGTGTAGTTTGGGGAGCAAAGAGATCGGTGGTACAGAAAATACAGGACTGACAGTGATATTTTTAACCTTCACTGTTGCCTTGACCATGAACATACTAATCCACTCTGACTTACAGTGATGTACCACCAAAGTGTGGATGCAAAAGGTAAAGTAAGTAAGTAAACATGGTGCTTAACGTCCACAGAAACCGTATGGCTTATTAGGGATGGGGAGAAGGGGGGGAAGGGAGTATGGAGGTGGGGGGAGAGGGAGATTACATACCTATCGCTACACTGTCATCACCAGAATGACTTCTGCATTAAGATGGGCAGCGATGAGAGCCATTTTAATGTTTCAGTAGGAAGTGATGGACAGTCACAAGACAGTGTCCACAAACCACAACCCTTTTGAAGAGAAAGGAGAGCCGAAGCGGTATCGAACCGAGGTCCTTCCGCTTACCAGCCTAACGCCTTACCGCTAGGCCAAACTGGCTCACAATGATGCAAAAGGATCAACAGTTCAGAAGATATAGTACAGTCACGTTTCGATTATGCAAGCACTCACTGTGACCTTGACCTTGAAGGTAGCAACCCAATATTTCCGCATGACACTCGGGCTCATGATGTACACACACAAAGTTTAGTTACATGAGGTGGAGCGTTTCATCTTCCACACAAAGCCTGTGCGTGTGGACTTCCAACATACCCCTCTAAAAAAAAGAAGAACACAAACCTAGGCACATAAATACTGTCAAACACACACTCACACAGACCCATAAACACTAATAAACAAACCCAAACAAGTGTTGTAATATAGGTCTTGCTTGTTCAGCCTCTTGTGATTTGAATTACTTGACACTGTTGTCTGCTTGAGGTGTCTCATTGTGGATGTAGTTTATACCTGAATTCTGTACAGTGTGCTGAGCTCTATTTTATGTTGGAGGTTTGCACTCCAGAAACGTTTCATTGGTATTAGTACTATTAAATACCAAGCCCACAAAGACATGGAGGCAAAACTCAAGCATAAGTATGGCATTAAAATTTTATTACCTGTTTCAAAACACCAGAGCCCTGTGACTCTGTGCTAGAACCACCCTCCCCCACCCCCCATCCCCGAAAAACACCACCAGGAAACAGTAGTCTTGCTTAAAAACTTATTATTGTATCATTGCCAGTATATCCATTAACATCGTCATCATAATAGTTCAGATTAAACACAAACATTGGCAGCATTACACTCATTCTGCAAAACATGGGATGACATGCTGGGGACATATTCAATTAATTCACTCGTCTCACACACAATGTCATTCGTCGGACAAAAACGAAAACAACAACAGAATGCAAGGTGAAGAATGCCCCTTTCTTTAGAATTATCCTCCACATTCTCATATAAGTAATGTCATGAATGTCTAAGCTTGCCCATCCCTAGTAATGACACAGACAATGCATGGGTGAATCAATTTATTAGCCACATTCACTCTCAAATCATCAGCATCTGCCTTACTTTGAAATCAACGAGGCATACATGCTCAGTAAAATCAATTACAAACAAAGTCTCAATGGTTAAAACCTCCTTGACAGAGGGGGAAAAAAATTCACGCAAATCAAGCTTAGAGGCATATAGACAAGAGACAGAAAAAGGCACGGAATATGGCAGGCCTGAAAAGGAGTTCTCTTCAAAATGTCTCCATGGGAGAATCGGCGTCACACAGATGGACGCAGATGTTGAAGCTATCTGGTGTAATGACTGATGATAACAACTGTTTTCATAGCACTTTAATCAAATTGTATCTAATCCAAAACAGAACACAAGACAAGCACCAGTTTTTGTATTCCATTTCCTATATTAATAGTTGCTGTGACACTTACAGCCTAAAAAATGTCTCATGTTTTGTAGTTTCTTTGGTGTGTGTGTATTTGTTTCCGAAATTCTAACGCTCACATTTTGCAATGAATCAACACTTCATTCCCCCTCTAGCTAATCTGAAAACTGTTCTCAATCGCAAAATAAAAAGTGTGGAGAAAACTTTCAGAACTGATTTGTACATTTCAAAACACTGAGGCATAGAAAATTCAATGCTAAGCATTCATCACCCATCATCATCCGGTCGTTCTCATATGATCCAAAATATGCACACGTTATTAACCAAACAAACGAAAAACTGCCTCTATTAACTAAGACAAAACAATTTAATAAACCATCCTGGGACTTGTCTAAAATTGTTTGACAATTACTTCTTCTTTTTTGTCTTATACATTTACAAAAAAGGCAGTGAAATGACTCTGTCTCAAATCCTTGTTATATTTTTATATACATAAACCGTAAAACTCTATACCCAAAACACAGTAAAGTCTGATTAACTAAGCACAGACATAGTCATACATGAAACGTTTATGTACATAGTCTCTTCAGTGTATATATCAGTTAAGGTATAGAACCCTGTACATTTCATATCGCTTGAAACAAGTTGAGGCCTTGAATTCAATGAGAGATTAATCACATACAATACACACACACAACCAACTACCCACTCACTAAAACTGAATCTCATTCTTCAACAGGACAACAGGCTTTTTAAGTTAAGAGAAGGGTGAAAAAGCAACCATATCAGCATACATACTGCTGGATAAACCTCAAAACAATATACCCAAAAAACTAGCAATATTCTACCAGCATTCTTTTTCTTCTTCTCTATTTTTTAAATAGCTGTGGATCCACTTTTGGATAAAACTTTTCATTTCCTCCTCATAATTCAGAAGATACATGGTGAAGTCAAACCTGCACCATCATAAAAATAATTATGATAACAGAAAACGTGAACACTACATAAACCAGTAATCACTGATTGTTAAAGTTTTTGTTCCATTCACCACTTAGTGAGAACAATGGTCAGCATATACCCATATTCAATCCCTGACCCTAAACAGAATTGTGCTCTAACCATCTATCTTTAGGTACTCGTGAAAGTCTAAAAAAAAAAAAAGCCAATAAATCTCTCCAAGCCAGTAACAATAAAAACTGTACCATACCTGCAGACTTAGAATGGATCTTCTACATTGGCCTCTTTAACACTTGGAAATCCTACGCCATTGTAAAATGGAGCATCAAACTGGACATCTGGGTCATTCATGACAGTTCCCACACTTTCATCAACCTACTACAGTACTTAGCATGACAGATCACCAAGTCAGTTTTTGCATGCACGAAACACACATGTATGTGTACGGCACACACACACACACACACACACACACACACACACACACACACACACACACACACACACACACACACACAAACACACTATACATGTACACACTCTCCTACATCACATCCAACATTCTAGCTGGTTAAAATGGTTCCGCCGTGCAATTTGCAATCCAATGACAAGCGTAGTTATAGGGCAAGGGAGTCCTGTCTGCGATGAGAAAAGCACAACTATTTCCACCACCTGATGACTTAGCAACTGCTCTGGTGCAATAGTGATAAAAAGTCTAAATCAAAACACTCCCAAAACATGGTAATGCTGTGAGGTGGTCATAAGCACTAGTTCTGTAACACCAACAACAAAAACGCAACAGTCCTAGATCAAGGAGCCCAGCAGCCTAACAGTTAACACTCCAGATTCCGCAGGGTGAGCCCAAGCTCAGTCCCTTTGTAGTCCATGAATTAGGATATCACACAACCGCCCTGGCTCCCTTTCCTCTGTTCCATCAGCTGTAAAGTAGCCTCTGTGAGCCAGTTCTGCCCAGTGGTCCAGGTGCTCAGTCTGGAAGCTGGTCTGCCTCTGTGTGTGCCGGCTTGAGCCTCGGCCGCAGTTCACCTCTCTCTTCAAGAGCTGACTAAGCTCCGTTTCCACCGGCTACAAAGCAGCCATCGCGAGCCACTTCTGCCCAGTGGTCCAGGCACTTATCTGCAATCTGGTCTGCCACTATGTTTGTGGGTTTGAGCCTCAGCTGCAGATCACCTCTCCTCAAAAGCTAACTACACTTGTTCCAGGAGGCTATCCTTCCTGTGACCCTACCCTCCACATTCACTGAAATGGTAAAATATCTCTGGTCGCAGCCCATCTGAATGCAGCGGTCATTCTAAGGGTGACAGTGCAGATTTAGGTACACCCTGCAAAGACTCCATCTCCCCCAGCCTCCTAGGATCTTGGTACTACAACACTATGACAAGAATTACACTGGCATAAACTTAAGTCAACAGACTGACATCAGCTGGGTCAACCGACTAGCATATTCTGGCCTATCCATGGGTGGTGGTTTGTTTTTCCGCTGACTGCCACAGAAACAAAGGCAGAACACGAACACAGGCCATATGGGCCAAGCTGGTTTGGGGAATGGGGTGACTTCCTTTTTTTCCTTCTCTCTCTCCTTTTCCGATCTAATCACTTGATGAAACTGAAAACCTACCTCGCATTCTGACAAGGGGGCCACAACATACTCAGTAAATCAAAACAAAGCGTTCATTTTTTTTTTGGGGGGGGGGGGGCCCTGCTCAAATTTACACTGATTACACATCCCTTACTTTAACCAAAGTCTTGCTTTTTTGTTGTTTTTTTGCTCTTGCTTTTCCATTTATTAAATAAAGGTTATTTCCAAAAATAATAACTGAAAATGTCAAGTTTATTCCAATACCCAGAGGAAATAACTAAAGGTTAATTCCAGAATAACACTGAAAATGGTTACCCAGAGGAAATAACTAAAAACAAAGTCAAGTCAATAACTACCGCTGACTAGACAATTCCATTTTTTGAATTATCCATGCAGAACAAGTGCACACTCTGGGTCATAAACATTTCATTGAAAGAGAATTGAAGGGTACAAATTCATAAATAAACCACAAAACATCATTCAAATAAAAACAAACATCTACTAGGTAGGTTTTTAACCAACCAACCAATCAAGAGGAAATGCGGACTTGGTATTATTCTAAAATCACTTTTTAAACTTGACACACATAATGACCCAAAACCACACAACCCTCCAACCCAAACCTCCTTCAAAAATAATAATAAATAAAGCAAAAGTGTAGCCAAGGAAGTTATCTCGGTAAGAATGACAACTACAAAATCAAATGATCACGCTATAGTCAACATTTCATGCTATGAGCAAAACGTGCCTTGCTACAAGGCAGCGTGCAAAGGAAAGTCTCACTTAGCAAACAAGATGCCCCAGACAAAACACGCACACATTCTGTTTGATATAACATGACAAAGTCCAGCAGACTTCACTCTCACTGAGATAATTCACAACACCAAGAGCAGATAACAGTTTCCTGAGAGAATGCTGTCACAGTTTGCATTGGGTACTGTCCGATCAAATTTCCACACATCATTAACTGCTTTGCCCAAAACATTTTTGGTTGGAACTGTGGAACAGGGTCAGAGCTGCAGTTCCAAATTGGTCTACTCACTGCATTATTCCAAACAAAGAAGCAAAAACTGAACAGCTGGACCTCGGATCAACAGTACTATAAATAACGGAACGCTACATACACAAGCATTCGTTATCATGAAACTATCATCTACTCTTGAAGACAGAAAATTCTAGACTTTGTTTCTTCCAACTGAGTAATCATTAACCCATCCATACCTCCAGAGGTACATACAATATGCAAAGCCAAAGAAAAGAAAAGAAAAAAGATGCACAAAAAAAAGGAATACATCTGATTCAAAGACGAAGATCAATAAATTGAAGAATGAATTAGGGAGGGATAAAGTATCTCAGAATGAGCTATGCATCCGACACAATCAGTCAACCACACAAGAAGGCTGTTGTGAAATAAATGAGTTGGTAGGTAGCTTGGTTCATGGTTGCTTCTTCGCAGGGTTGGCAACACGGCTGGAATGGCCAACCCCATCACACCCCCCCATCCCCATTGAAGGTCACAAGTAGCCCCGCTGCACATCATGTCCTTACGCCTGCTCTACTTGCCTCCAGACCAGCGGGCCATTAGCGGCAGAGGGTGGATTACCTTCGCAACCCTGCCCCACGTTGGGCGGCTTGTTTTCCTTCTCGCTTCACAAACCCACCAAACGGTCAGCTCCTGCACAGAACCGTTCACAAGTTTTGGCAGCCAAGGGGGCGGTGTCCCAAATCAGGAGTACTCTGTGTTGTCTCTTTAGTCCACAATCTTGAGTACCTTGCCGATGGCTATTGTCTTGCCTGCACACATAAATCCCGCTCTTCTGTCTACTACAAGTAACAATAAACAACAACATCAGTACTCATCATCAACAGTGGATTTTGTACCCAACCCCCTTGGCATGATTGTACAACTCCATCAAATCGCGCCTCCATATGACAAAAAAGGTTTTAAATTCTAAATGTCTCAGTAAAACTGAACCCATTCTGAATAAAACACTCCCTGATCTGCAGCACGGTGTTTAGTTTTCTCCTTTTCTTTTTTCAAACAACTTTTCATATGCAAATGCAAACCAAAACAGCACTTTTGTTGTTGTTGTTATTGAGCTATTACAGTGATGATTGGGCGTAAAACACCAACTTACTTACTTACTTATTACAGTGAACTGACCTTCATCTCTCAGTGTGAACCTGCCCATCTGAGGGAAGTCCTTGAAGGTTTCCAAGCAGATCATTCCTCCGTTGACCTCCAGCCTGGCCACGCCCACCTGGTCCTGCTTGATGAAACGCGGCCGCACTGCTGTCTTCTCCCCTGTCTTCTTGTCAATGAGGCAGATCAGGATCTGAACACACCAACATTCGCAGTGTAACCACGCAGTGTTCATTCAGACTGATTTTTTTATTAGTCACTTCTGCTCCAACTTGCAACTGAGTTTTCAGTCAATTACACACACAAACACACAGAGACACGATTAAAAGACAAACTTATTTGAACAAGACAAACTTATTTGAACGCAATTTCCCAGTGTAAACTTAAAAAGGCATACATTTTATTCACGGGTTTGATTAAAATTAGGACCAAAGAAAAGGGAAAAAGCATACTCACAGTCATATTTCACTCTTGTAACTTGTATGCAAAACTGGTTACTGTTTAAAAGCCCAACAGGTATGCACAAGTAATCAAGACTGAAATGCACCTGCTGTACACAAGTAATCAAGACTGAAATGCACCTGCTGTGCAAAAGTAATCAAGACTGAAATGCACCTGCTGTGCACAAGTAATCAAGACTGAAATGCACCTGCTGTGCACAAGTAATCAAGACTGAAATGCACCTGCTGTGCACAAGTAATCAAGACTGAAATGCACCTGCTGTGCACAAGTAATCAAGACTGAAATGCACCTGCTGTGCACAAGTAATCAAGACTGAAATGCACCTGCTGTTGAAGGCTCTTCTATTTAGGAAGACTGTTGTCTCACTGGTTAGGTCTTCATCACAAAGAGTACAGAGTAATACCCCCCTCCCCCCCAACCCCATGACGGACTGTCACCAGACAGACATACCTTGATTGTGACCTCTTCTGCACATGTGTGGATGTGCAGCATGCAGCTGTAGCCAGCACATATAATGGATTTGTGCTCCAGGATCACAATCTGCAATGCAGAGTACATGCTGGCAATCAACACACATGGGGTTAAACTAGAGCTCGAAAGACATCACACAAACACAACATCAAAGACCTAAGTCGCTTACGGTAACTCTCACCTGGCATGCAAGTAAATACAAGGTACACAAAAGCCACCAGTTTTTATGTGTTTAGGCAAATAAAGGTATCACCCTACCACTCACCTACCCATGCTGCATTACCACTGGCAACACTCCATAGCAAAAACAATAGCAGCTATCACCAGATGGCACAAGCAAATGCCCAAAACATACATCTATATATCTCTACCTGCAGCCAATTTCATTCAACGGTATGGTGGAAAAATATACCACTACAGCAAGCTGTAATGAAAGTTACATTTACACACATCATATGGCACAAAATCACAGCAAGTTGTAATGAAAACATCAGTCCGTACATCATGACACAGAATAATGACCGAGTTTCTGGAACGCACAAAGACTGCACTGCGGAATATTCCTCTATATCTACAGAGGTCTCAATGCTACTGTGACAAAGAAGAAGTCAAAGTTCTCTTTCAGTCATTCATTAGACTTGCTTAATGCCTAGATGTCTCCAGAGAGGTACTGGCACTTGGGGCAACCGAGTTCTCTTTGGTGTTGGTCCTTTTTAAATTGACCGTCCATTTCATTTCTATCACTACCACCCCAGCCCTGGTCCCCCAAAAAGAGGAAAGCCGAGAAGAAAGAAAAAAAAAGCCTCATAAACATTACACCAGACTTATCCTCCAACATAATCTCACAGCTGCTCCTCAAGCACTTTTAAATATAAAACGAGTTCAAAGCTTTGCAAACTTTCAGTATAACCATAATCGTACCTGTGCATCAAATATACGTCCTGTATGACACAGGTTATCTGGGGAACACAGCACAAAGCCTGGTGACACGTCCTGCACACACAAAACACAACATCCAACTGATTCCATGGCAACAACATATTCAACACAGCTCAACACATTTTACTCTGCATGTAATTTACTCTGCCCACCCTCTACCAGTGCCGCTGTGACCTCAGACAGACCACGTCGCAAGTTGTCAGTAAATGGTATGAACCAGGAAAGAAAAAAATAAAGGTTATAATCAAAGTTCTCAAGATCTTGCTTAACCCTTTTCCTGCTGGAGAATTTGTACTGCCAGCTTTAGTTCCTTCCAAGAATGGTCCCAGTGAGATTCTTAGTGAACCAGCAACACTGAGGGGGAAAAAACACACATTTGTTCCACATGGGAATGCACCAAATACCGGAATTTAAGCAGGCTGTCACCTGACATCACCTAGATACATGGGAAAAGCTCTGCCAATGACAGCACACAACATCTTCAGAACAGGGAAAGGGTTAAACATTAAAGCATGTACACACAGACAAGATCAATAAAAGCAATCGCCCCAAAATGTTTCAAACTTACTGTATTTACAGCATTTACAAGAGGGAAATAATTACACTGTTCTGGTTTTGAACACGGTTGGGCAGATGGATATGATTTTTTAAGCAAATCCAAAAGCAAGCAAAGGCTCAAGACCACACTGTGACAACATCTAACACCCGTCACCAACCTCCTCTTCAACTCCTGTAACTTTGATTTTGACGTTTTCTCCAGGGTGGGCGTCTTCACTTTCTTCCTCGTCTAATATAAGGGACACAACCTTCACGTTGGTCTGAAACAGAAACCATGAACATTTACGCCCCCTGTCTAAAGAAAGGCAATGAACTCCTGAGTGGTACACAAGGTTCTTTTTCTGTGTCTACCCAGTCCCATCATCAGTACCCCCACAACACAGCAGTTTCACTCCCAAGCTGGCAAACAACGTAAGGTTTTGGAAGGTGTGGAAACTGAAGTCTGCAGTCAATGAGCACAACTAAAACAGTATACCACTGCACTAACACTAACACCATTGAAAATTCAATCTTTCCACATTTGACTAACAAGCCTTGAAATTTAGACAATCTGAGATGCGTGGGCAGTATCCCTGAACATTCACAATGGTGTCTGAGGCCTCCATAATACAGTGATATACATACTGATTTCTACAGCCTCTCTTATACAGTGATAGAAGGTGTCTGAGGCATCTCTGGTACAGTGATACACTCAATGGTGCCCAAGGCATCTCTGAACAGTGATAATCTTTTGTGAGGCTCAAAGAGTGCCAATGTTACTGATTCCTTCACAGCCTTCTGACCCACTGAAAGTTAGTCGACACTGATACCTAGCAATAATTCTCCACAGCTGCTACAAGACTCGCAACGCAAATCGCTTCAGTAAGATTCTCAATGCGATCCAAATGAACAGCATCAATCATCCTGTAAGGGCTGCGATCAAATGCTTCAGAAACACAAACTATGTGATGTTGCTTTACAACTTGCAATGAAGCCAGCCAGTAAACCAAGATTCACTGCCAATCCTTTCCCACACTCAGCAACTGACCTTGTTTGGCATGAGTACCAATTTCTGGTTGCAGAAGACGACACCCGACTCGATTTTCCCCAACATTATCGTTCCCATGTCCTGCACACCAGAAGAAAGAGGAGTTAAAACACAACCAGTGAGTGTGTTCATTCTGACAATCATTCTGGTGCATTTAATGTAAAAACTTCATGTTTCATAAAGAACATAAAAAGGGGTATGCGAGGGGTGGGGTCAGGGGGAGGAGGGAAGGGGGGGTCCATTTCATACTCTCAAATACATCAACCAGAAAAGATAATTCTGTCACCCACCTTGTACCTATCCACTACAGGTGTTCTGACAGGTGCGTCTGTGTCTCTGTTCATGGGAGGCAAGGAATCCAGGTACTCCAGCAGCGACGGACCTCTGACAACAACAGCATTACCAAACATCTTTACATTTCACACAGCACCTCCACTTTTATTTAGTCAGCACAAAAACAAGGTGACTAAACCCTTCTCTGATCAACAATGCCACCAAAAGCCAGCTTCAGCTGCATACGGCCACCACAGTGAAACATACAAGTTTTACAACACAGATGCTCGAATCTAAACAGGAGTAACATTTTTATTTTTGATCCATTTGTTGTTGTTTTAATTGGTGTGATGTTATTTTGTTACATAATGCCATCCTGAATGGTGTGGTGCTAAACTTATGTCCGTCTCTTTGACAAACTGGTTGGCAGCCACACTGGAAATGCCTACAAAACAGACTAACCATGACTGAGGCACCCCCCACCCCCCCCTTTTAAAAAAAAAAAAAACATCACAAATTCACCATTAACAATGTGGATCAAACGGAAGTGGGTGGGAAAACAACACTGAATATGGTATGGACACCAAAAAAAGGTATGATTTGGAATGAGATGTGTCACTACAACTACAGCTGTAGCCTGGTAGAAACTGCACCACTATTATGACTATAGTCACTGCCAACCAGAATAATGGTTACAGGCAGAACATGCAAGCTCTTTTGTTGTTGTTGTTTTGTATCTTCAGTCTGCATACATTTACCATCAGTATTATGATAGGATCATCTCATCACTGTTTTACTGTCATTATAATAATGCCAATACACACACAAAGAAACAGATGTGCACTGCATGGCACTGGTGTACAACAATGTTTTAACTGCACATTGCCTGGTGTTATCAGATGCTGCGGACATTCCTCCTTGTGAAGTTTTACAAATGGTAAAGTTTATCTCCGTGTATTTCGGAGTGTCCAGATTTGTTTCTCTGTCCACCGCTGTCATTTGTTTTTTTCTACCTCAACACATTTTTAGGACAAGCCTTGGGTGTATGCAAGTTTTCATTCTTATGATTATGCTCATAGAATTTACACTGTCTGACAAGTGAGTCTGGCTGTCTCACTCTTTCAAACAACTGTCCAGAGCACAGCAAGGTCTCACCTGTACCACGGACACAAGTCCTCCTCTGGGGCAGAGCGTAAAAAGGAGCCAGTTAACCCTGAGCAGGGCAAGAAGTAGATGTCCGTCTTGGGGTTGAAGCCACACTTTTTCAAGTAGGGAAGAAGTTTCTCTTTGCATTCGTTGTATCTGGAAAAAATCAATTAAAAAAAATCACATTTCTTCAAGTAGGTAAGGCGTTTCTCTTTACACCTCTTTCAAAATCACATCACATCTTCAGATATGCTAGCATGCTCATAAAGTTACAGTAATACAAGTATCAAAAATGTTTCTTTTGTCCAAAGAAGGCTGAACGTTCAATGCATTAAAGCATTTATCCACACACAAGGCAGAGAGCAGAAAGAAAGTGAAATCACTGAAGGCTGGTCCAAAGGGCCTTACTAATATCAATGGATTAAAACATGGGACTCAAACAGCTTTCAGTCGAGTCATGTTCAAGCTCATTAAAAACTGAGATTTGAATGTTGTGAATACACAGCAGTGTGGCCAGCCCCTGTGACACAGGCCTGTCAAGTCATGAGCCAACCTTTCCTTGCCCTTCACTGGCAACGGGTGAACCAACATGGCTGCACCCTGAGCAGTCAAATTCAAAGCAAAAAACGTACTTCTGTAGGACAGATTTTTATAGGTCCATCACAGGAAGCATGCAAATGGAAATAGCAGTTTCTGTTTTTATGCCAGCTTACATCCTCAGCTGGGATCCCCTTGAACACAAGTGTGCATCAATTTCCCAGTAGTACTTCCCCATAAAGGTGATAGCAGCTGAGTGGTGTAGCATGGTGCAGGACAGACATTTTAACCATTTTCTAACACCCTCTCAACCAATTAGGTCATATCAGTTGCCCTGATATAACCGTAATGGTTGATTGGGCGTAAAACATCAAGTTACTTACTTACTTTCTAGGTCATATCAGGGCATGTGGTTCTGGACTGAAACAATGGGGTAGACTGGCTTTGAGCACTCTGAGTGTTAAGAGATCATCAGAAACTGCGCCATTTGTCAAAGCTTCAGGGCTCAAAAATGCTTGTTCCACATTTGGAGTTGTGACCTCAACTGTGTGCTGCTGTTATCCAAAGCAGTATTGTGCATCATTTTGGAGCCCTGAAGCTTTGAGAATCATACTCCTGCTCATTCAGCATGAAAACAGTAACGGTTTTGATCTTAACGTAAGCTACCTTTCCACATCCCAGTTCACTGTGGGGTCGTCCATTTTGTTGATCAGCACAATGAGATGTCGCACTCCGGCAGTCTTCACTAGCATAGCATGTTCGCGGGTTTGACCCCCCCGTTCAAAGCCCGTCTCAAACTCCCCTCTTCGTGCTGATATCACCTGCACACACAACACCTCAGTATTTTCTTAAACAAACAAAAACTGCACCTCAAAAATGTGACCAAACCAAACCCTGTTGAAAAGCCTGTTTTCATAACAGCAGCTTTCTGCCACAAGTACAGTTCTATCATGAACATTTTTTACTGGCATTTAACTTGACCAAATCAACCTTTTCCCATTCCCTTTCAATGCCTACCAAAAGTCATCTCAGACTTCAGCAGCATCCTCTCAAAACAGGTTAGCTTCATGATCAGACTGCTTAGGCCAGCCTCTGAAGCAATCTTGATGGAACCAAGAGGTCAGCCCACGGTGCAATGCGTGTGATAAACCAAGACATCCAGTGATGTAATATTTACCAAAATGGCCTGGTCAGCGGGTGATGTAATATTTACCAAAATGGCAAGGTCACCAAGTGATCTATTGCAAGTCAAAAGACTAGGTCAACCAGTGCTGTGCTGCGGCGATGGACCAAGTCATCAACGATGCAATATTGACCAAAATGGCCTAGTCAGCAGCTGATGTGACTCTTACCAAAATGGCTTGGTCAGCCAGCAATATACTGCATGCCAAAAGAGTAGGTCGACCAGTGATGTGCTGCATACCAAAGTCAGCCAGCAATATACTGCATACCAAAAGACTAGGTCAACCAGTGCTGTGCTGCATAAGAAAACTAGGTCAACCAATGATGTCATACATGCCAGGTCACCTAGTAAATATGATGCTGACTGAATGCCTGTCAGTACAGTGATAACAATATTTACCAAAATGGCCAGGTCGGCCTGTGAAGCTCCACAGATCATGTTGGGAACAAAGCTCTTGTGGCCAGGGGCATCCAGCACCGTGAAGTGTTTCTTTTCCGTCTCAAAGAAGGCACGCCCAACTTCCACCGTCTTGCCCTTCTCCCGCTCCTCATTGTTTGTGTCCAGAGCCCAGGACAGGTACCTGCAGGAACACAAAACTTTGGTACCAATGGTAAAGGAACCAGCCCCCTCAAAACATGGTTTGTCTAACACAGAATAAACATAAATAAAATTAAAATGTACACATTTTTGCTTGCAAAACGCCCAATTAATTCTATATTAAATTTAGAACACTACTATAGTACTAAGTTTTGGACTTGCAGTGCTGAAAATGACCTACTAGTAATAATACTGCTCAACGATCAATCAGTCAGTTTTATTTAGGTCTGTTCACAGCAAGGTGATAGTAGACAAACTGCTTGAGGACAAACATGCAACAGGCTGTGGTATGCAGCACATTACCTAGGCAGGCAAGTTATAATTTAACCCAGCTATCATCACCCACACAACTGATCTTCTAAATTCAATATAAAATTAATGGGACATTTTAAAACAAAATGCCTCATAATTATCCAATTTTATTTGAATTATTCCACTTATTCAGTACACAAAGGCCAAAGTAGAAAGTACATCATTTTCTGATGCAATGCCCTGTGTTAACTTGCATCATTCTTGATGCTGGTCTTTCATGTGACACAAATTTATGTAACATATAAATATATATATATATGCACAAAAGCATACATGAATTACTAAGACAAATTTCCTTGTAAACTTGTACTAGGAAAATAAATATTCTGATTCTGATTCTAAACACACTTATGGATGAAGATCCAAAAAAGGATACAAGGATATATTCATCTGCCAGTAACATTAAAATGTGCACAGGAATTTGTCTTGGTGATGTTCCATTCATACAGTGAATCAGCAAGTAGACACAGCAATACAGCCATATATATGAAAAGTTATAAATTAACATTTAAATATTTAACAAACATTTAAATATATAAAATTCCCATTCATGAAATGTAAACTACCAGTATGCCACACAGAACACACACATGCGGAAACATTCAGTTTTGGGGATCCAATCATTCAAGCAGAACAAAATCATATAGAATAAGATTTAAAAGAACAAACTCATAAGCGAACAACTAGCAGGCTAAATGAACCGACAAATCAAATGATCCAAACAGACCACAATACAGCACCATTCTGATCCATATATTACCATGTTTCTCTGTTTTTCTCCTTGGCTTCTCGTTCATATTTCTCCAACGTTCTTTTGTCAACCATTCCTGTGAGGTACCTGAAACACACAAGATCAAATTTTGCTCATCATCTAAACGAATTTCTCTTAGTCTTATGTCACCAGCAGTAGCAAACATAATGAGACACATTTTATTATGCACTACTGTGGAGATCAAGATGTCAGCTTCAGATTTATTTCAATTCACTAGTGTGTTGGCACTAACTAGGTCTCATTAGTTATACAAAAGCATCCAAAAGACTGAACATAGTACTATTATTAGATTTCTTTCAGCAGGAGTACAAACACTCAAGACCACAGATAACACATAATTACAATGAAAAGAATTATGTAAGATGCTACTCACAAGAGATGTCCCCCAATGGTCGATTTTCCAGCATCTGCAACAAGTTAATAAAATCAGACATGAGAAAAAACACTGTATGGTTAAGTAGTGAATCTCTGTTACACTGTATCATAGGGCAACATAGTGGCAGCTGCTAACATTTTCATTTTCATTGTTGTTGGATATTCTCCTTTATGTTAAGACTGGTTTACTGCCGAGTAATCTCCAAAGAGGTACTGGCAGAGACTGAGATCACTCTAGGTTGGGGAGACTTTAGAACAGTGTTGGGGGCAGAGGACTCCACCTGACACTAAACTGTCACCACCAGAATGGATTTTCATGTTAATTGTTACTCACAACTCCTGCGATTCAAGCCTTTTTGACTGTTTTGTAACATAAAAGTAATAATATATAACTTTCATACAACATTACTATAGAGATATATAACTTTTATATAGCATTACTATAGAAGATTACTGAATAATATACAGCAACAACAAAAATCCTCCAGTAGTTTTGTAGCTATATGCAAAGGGAGACAATTAACATATCAGCTTTTGAATGATCAGAGCTCTTCCCTCCCTTGCACTGGCACATATACTGATGTGCCAGACAGGCCTGACTGCAGGTTACATTAGAGCCCTAAACATTATACAGACACCCCCCCCCAATGTACTTTTGGAAGAATACCCCCACAATTCCACACAGCTAAATTCTTATAACCTGACCTCCACCCTCCACATGCACATCTGACTGCAATTAGCTACACAGTTTCTTTCGGTCCTATACTAAAGGGCCACATCAAATATAATATAAAGTCAACGACGTTTCAAATGTACCACCACCTGCTTTACCAGCAAAACTCACCAACGTGCCCTATGAAGACAACATTGATATGGTCTTTTCTGACTTTAACGGCACTTTCTGCCGGTTTCTTTTTCGGCAGGACTATTGGTTCCTCATCTTCTTCTTCCTCCACATCCTCCTCTTCATCAGCACCCTGTTGGTCTTCCTCTGCTTTTTCGTCCTCTCCTTCCTGATCCCAGGATTCTTCAGGTTCTGAAAAATGAAGTCAATACAACAGTGGTGTCATGATCACTGGCTACAATTGTAGAAAGAGGGGTCTCTAGTCTAACAGTAACACAGCCAAAGTTACAGACTTCATTTCAAATGTGAATCGGGTTATCACCTTGCGCAGCAAAATACCCCTCTTGTGTGCTACAATGCTGTAGGATTAGTCATTATTGTCAGTGTGTATTATAATATGTCCACTTCAACTCCGCTAGATCTATTTACAACTATATTACTTTTTATTAGCAACAGTTCATCAACACACCTTGTCTGGCTTAACACTGTGGCTTAAAAGTAAATTTGGTTGCAATGGCACTGGCAGTCAACTACACTTCAGATTTGTTTACATGTTTATGTATGTAGTTGCAGGCCACTAGCATTAGGCTGGACATGTATTAGTACTACCACATCGATAAACTGTCAGAACTTCCATGACTGCATAGATTCATGTAAATGTAACAACAGCTCCTACACTTGCATAACACAAGTCAGTTTTGCAAACAGCATAAGTTCTACTTTATTTTTTTGAAACAACCACCTGAAGTGCGTATTTGCTTACCCCCTAAAGTACTGATGCTACCTGAAACTAAAGATTCTCTGAGCTGCTTCAGCAATAAAAATCCTTACAACATTCCATGCCAATGTCTGGGTAACCATGCGCTTCAGGGCCTGAACCTACACCCTTTTTTTTAATTGCAAAAGCAACTGTAGTCATAGTGTTAATCAATAATGAAAGTTTGTTCAGTAATAATACTAACATAAGGATGATAAACCTGTCACATCCCACTGCTCCAGTGATGCAAGTCACACCCACAGTCAAAAGTTATCATAATTATTGTGCATGCACAATCTAAACAGGTTGATTCTACGAATATTGCTATCATAGTATTGGGTTCACCGAGGTTGGGTCCCACAAATCCACCAGCTGGGTCAGAAGGAGCACCAAAACTACCAACCCCCTAACAACAACAAAATTCTATTCTAATGCCCCAGATCCAGGATACATCTTCAGGAACACTGTGAACTTAACAGAGGCTTATGTATGTGCCACCTAAGATGGTATCATGCCATCATTTAAATGCAAGCTTTAATTTAAATACTGGACTTTGGCGAGAGAAAAAAATAATCCCACAAATCCATGCTGGCCACCTCAGGTGTCTTCAAAGTGAAACACAAAACTGAACCCCAAACAGTGACCAAAACCATGATCACCTCATTCATTTCATCTGCTACAGATGCCATTCTTTGCTTCATCTGCAAGTTTGCGCAGTCAGCATAACTGCAATAAATCATAATCCACGAGACTATCAGTTTGTTCTGTCCCACAGTGACAGCATGTGTTCTTGGCCTAGATTTGAAAAGGTAGTATATGATATGTGGTGTTTCTGGACAGAAAAAAAAAATCAAATCAAAATCACCAAGGAATTGAAGCAACAAAAAAATATTCACAGAATAACAATCACACACAGAATAAAAATCACTTTTAGTTTTACAAGTTTTAGTTTTTTTAATTGAAGTTCTTGCAATCTTGTTGTTGTTGTTTTAGTGTTGATGTTCAAATGAAATCACTCTTCAATCTCATGTTTATGCTTATTTTTATTTATTTTTTCTTATTTTTATATATAATTTGTTTCTATTGATTTCAGTGTTCACAGTTAAAAGATAAACTGAGAAGATTAGAAAGGCATGGACTAATTTTACCACCATCTTACTCTTAGTAACTGAAATGTATCCAGAAAACTTTGAATGTTACTTATTGTTAGCAGTGCCAAATTTGTGGTTATGATTACATGAAAAATATCATTATCAGATTTGTATTTGATTGTCACACAAAAGTATCTGCCCTTATGCCTGAACTGGCACAACAGACATAGTGTGTTGAAAACACATATCAACTAACCTTGTTATATTATACAACTGAACTTTTCCTTTCATGAACTTCATGAAGTCTACTAGTACTAGTACTACTGTCCATCTCATTAACTGCATTATATATTCCTTATGGCATAGTATTTACATATTAAGGTCTTTTCATGCTTACAGGTGGGTCACAGGAGCATAACATGATGTACTGGGTGACTTTGTCTCACTCATTAATATTATAATAATAAATAAAATAATAATAACTAATTACAGTTCAGACTGAAAAAGTGCAAGTTCTGTTTCTAATTCTATAGTAAATGCAGGTGATGTACATGAAGAATTCATGCTAAAATACCGGATTACACAACATATAGTCTGGTTTTATGTCCATCACCATATGTCTATACCATGCGTAACTAGTAACAGAGTAATACTAATAGACAGAATGTGTGAATGCTCAGCATTCCAGAAAGAAAGGAACTTCAAATTACTGGCAAGTGGCATCTATGCCAGCTTTATGCTCTGAGTTGCTTGGTGCTGTCAATCATTAACTGATTACTGAACTTATTCCAAGATTTTGGGAGGGGAGGAGAGCTTTTTGTTTTTTTAGACCTGTTCCCCAATCTATTCTCCCCCCACCACTACTGGCTGTGAGTGCGAGTGTGAAGATCATTAAAAAACACACGTAACTTGTAAGTTATTAATTCATTACAAAAGGTATTATCTTCGACACACTCCTTTTTCGCCGTGTCATAAATGGACCCATCCACAGCCCCGCCCATTTCCCACTGTTATCGGGAGGTATCACAAGCGGCAGCCCACAAGAGCCGGTTCAAAGCAGAGGGGCCTCGGCTCGATTCCGCTCTCCTTTTTCATCAAAAAGATTGTGGTTTGTGGACACAGTCTTGTGACTTTGTCCCTCACAATTAATAAAACATTAAAATGGCTCTCATCGCTGCCCATCTTAATGCAGGAGTCATTCTGGTGGTGACAGTGTAGTGATAGGTATATACTCATACTCTCCCTCTTCCCCCACCTCCATAACCCCTCTGCCTTCTCCCCATCCCTAGTAAGCCTTATGGTTTCTGTGGAAGTTAAGCACTATGTTTACCAAAGGGCTTCCACTAGGAAAGCGACCGATTTACTGCAGTCCCTTCAGTCCAGATACCATGTCACGTTTCTTTCCTGCCTGACAGTGAGAAGATTTCCTAAAATACAATAGGGGCATGGACAGATACTCTTCATGTTTTTTGGACGATATCAAAGTGTTTGAACCAAGCAAAGAAGTAGACTCGACTGTGGAAATGACAGTCCGATGCTACAGATGACGCGAAAGGACAAAGCTCCATATAGAGTTTCCAGTTTGAGTTGGACATTACTCAAGATGGAAAATCACCGAAAATCTGACACCACGCACTGTCTACCTAAAAATGACTCGAACACAAAAGCCTGTGGCAAAATTATAACGAAAGATAAATCAACACAAATGCGAGAGTTAAATGAAAAATGGCTGACCTAATCAGGCAAGCAAACAATTGAAACCAAATGGCCAGATGGAAAGGATGGTGAAAATGACGAAGAAAGATCAAGGAGAAAGAGGGATGGAAAAAAATCCATTAGTCCCACCCAATCGAAAACCATACATAGTAACTAAGAGTCTCTGACAGCGTGCAATGTGACAATGGCTAGAAACGTGTAATCCATGCACACAGTGACAATACAAACCACACAATGATGCTAACAGCCACTGGACACTGAATAGCCGCTCACGAAGTACCCATATAAAAAAAATTTTTTATCAAGTTGTCTCGACTAGCGAGGCACCTGAAGGTTACTCCTATCACCCCTTCATCGAAAAAGAACGAAACAACTCAAGAAGCAAAAAGGAACACAAAGAGAGGAAAAACAAACTGAATAGTCGGAGTGTATACCAAGAACCTCACTGACCCAAACTGACACGAAACCCTAACCCAGGGAAAGCACAAAGTATCTAGTCTGATCAACTAGAAAAAATAACATTAACAGGCAGGATAACGCAAACAAATAACTTATTAGGAGGGGTGAAATTGTGGAATTATAGGTAGGTAATAATGTGATGAGATTATTTTCTTTACAGTACCATTGCCGCTTCTCATACGGTACATGCACATTATTTTTCTTGTGTAGTTAGTTGTCTTTTTTTTTTTTAACACCTTATCTTTGATATTTTTCTCAATTAACATTGAAAACGCCGGAGAATGTTGCAAAGCGCAGTGAGATCAGATCAGAGAATAGCGATATATTGGCCTAAAAGTTATCTTTTAGTAC
>JABMCL010001132.1:545000-622500 GCA_018857735.1 Alviniconcha marisindica | reverse complement strand
GCTTTTTTTCTTTCTTCCTTCCCAGTCCCATCCCAGGGCTTGGCATATTAACGTTATATTTCCTACCTCAGTACCAGTCCTGTAAGGCAAGTAAGTAGAACTAAGAAGAAAGCTCAAATAGCCCATCACCATTTTTTGATTGCACAAATTTTTCACTACATCAGTACATCATCTACATGCACCGACACCAACTGTGAGTATTCGCCCAAACAAACGAACAACAAAGTAAAACACTTGAAGTTTGTTAAACAGCTGTCCACAGTTTTAATTTTATGTCTGCTGGAGATTAATGCAGTTTACTGTGGTAATTTGCTATTTGCTTCCTTATTTTATGTCCAAAATCATTGCTTTTAGTTTTATTTGGCCTTCATTTATGCCTATGGTGACGGTCAACTTTTACATCTAGATCACACTTGGTGACTCATTGTTTAGAAGGTCACTGCAGCCTCAAATCAGAGACTGAGATAGTATAGTTTTTTTGCCCAAGGACATATATATTATACTCTCTTTTTTATAGTAATTTATACATCTAAAACAGTTAACTTATAAAAACAGAACTATAAATGACTGTTCAGTCTGTCTAAATCATGTAAATGTAGTAAATCTGAGAAATAAAAAGATTAAAAAAAGATATTCTCTTGCCTGCAGGAACACATTTGTTTTATTTGAACATGGAGTTAAATACTTAACAAATTATCTCCATAAAATTATATATATCCTTGTTCGAATAGCCATTTCCAAACAAATGGAAGAAAGGAGCTTCTTCTTTTTTTAATGCCCAGTCAACCAGGACAGTTATTTAACTTATTATATCACATTTCACAATATCAGGACAACCAAACAAATGGAAAGCAAGCTCAAAATCATAAGTAATACCTTGTTATAAAAATGTGTATTATAAATTAAAAAGTAACAACCAAAAATAGAAGAAAAAACAAACCAACAGTTCAACAACAACAAAAATAAAATAAAAAAGACAGCAGACTGCACATTGTGTCTAACTACCACTCATCCACTGTAACATACCATACCATCTTAAGATTCTGTACAGGGCCTCCTTTCGACAAGCATGTGCAAGGTGCCCTGACATGCTATAAATAATTACACAGAGCAGATGGAGGAAGAAGCCACTGTCATTGTATCAAGCAAGTGGAAGAAATAAACTTTAGTTTTACTAAACAAAAGAAGAAAAAAGATCATCACCACAATCTGTGGTGCCAGCGTTGCACTGCAGCCTTACTAAATAGATAAACAGCACAACAGCTATTTCCCCATCATTGTGATTCACCAGACATGGGCATGAACTTGCTCCAGAATCAACAGTCTCCCACCATTAGCACTTTCATTTTGCAGAACGTTTAGTTAATTCAGTTTCAAATGTTGATTAATACTTTAATTGTTTGTCATCAAAGTATTAATCAACATTTGAAACTGAATTAACTAAACACAACAAAGACACACATGTTGGTTATGATGTGACAGTGTAACGAAATCAATATCATAATTATGTTGTAAGACTGAGAATGATCTATTTTCAGGTTTGCAAGTACTTTTTATGTGGATTTTGCCCCCATGAACTCTTCACAAATACAAGAGCAGATTTAGGTAAGTCTTTCCCATGTCAAGACAAATGAGAGTGTCTCATCTTAGTCTATCCCTCTCTCTGTGTCTTTAATTCAATAATTGTCTTACTCTCAGTCTCTGTTGCCCATGGTTATTTTGTCTTTGATTTCACTGCAGTCAGTGACTGATTTAAATCTGGTAATCATCTAATCAGTTTATTTATGCGTTGTTTTGACAAACTGGAGTGGCGGTGACTAATTTATAAATTATGAGTTAATATAACTATTAGTATTACTAAAATCAGGGCATGAGCACCCTTGGAATTCTGCCTGTTTGCAAACACTTTATGAATTTTTGTTGTGACTAATATTATTACACAGTGACAGTGTACATGCTTTGAAAACTAAAGTGGCATGTTCTTGTGCCTGAAGACAAAGTCACATGCCATGGTAGCAGAACAGAATGAGATCCACTGTAAATTGTATAATCAGCAAAACAATATATATATTTTTTGCAGGCACATGCAACAAGATCCATGATGAGGCTCTGCGCAAGCAGTAAGTGTTCAGTTCTTTCTTATTGTTAATGTTATTGGTTACTGAAGAGGAGTGCAATTGGTTGTACTGTGCAAACCATTAGTGGTATTGTAATGTATAAGTTATAAACTGATGTAATTTATATATGCTGACAACGGCAAAGTGCAATGCATTAGTATATGACTTAGTGCCGAAAGGTGCGCAAGAAAAGAGGACAGAGGTACTAGAAAATAAAGTTGACAGGATGTGAGTGAGTAATGCATTTTTTGAATGAACATATGTGAAGTCATCCACCAGTGAAGGGAGAAGGCAGTGCTGTTCTTTGTTCCTGAGAAATTTGACTTTCAGTGTGATTTGTGACAAGATGTTGAACATTACACATTACAACAAGCCCACATCACTGTGCTGCTAATCATGCAATTAACTGTGAAAACCCAACTGATCTTACAAGATGTGATCCACATGAGTATTACCAAGTAAACTGTTGTTCTGTGTCACACAGAACAGCATGCTACGCATAGTTTGTTGCAATGCATAACATTCAACATACAGCCAATCTTGAACATTTTTAAATGAATAAAAAGCAACACATTTTGAAACATAAACAGTTATTCTTTAATAGAACAGTATGTGACAAGGAAGATTTGATGATTTTTTCTCCTCAAATTTAAGCTTTCTTGACATAAACAGCAAATGATGTAAGAAATATATCATACATTACTATTTCAACAAGATGTACAATGCTGTTTGTTTCTTGATGAAAATGATAAATCAGTAACTTTTTATTACTGTAGAGTATAAAGACACATAACTATTTCCATGTGAACAGTTTTTGCTGCATTAATTTTGTTGTAGTGGATAGCATAATGTTAAATAGATGACATGGTACTTTGTTTTTCATAACAAAGTAAATAATACTTATTATTTAACAAACAAGTAAGTGTTTTGTAAGAGAAAATGGAGCAAGTAAGAGTGAGTGCAACTTTTGCTGCTTTTGGGTGTCGCAGGAAAACACACACGCAACCTGTCATCCATGCGTTTCTTGGTCATGTTGACTCAGGTGCCTAGGACAAAAATAGTTGAACAGTTAACTTCAAATTGAAAGAATTAATAACAATAAATAGAAAAAATCGTAATAAATATGACTTTAAAAAAATCGCAGCCAAAGAATAATGCTATTAAGATCGGCACCTTACATTTTGAGAACTCTGGAAGGCAGACAGGCATGATCACTATAGTTATGTCGAACGTTATTATTGCCACAGCTCGTGTTGTAATCGTAATGTTCAACATCTAACTTGACGACTTTAACCTGCGTAAATTCGAATTGTCTACCATATATGATGATTTGTTTGAAGACGTAGTTTGTAAACAAAACGAACTGCGTTAAGCGCAAGCAAAAAATGTAAAGAGTATGATCAGAATATACTGTTTGTAACCAATCTGCTGTCGCACATTATGATTTCAACACGCACTCATGTTGTAAGAAACTCGGTGAAAACAAATTTTTGAAAGCATCTGAACAAACTTTAGATCGACAGCAACAAAAACTCACTCTGTATGCTAACATTCCGATACTTTTAAAAGATTCGGCATATACCAATATAAATATCATATAACTGGAAGATTTGACTAAATCTCCGATGAACGTTTAAATAAAGTTGAACGTTATGGTCCTCAAAAATATTACCACGCACCTTTCGCATGTCAGAACATCTCTTCCATGCGGCCATGTGCTAAAAGCAAATGACCGGATGTATAACATGGCTGACCGGAAGTAGTGCAAAAACGCAAAAACTTTATTTTTTTCCTTTTGCTTGTTTAATTTAATACGTTGTTGAACGTTATTTATTGCAACAATTTTATGAAGAATGGCAAAATATATTTTTAAAACTACCCAGACATTTGGCAGTAAAATAAAACATTGGCACCTGATGCAGTGACGTACCACAGTGACTGGAGTAAAGTTTTGACAAAAGAGAAAGTCCGTTCTTCACTAGATTGTCTGCGGATGCTCGTCATGAAACATTTCAACACACATAACGTTCGACCGAGGGATATTTCGGAGCCTCTAACTCCAAAAACAAAACATAGTGATAATCAATTTTATATGCACTGTGTAAAGCGATATCTCATCGGTGACTGAGGTAATGTTTTGATTCGTCATGTACATGAATGAAAGCATCGAAAGCACTCACCGTGAGCGTGTCCGTTTTCAGGGGTCGAATTTCATGGTGCTTTTCACTTTCAATTTTTTTTATTTCTCCAGCTGCTCCAGATTTGGAGCTCATATTGTTTCCACTGTAATACTGACCAATTATGAACGCACACACAAAGCAACAACAAGACAAAGTGTTTGAAACAGATTTTATTGACAGTCAAAAATCGGACCCTCCCCCATTTGCGCACCTTTTGGCACTAAGTCATATCTGTGTGATATTGATAACCACAATCAGTTGATGGTAAACTTATTGTTGGGTTGTCAGGTCACTTACTGACTGTGAAGGAATTTGCTTTTTCACTGCAGACTGTTGACACACGTGATATTAATAAGCAGCAGTGAGGGAAGAGATGGTTAAAAAAAGCTATTACTTGGTTCTTTTGGTATTATAACTAGGCAACTTCCTTCTTTCAGTCCTTACACTGTAAATATAATCCAAGGCAATGAAAGCAGGGTGGATAATGTGGGCAGTTTTATTTGAGATAATTGGTGACTATCTTTGAGCCTCATCCCATCTGTTCCTGTTTGAAATAACAAACAAATGTGGTGATGATAAAGTGTTGCTTAATGTCCTCAGATGTCAGTTGACATATTAGGGACAAGTTGTGACCAATGCCGAAGCACGGTTCAATAATTCTTTACGTCCACGGAAACCAGAAGGCTCGTTAGGACAGACAGCTCAGGACGGCCACCTCGACTCTCACACAGCTCCTGAACTATGACAAATGTGGTAGAATGGCATGAGTTTATCAACATACTGGTGTAAGGTAGGACCAAGTATGAACAACCAACCATAGGATTAGGAGCCCATGAATTTGAAAAGTCCTCAGATGTTAGTGATGAAGTCTTTTGCAGTTCCAGGGCAGGTTATGCCATGTGTATGTCTGCTGCAGTGTAACTTAGTGTTAGACCCTGCCAAAGTGCTGGTCTCCTATTACTAGTAGCAGTACTAGTACTCTACTAACTAGTATCAAACAGGTCAGCATGACTCAGTAGAGCAGTTTCCTCCATACCTGAACTATGACAGTCACTGTTTTGCAGACATTTTGAGCAACAGCTTTCATGATGTGCAGATACCAAGAAAGCAGCAAATTTGAGAAGCTGGGCTACGAAGATGATTTCCTGCGGTTCCTGCAGAACATGATCTCAGACGTGGAGAAACGGATCCGCCGGGGGCACCAGAGGCTGGCTCTCAACAATGCTCAGGGCTCTGTAAGTAGGGCGGTAGTGTGGATGTGTCTGAGCACATGTCTGGGAGTGGTGCTGTTCTCCGTCCTCTTTGCTCTCCACCCTTCCAGGTCCATCTGTTAGAGCAGGTCGTGAGGTGTAGTTTTCAACCGTACTGGCTTCTTGGATGGCCCAGGGTGATTTATATTTTTATCCATGCGCCCCAAAAGTCTTTAGTGCTATTGATATGCTTGTAGTATCGCCCAGCATTTTCAGCACAGCTACATAAGTATACTTGTGTCCCTCCAAACAAAAATGCAGAGGAAATAAATAACTTCTGTGTGAATGATCAAACCTAGAACAAGATGTTCAAAACAGGAAATTGTTACCATGATCTTTATAGTATACTGAAGAGTACTGAGTATTATAATTATGTGAGATGAGCAGGCTGTTAGAATCTTACATACATGGGCCCATGACTGAATCAGTTTGGTTGGTTTGTGTCAGAGTGTTAGCTTTTAGTGTGGTGCACTTTGTTGTCAGTGGGCAGTGCTGTTGATACCTGATGGTGAATTCTATAGGTGTGTTGTGTAATGTCAATGAAATTCTGTGGGTTTTGAAACTTTGACTTTGGTTGCAGTTGAACGGGGGGTTTCCCTCAGCTAAAGAGGACAAGATCAACATGCTGACTGAAAAAATCAATGAGCTCGTCAACCAGGTAAAACAAGCACCTTTGTCTTCATTGTTTCACCCTCTTTTGTTTGTGACATTTAAAACAAAGCCTCACCAACTGGTGTAAATTGGCTGTGATAGTCGAGTGGTTAGGACTTTGCATTGTAAAATTGTGTCTAAATGAAAAGAAATTCATTGCTAGCATGTGACTGTTCAGCAAAAGAGGGAAACTGTTTTAAATATCAAATCAAACATTTCATTTATTCAATATACAAGCAAACTGAAAGCCAGCAATGGCCATTCCTGTATGCACAAATGAGGCCAAAGCTTGTTTTCACTTTACATGCTTGTAAAGTTGTAGATTTTTTTCTTTGGCTCTTGCTTGCATTGAGGAAGGCTGGCCAATGTCTGTTAGTGTCAAAAGCTGTGTGCAGGTGGATTCCTCCTGGCTGAGTAACCATGTCAGAATTCACATCGTTGGCAGTAGTTAACTGTTTGTTTGACTAATAAAAGTAATATTGCCTTACCGTTTGTGCGTTCCATCTTGATCAAATGTGACTCCTGTTTGTCACCAGTTTAACCTCAACATGTGTACAGCAACTTATGTTAATGATGTGACCAGTTGTTTGTATTGTCATGCCAGTTGCACCTTCTACCTCTGTGTCCCTCAGGCAGAAGAGCTTGGCTGTGAAGGGAAGGTGGAGGAAGCCCAGGGTGTCATGAAGCTCTGTGACCAGCTCAAGGAGGAGCGCCTGCAGATTCAGAATGTGAGTGTCCTTATCTCAACCATGATGCAACATTTTGGTGTGATATTGTCAGTGCATGTATTAGTTTTGCCGCCATGCACATGTACTGTGGAGTACTCTTATTCTTAATCTGAAACTGAAGGACCAGGAATTTGTTTTGTGTTTAGTGGGAAAAGCAAAAAGTCTGTATAGGATGCATTTAATCGGTGACTGTATCTATTGGGTTGATGTTGTTTTTTAATAGAGTCTGGAAGTGATTAAGTTCAGTTATCACAGTTTTGGCAACAAGGTCATGTTTATGTTACTTCATATTACATGTATCTTTATTTTAACAAAAGTTGATCAGTTCTTAAGAAGCCAAACCTTTCAATGTTTTTCTCAGTATGATGGGATTTGTGTCATGCCATTATGTGGACCTAATTCTCAGATTCAGCAATGTTAAAGGAAAGAATTTTAATGGACGTTTGCAGCAGAGCGTCACTGAGGACCTGCCCCAGCTGAAGCAGATGGAGGTGTGCGAAGTTTGTGGGGCGTTCCTCATTGTCGGTGATGCTCCTCAGAGACAGGATGAACATCTGATGGGCAAGCAGCATGCTGGCTATGCCCAGGTCAGGGCCGAGATTGAGAAAAGAAAGGTAAGTGGTGTGTATGTGTGCACGTAACAGAATGTAGAATTTAAACTTGCTACACCCAAGATGTTGTATTCAATCCTCTGCAAGGAATCACATTAAAAGAAGCCTCAGATAGGACGAGCCCACGCGAGGATAAAGTGATAATGCTAAGTTGGTGAGAGATCATCAATGAAAATGAAGGTCACTGCATAGGCATAAGTTGTATTGTGTATACTCCCTGGGAAGAATTTGATCTTACTGCTCCATTCAGGCATTACCTGTAATAGTACCAATCTGCTGGACGTGCTTGCATGAAATTGTAGCTCATCAGTGTGTTTCTAGGCTTTTTCTAGCTTGACTTTGGTATGGAGACTTCCAGTTTCAGGCTGGCAGTCACCAGAGCAGCTTCAGCCAGTTGAAATGTCGCAGATGATATTCCTCATGAAAACCCCAGAGAGTGGCCACAATGTTTGGCTTATAAGCAAAGGACTGGTGGATCTCAAAAAACAACCTCCTCCAACATAAGTAATGGTGCATGTACCTTGATACATTGATAATGAGGGGTAGTAATGATATTAGCTGCAGTCAGATGAGGCAAACTATGCTCATTTCAACCCTGGAATCAGACGCCAGCCATGAGACTTGGATCCTTGTGCATTCCACCAGTCAGCACAGTGCAACGTGACAGTTGGGTAGAAAGCGTGTGGGCAGTGTGGCTTTTGAGTTCTTCAGCTCAGAACCCCCTGTTGAACTGTATGATTGTTCTCTATCCTCTGCTCAGATGAAGGTCAAGGCGGAAGTGGAGGAGAAGGAGCTGAAGAAACAGAGAGAGAAGGAAGAGCGAGACCGCGAGGTAGAAAGGGAGCGAGAGGAGCGTCGCAAGAGGGAGAAAGAGAGAGAAGACCGCGAGCGCCGGGAGCGCGAACGTGAGAAGGGCCGAGATCGTGACAGAAGGCGCAGGAGTCGATCCCGGAGTCGTAGCCGCCGATCCCGCAGCAGGGAAAGACGCAGGAGTGGCAGCCGCGATCGACGCAGGAGCAGGGACAGGTGTGTTTCTCCAGCCACATTTTACATTGTTGTTTTCCTCTCTCTTTTTTGCCCTGATAGGAAAAGATGTGGTTGACTGGGTGCTAAAAATCATTTGTTTATCTATCTCTGTCTTTTGTGGTTTGAACGTTTATAGTCATATGTGATTTTAATTGAAGACTGAACATTTGGAGACATTTACCGTGCAAAGTGCTGGTTATAACGTGTGTATTATGTAAGTGTTGAGAAACTGGACATGTAGTTACTTTTCATATGTGCCAGTCCAAAAGAGGAAGAAAAGCCTTTGCAGTTTGAAATAAGAAAATTGCCATAACAGCCAAAGAGCTGGTGGTGAAGTTTGCCAGATTTGGTAGTTTTACAACATTTGCTTATATTTTTGTCTATGCAGCTGGTACGTCTTGATGGCAATAAAGAGTTGTCTTACATATTGTGATATTGTCAGGGAACATTTAAAGTTGCAGTTTGAGTTATGATCACAACAAATACAAATACACCAGTTATAGTGAAGTGGACACTTTCAAACAGCTACAGTCAGTAGTGTTCTTATTTGGCCATGATGGTGATCTAATGCAATTTGTTGTTCATTGTTAGTTTCCCTGTTTTGACAGACGAAGACGTTCCCGCTCCAGAAGCCGTGATCATCGTAAGAGCAGCAAGAGTGCACGTCGCAGCCGAAGTCGCAGCCGAGACAAGGAGAGCAGTTCCAGTCGCAGAGACAGGGAGCGTAGTATGTACACTTCTTTCTTTTTTTAATGCTTTTTAAATTTTAACCCTGATAAAAAAAGACTTCTGGCACTTTCATGCAGTCCAGATTGTTTTATTTCTAGGTATATGCAGGCTCACAATATTTATGAATGTGCACTTTGAAGTCTACTTTGAATGTTGCATGTTTGAAATATGTAAATACATCAGGAGGAAAAAAGCGCACACCAAAGACTTGATAAAGTTTCATTTTTCTTGAATGATTGAAGCCAACTGAGTGTTGTTTCCTCTTGTTTCAGTAAAGTTCTCATTGTGGATAATTTTACCACAGTCTTCTAATGCAAGGCTTTCCTCCTCTCTGTTTCTAGGAAAGGACAAGGAGAGAGACACTCGCTCCAAGAGCCAGTCGAAGGAGCCCGACAGAGAGAAGAGACGCAGCCACAGTGAGGAGAAAGAGAGGAAGAGCCGAGGCCACAGCCCTGCCGGCAAGTCCGATGAAGACAGGGTGCAATCAGAAGGTGACACTAAAAAAGATTGAGGTACCGTCCGGGGCCTCGGAAGGTAAGTGTTTCGGTTCTGATCATCTAACCCTGTTCCTTGTTTCATGTCTTCTTTCCAGATGGAGGGAGGTGAGTTTTTCAGATGCGGTTGTCACGAAGACCACAGAGGGCTTGGAAGAGATGGCAGCGCTGGGCAAAATCCGTGGGCTGTCTGGGTTGGTGCTCACAGCCAGCGTAGGATTTAAAGAGGACATCATTGTACGAGGTACCATGTCCTTTGGGGGAGACGTTGTAGGGGGTGGAGGGGACCTCTGGTTGTAGAACAGATGGAGGGGGAAATCTCATGCACACAGAGGAGAGGTACAGTAGAACCCCTGATGGACCATCACCTTAGAAATTAGAAAAGCTTATTAGAGGTGTGGCTGTTGGCGAGCTTTGGTGGAGTTTTGCGACATTCACTTGCCTTTTATTATCTGTGCTGCTGTTAAGTCTTGATGGCAGTAAAGAGTTGTCTGGACATATTGTAATATTATATTGTCAGGGCACACTTGAAGTTGTAGTTCGAGTTGTGAAAAATACACCAGTCATTCTGAAATGAACACTTTGCAGACAGCTGCAGTCAGTAGTGTTCTTTATTTGGCCGTTTTTGTGTGATCTAATCTTCAACTAGTCCTTTGTGTTCCATGAATACTCTGAACCACCACTATTTGCCTGTATGCTTGGTCTCATTCATAGGGAGTCTTTGTGCAAACCATTGTGCACCAGGAAAAATACATTAGCTAAATACCTGTTTTGACCAAATGTGCACTCACTGAAATGGTACATTCTCACAGCGTCTAGGTAAGTTCAAGATTGCTGGTAATACAGTTGTGCCAGCCTTGTATGATTGAAGTCCAACAGCACAGATATAGATATATATTTGCGCTGAACATTCAGGTTAATAAAACACGCTATAAAAGTGGACATCACCATCATCATCAAAAGATAGCCGTTTTCATTCATTCCACTCACTGCTCAAGGGAATCATGTATTAGAATAGACGATTACATTTTTTGAATGGCTGTCCATGTGTGTGGCAAACTGTTCATAATTTCTGAGTTAAGAAACAACTACAGATTATTCCTGTGAGAACTTGACTGACTGATCTTTGTCTTGGAGAAGTAAGATTGCATGGGGTTATAAATTTCACAGAATTATTGCTTGCTAGTTGTGTGATTAGAGCACTCATTTTCACCAAGGGTCGTTTCTAATGTCTGGTCCATTAGATGAAGAGAGAGGCAAAGAGGGTGGGTTACTTGTATGGTTGGTAAACAGGGGTTCTACTGTACTGAGCTTGGTTGTGTTACCAGTGTTATCCAAATTTTGAGATAAGATTGGAATAAATCACTTTTCTCTGTTTAACTGTCTTTTGTGATTGGTACTCTGGTCTTTGGATAATTTTGGCTCAATCTTGCTCTCAGATCTGTTCAGGTGAGAGTATTTAGTGGGGCAAAGGTGCACTTCAGATTTGTAATACATGTATAACTTTGAATCCCCAAGTTTGGTAATGGTTTGAGAGAGAAAAATTGATGTTGAATCTGTTAATCATGATGGACCATAATTATCGTCCCTCCACTTGCCCCACCCACCCCCTTTTTTTTATTTTTTAAACCTTAGTGTAGCACCCTTTTGGATTCAGGATGCCACAACAAACAAATCAGGCAGTGATGTTCAGTGTCCATCTATGACTAAAACCTCAGCATTGACATTGTTCATATGCTGTAGCGTATAATATGCATGACTTTCAAACTTTGCATGATGGTAGTGCTCATTGAGTTTTATCCATGCATACCATTTTGGGGTGTCAAGGTCATAGTGGTCTCAGTGATGTCAGAGTTGCATTTTTGGATAGGACGTTATGTGAGAATATTTCTTTTTTTAGTTTGTATGGCTGTTGTAAGTGAACAAGGTAATACATGTACTTTTACTTGTCCTGGCGTTGTGCCTTCAAGGGAGACAATTGAAATGCTTCAACATGGATAGAAAAGTTGATTTGGGCGTTTATGCACACTGAGCAAGATCTTCAAACTTTGCCTTTGTTGAGCTTTGCCCACTCGTAACAGTTGGGTTTTGTGATTTAAACCTTAGAAAAGTAACAGCACTGTAAATTAAAAACTTGCCCACCTTTTTATTTTCTTTCCCGTTCAGAAACAGCGTGCCTGGTCGAGTTCAAAATTTCTGTGATTGACACATGTTTCATCAGGCTCCTGTTTGTTGTTTAATGGGAGGTATGAGAAACAGTACTACTGTTGATTTGGCCACCAAAAAAATTCATTTAAATTGGCTAGTTGTCTTTAGTTTGGAGTGGTCCCCTGTGTATTTTGTGAATCCCCAAACTCGGCACTTACTGCACCCAGACTTTTTTTTTTATTGTCACAATGTATTGTTCTTCACCTGTCAAAACACCTGTACTACTTACCAAGGCAACACTGGATGTTTATATTGTCAACGACAACAGCTGGTGTTTGTGATGCTGGCCAATCACAAAAGGGAGATCACTGAAGCGGCTGCTCGACAAATGACTTAATTTTTGTTGAAGGTATTTAACCAAACCACGGCTACCTCTTGCTTCAGTCTTTTGTGTTGCTTTTCAGTTCATATCATGTCACAGGCAATTGGGAAGGTCGTGTTTTGGTTGTTGTAGGAATTTTATACAGGTGTATATTGGTACGACTCTGCCTAAGCCTGTTTCTCACACAGACTAAAATCCAACACATGCTTTATTTTTTTTCATCAACTGTTTATTTTTTTCTTTCATACATAGAACTGTTCTTGTTTTTAAAATTGTATGGGCTGCTTAGCCCAAATTATTTAGTCAGTACAAGTTAAAACATTGAGAGAACTAGGATGATTTTTTTACTTGCATGAAATAGCATGCAAGTCTGTGTAATTATGAGTGTTAATCACGAGTCTGTCCATCACAAAATCTTCATAGAAACGTATAATGAGAGTAAACTTTCAAAAGTTGCACTGTTGCATTCATCAAGCTGTACAGTTTTGGTGATCTTGTCCTAGTGTCAAGATAACAGGGCTACAAGAAAGGAATATCATGGATATAATCATGTGCAAAACCATTCAAGGGTAATGATGGGTATTATTTTATTTCCAGACTGCAAAAGCTTTGAACATTGGGTCAAAGACTCTGTGAGTGATATCTCTCAAACTGTCCTTGGTGATAGTCTGCACTGAACTTTATACCTTAAAGTAAAAATTAATTGTCATATTTCATACTGGTTTTGATGATCTTGACTTCATTTCAGAGTCACGCTCACTCTATCACGGTGGGATTAAAAAGATGAAACTTGAAATCACTTTTTTCTTTCTTTCTTTTTTTCACACTTTGTTGTTCTGTCATGTTCAAACTGTGTATGGTTGTTGCATGTGTATGGACATGGTCATCCATGTAATGCTTTATTCAAGTAACTATTTGATATTCATTTCAGATAATTACAGCATTTCCTGGCTTAGCAAAAACTTTGTTGGTATTTCTCAGATGCAGAAATCTTTAAAACTGCATGAAAGTGGAATTGCCCCAGGAAGGATGAATAAAGTGTTATTTAACTGAATGATAATATCTGTCAAGCTTTACATGTCCATACTGGGTTTGGTGATATTTGGCAATGGCATGTGAAGGTCACACAACAGTTTATTTGTGTGTGTTTTTCAAATAGTAGAAGTTTTATTTTTCTGTTTTGAATCTGAGTCGACTGAGCATTTGCTTTTCTCTGTTTAGTGTAGATGCTGTTTTCAAGGGGTGAATAAAAAGCAATAAAACTGAAAACTTGCCAACAGCAGTCAGTCATGATTTCAGTTTGTATTCAGATTTTACTGTTGTTTAAAGGGGACCCCAAATGAAAAAGCATCATGGGCCATATTGATACTGATAGTGATCAAACAAAATTTAAGTTTACATTCACTCATACCAGTCTTTCAGTCCATTTATTTGATCTAGTTTGTTAAACATTTAACATTTGAAAGTTGTAAAACATGGCCCTGAGTAAATTGCCATTTTGTGTCTGGCTTGTGTCGGTGATGTCATGAGCAAGGTCAGCATGTGTGGCACAAGTGTAAGTTATGTCATGGCCAATCCTTTTTCTGTTCTTCAAGAGCAAAAAACCAACATAGCTGCATCCCAAGGAGCTCAAGATAATTGTTGTGAAGTAAAGAAAGTTCTTTTGTAGAAGAGATATATATGGAACCAGCATACAAAGTTTGCAGGTGGAAGCATTTGCACATTTTCTCAGTTTTTAAACCAGCTTGCGTTAATGATGATGATTCTAGCTTTAATGCCAGTTCCACTTGTGTGGTACTGACAACCACCAACCTGGTCATTTGGGGTCCCTTTTATCTTATGCTCCTTCAGCGTAAGACAGGTAGTGCTTAAAAGGTGTCACATGTACTGCAATGGATGGCACAACAGAATTGCTTTTGATAACAGTTTAGCTTTCTGGCTTTCATACACATGAAAAAATGCTGTAAATTGAAGCTGTGTTGAGATTTTACTATGCTTTAAAATTAAGACATTTTTTTGGAGCTAAATCAAACCAAAGATACAAGAGTGCAAATACTACAGGATTGGCTGCCATGGCAAGTTTGACGTTTGGCTGAAACCTGAGTTTCATACCAGGGATAGAGCACAGGATCCTTCATCAACTCCTGTTGCTGACCTTGGTGTAAACTCAGACCATTAGATAGGATTTCTTGCACATTGCTGTGGACCACAGTTTCCAACAGCCATCAACAGCGACCCAAGGTTTTCAGACTTTACATTGGTACTTCTTCTGCTGTGTTCTACCAAAACTGTTTTTCATGACAATGATTCCTGGATACATTCTTACACCTTTCTAGCTATTTCTTAAAACATGACTTGAACCATCTGGTGATTGAGATGGGAAAGTTAGTATTACTCCAGTGCTTAAGGGGATACACTAGCAGTTTTAAATGTTCTTTGCTTTATCCACACCCAATCAGGCAGACAAACAACTATTCCTGCCCCGCAGCCTATCCCAGTATGAAACACAGGTTTCAGTTTTTCTATTTTCAATTTCTCTTGCTGTAATTGTGGTATGTGGCACATCATTTTTTTTTTTTTTTTTACTTCATATTTTACAATACCCGTCCAAGCATGCACTGTTCACAAGCACCACTACAACCACAAAAACATGGAATACCTGAGAATCTATGGAGATGTGTACTTTGTGTATTTGGCGTAGTACGGTAAAACTGTGCATCTTTCTCGTGGTTTTCTCAATGTTTGCTCAGTCTCATAGCTCTGTTTAACAACACACTTGATGTGTGTGTGTGAGCTACAGTCTTTCCTCATGCCTACTGCAGTGCGGATGTTTGCACAGAAAGCTCGATACGATCGATCGATATATGCAGCTCTTTGCGAGGTGGGTCACAACTTTATTAATGAGCATGGACGAAAGGAGAGGAGTAATAAAAGTGGCTTACTACATGCAGTTTCATACAGGTCAGCTTCTGAACTTGACTGCTTGCATAAATGGAAGTGTGGAGAGAGAAAAAAAATTAAAGAAGAAGAAAAAGAAAACATCATGACAAATTAGATGCAGTAACTTACATGAAATAATGTACCTGAAGTCTGTTGCCAGTTACATTTTCATGTATTTTGTTGCCAAATACATTCTTTGACTGCTGATTACATTTTTGATGCATTAACGTAGGTAGGATTTCAGATAATGTGAAATGACTGTGCAACTGTTGTTGTATTTACTGTGATCATCACCAGTGGAGATGTGTTTATGTCGGGATCAGTGTGGAGTTTGGTTTTTTTTTCATCACAGATTGGGCAAGCAGCCCAGAGGCTGGCCTGTTGAAACATGTTGAACCAGGTGCATAGTAGCTTGAAGTTGAAGTTCATTAAAAAAGAGAAAGAAAAGAAAAAAGATTAGGGTTGTGAAAGAGGAACAGTGCAGTTATGCTATGGAATATACTCTTATTAAAGACATCCACTTGGTTAAAGGTGTATAACCAGCACTTAGGACCCCTTATTTTGTTCAGTTTAAGTTTTCAGGGAGATGAAGGTTTTACCAAAAGCATATAAATCTGGACTGCATTATAGTGATGGGACACGTTCTCTCCTATTGTGTGTTTTTTAAACAACTTCAAGGTGCTATGCACAACTTTGTATTGTATATGATTGGACATGGTTTGTATTGAGCCATGACTGGTAAATAAATGTGCAAAACTCTTCACTAATACACATGGTTTGTTCTGTTTCTTCTTTTACAGATATGGCTTCTGGGAGGCCCCAGGCATGACCCGAACCCACCTCCCATCCCAGTGTAGAAATAACATTCACACACAATCACCTTGGCTTTTACATCATCAAACTTGTGGTATTCCAGTTATTTCATACCTGCTGAGTGTAGATCGATGAGAAAGTTGGGGAAGGGGGTGGAGAAAAAAGGGGTGGGTAGGGGGTTTACCATATACATATGTAGTTCAGTTACTAATAACATAAAAATGGGATGCTCTTAAGCCAAAGATAGATTAGGTATAAATTTGTATATTCTTTAGCTTGTTTGTTCTAGTCAGTGCATTGTATGGATTAAAATGTTATTTTCTGGGGTTGGGGGGAGAGGGAGGTATAACTGGAGAGATTAGATGTAAAGTAGATGTCAGCTACTTTATTCCCCTATGCTTAGGTTATTACAGTGGAAACCCATGGAAATTCAAGACAACTAGACAGAAAATATTTCTGTTATTTCAGCTGTATTCCTGATTTTAATATGAAAGTTTTCATTCAGAAGTCGGTTTGACATATACGTCATCTCTTTCAGTCATGGGGTCCCACTGTACTCACCTCAGTACAAAGCAAGGTCAATTCCACAAAGTGCTGTGTTCTGTCATCACCACTTGCTTGTGTGATTTTGTGAGAAATAAACTGTAAATTCTACATTATGAAGGGAATGTAAAGTTTCCATTTGTAACACATTTGTTTGTTTGCCTGCATGAAAAGGGTGGACTGGGGGGGGGGGGGGGGGGGGATAGGGTTCTCTCATAATTTTGTCAATGCATGTATTCATTTCACCTAGTATTAATGGATTGATGTTTGTGCACTTGTTTTCATAATTTCAGATTGCCGATTGTTCCTTTTCATTAGTGATTAAACTGATAACTTGAAAAACAGTGTGTTTGTGTCATGTGTGTGTGTATTATTATACTTGTCTGTGTGCATGTTCATTTTACAAAACCAAGGACAGCAAGAAAACCAAAACCAAAAATACTTTTAATTTCCCAAGAGTCTTACACTTGCTGGCATTATAAAGAAAGGAATAAAAAGCATTCCTATTTTTAGTTGAAACTATAATGAAAACATCCACAACTACAGTGGCATTTTTCAGGAGATGCGGTCAACAGATTGGATGCACAGATTTTTGATGTTGGAAGTACCATGCAGTGACAACAGTGGAAAACCTGCATTCTAACAAGTACACAGTGCACATTTCTACTTACTTGGCAAGACTCCTTGCACTGGTGCCGACATCTAAATTTCCTGTGCAAACCACTTGCATCAGTAATTGTTCACCTGCTTTGATCACCTCCAGGCATAAAGGAGAGAAACAACACAAAGAGAGGGGACTGCATACATATCCATGCCACAGTAACAATGCTCAAAGCAACCGCAGAAGGGGATAACACTTTAACACACAACAGTAACACTGAAGAGTAAGTACCCCCATACAGAACCTGGGCCAGGGGTGGTTAGGTGGAGGTCTTTTGCATTATAAAAAATGGGAATTACATGTTACTTTGTTAGCAGGTTAGGACTGTTCAGAACACTGGCCATGGTGGGGGCTTATCGGTGTGGGGGGGAGGGCATCTCTTAGAGAAAGTTTTTTTTATCAAAAATTCATACCATGCATCTGAAAAACAAAATCAGCAGCAGGAAAAGTCACAACCCATGGTCATCCTACGTGATTCTAATTGTAGGATGGGGGTCGTATTGATCACATTAGTTTAAGCATACATGCCTCAACCGGGGGGGGGGGGCTACCTGGTTAATCCCAAGCCCAGTGTTGTGACTCCCTTTTATCTGCTATGTGTCCATGGCTGAGGTTTACAGCATTCCCATAGGTAAACCAAACATTTAGCTTCATCTTTCTCACTCAGTTGTGATGGCCAGCTTCACAAAGGATGCACAAGCATATGAGAGAATCTGATCACCATTTGTAGTGATACACATCAGCTGTTTTGTTGAAACACTTAACCTTCCCGTGTCATAATCTATCACGTCACAGAACCACAGTTCTGGCCATTTCTCTCAAGTGTAATAATAAACGTGTGAACACTGTCGATGCCTGGGCAGTCATAGTCCTGGACAATGTCCTTCTGAAGAAATGAGTTCACAGCCACTTCCTCTGCAGTCAGACCCCACTTCTTCAGGAAAAACTCGATTGACCTGGTGGCACTGGAAAAAATAATAGGGAATTTATAGACTGCTTTCAGAGACTCAAAGCGCATTACAACTTAAAGAAGAACATGCAATGCACTATAAATAAACCTAATCATACAAAGCATAATGAAACACAAGCAGTGCCAGTGAAGCACACACACTCATCATGCACATATGCACACAGTAACTACTGGAATATTTTGTGCTTTCCAGTCTCATGTCCTTGAAAATGTCATTGAAACTGGCATAGACTCATCAAGCAGTGTCATAGGTCTTGCTTAAACATCATTTGAGGAAAAAAAGGGAAAGATTGAAAGGTTAAAAATAATGCTTTAAATACAAAGTGGCATGAAGGAGAGAAACAACAGAGGTGACTGCATACATATCCATGCCACAGTAACTATGCTCAAAGCAACTGCAGAAGGGGATAACACTTTAACATACATACAACAGTAATACTGAAGAGGACGCCCCTACAGAACCTTTTTTTTTTTTTTTTTTGCATTATCAAATGGTTCCAGTAAAGACATTTTGCTTATCTGCCAGAAGTCGAAACTGAGTTTAAAAGACATGGCATTTAAGTTGCTGTGCAGATTGTTAGCAATCAGCTGAGACTTCAACTTGCTTTTTGTGGCCCACTTTCTTGTTTGTTTCCTACAAAGCCTGTTGTATTCACAATACAGACCTTCTCTTTTGGTAAGTACACCAGAACTGACACCTGGGGCTGCGCTTGAGCAGAAAGGACACAGTGACCAGTACATCTTCAAATTCTGAAATACAAAATCAAAGCAAAATGAAACTTGCAGAGTGAAAACAAAAAAAGTAGGTGATGAATACATCCCCCACCTCCCAAATCTCTGTCCTAACTTCTGGTAAACTGGTTAAGTAGTATACTGCTTTAGGTAAAAAAAAAAAAAAAATGGCAAGCACTAGTTGATGCAATATACATCAAAGCCTGCTATTAATGGCTTGGTTGGTTTAACACCAAGTTGTCTCCAAAGAGGTACTGCTGGGGACCGAGATCCCAGGAGGTGGAGGAAGAGGGAGACTATACCTAATGCTACACTATCACCACCAGAATGACTCCTGCATTAAGATGGGCAGCGATAAGAGCCATTTCAATGTTTCAGACCACAACTTTTGAAGAGAGGAGAGCAGAATTGAACTATGGTTCTTCTGCTTACAAGCCTAATGCTTTACCACTAGGTTAAACTGGCTCACACATTCATATTAGTGGCCACTTTTACAGGGGAATTTCATGGCTCATGTTTTTAAATCTGCTAGTACCTGACCATTTGTACAACCAACAACTATTCTTGGGGTTACATTTTCTTTTACCTCCAGTCAAATGTTTTCAAACATCTCCCCCCCCCCCCCCCCCACACACACACACCTCCAAGTTGCATCAGGGGTTTCATTGTTTATCTAACTTGTCTTCATCCAAAAATTTACAGCATTAATAAAATTAATGATTCTTCATGTGTACACATCCCAAAAAAGAAAAGCTGTTGCTCTAATTCTAAAATCAGTCATTTATAAATTGTGCTCGAAATTATGATAAATGCATACTGTCCATTTAAAATAATATAGTACATGTATCTAAGTAAACTGTAACAGCTTTTCTCTGGGTGGTTTGCTGAACAGAAATGCAGTGAAGCACCAATACATGTTATATATATATATATTCTGTCTTTACCATAATAAAATGCAAAGAACCTTGCAGACATTCCCACCTTCTGTGTCGTAGAAACAGTCTGATCCCAAAATAACATCCACAGCAGGAAGATGAAGAAGGGTGGGGGTTATCAGTCCCCAAGTGAGTGGGATGACCTTCACATCTGTAAGGTCATTTGCATGGCAACTCTCATGACAGTTGTCGAGGCAGTTTGGGAAGAGAGCACTGTCGCTCAGGATCACCTGTGCTCCACACTTTGCAGCCACAACACCAGACAAAGCTGTTCCACTGCCAATCTGATCCAAAATCAGACACAATGGTGAAAAACACTGTTGACTGTAATCCAACTAGTAATTATTGCTTAAATGGAAAACCAGATGAAACATATTTTGCAGTGTTTTGATTGCTCAATGTATGTTATTTCTGGTTTTCAACCATCGGCAACTGGAGGAGAAAAAAGGGACTGCTAATACCATTCTAAAATAAAGTAAATCAAACTATTCAAGGGGTTATTTAGACGAGACAAAACTGCATTTCAGCATATCTTCACAAGCAAGCAACACATGAAGTTATTTTTTCACATGAAATTGAACACTTCTTTGAAAGGTAAAGCAACTTTTTGTTGGTCTTAACAAAAGATTGAGCCAGCATGTTCACTCAGTTTTTTTTTCTTTTTCTTATTCTTTCATACAGTATAATGCATGTCCATTTGCTTCTTGAAAAAGGGCATACCAAAAATGTATACGTGAGCAAGTGCTCTTTGTATACTTTTTTAACGGCAATCCCACCCCGGTTATAAGATCCATGCAATTTCATTACTGTACTGTTAGTAACCCGGGAACCGGAGCAGATGACGCTTTTGTTTTGAAGCGTGGCGTGTAGTGTAACGCCACATGGCCTTCACACAGCCAACCAGCATAGCCGCTGGTGCACACCAGTTTCAAATCTGTTTTCTCCCTTAATATTTTGACCGCTTGTTTGTTTACCTCCTCTTTGTTTACCTAGTCCTTTTATGCACCAAGCCATGTGTAATATAATTTGGCATCTTAGAATGTTTATCCAACGTTTATTTAGACGCAGGATTGAGCTTAATCAGTAGCCGATGCCTCTCTAGGTCCATTATATTTATAGCTGTCGTCTGCAGGCGCATTCTCTGTTTAGTACTAGTGAATAGTAGTGAATCGTTGTTTTGACTCGATTAAAGTAATTCTGTGTCGATCAATGCTTTGTCATATAGTATTCTGCTTAGCTGACTTCATGTTTAGTGTTTATTTTGGGTTGAAATTAACTTATTGAGTATTGTGTACTGTAGAAGATAAGTTGTATTCATAAACTACTTGATATCACTATCAGCGCTGCTGCGACTAAAATAACGCGCCCCAGGCGAAAGTTCGCACCAATTGTTTTAGTGCTAGTCTTTGAGTGTGTCTTGCTTCTCTTACAGAGCATTGTATTGTAATTGTTATGTACCATTTTAACCGTGGAGCGTGCACTTTATTCTGATGTAAGTTTTAGTAACATTAATATTTTGTACATTGTGTTAGTTGTGATTTAGTTGTCTGAATCTGTTTATAGACAGGCGCAAGCCATGCTTCCCACTCTTGTTGTTAATAAATAAGTCATGTGTGTACATTTTGTTTATACGGTTTAAAAGGTTGTAATTGTAGCTTTCATTTATGTTTTTCATGTTTTAATTAGTTTAGTTATTGTAGAGGAAAGTGTATTTGTGCGGGCCAAGGAAACACAATTGCAGCCATTTTGTGGTCCAGAGGGCCGATTTTATTGTAGCAATAGCGTGTGTTCCTTGCGGCCCGCGCCTTTCTCTTATCTGTGCATGCGAGTGAGGATTTTGGGTGTGCTGAAAATTGTCTGCTGCTGAGCAAATAAAACCTGATTGCTGCTGTGTGCCTGCTGTGGTCTAGATTTCGACAGACTCCGCTGCCTGTGTCACTGTCCTACGCCGCCTGGGTCACTGTCCTACACCGCTCCACCACGCCATTACATATACACTTGATCTTTTGTTCTGTTTGCATAGGAAGCATCCAATTCTAAGTTCTGGTGTGTTTTTAATTTTGTTCTCCTTTCTGCTGTTGGTAAGAAATTACACATGACCAAAAATAGGAAAAACAGACAAAAACATTGTAATAGTTATTGAACAGATTTTTTTTATTGAATCAACAAGTTTGACACTAATGATAGTTATTGAACAAAAATATTTAAATGAATCAACAAGTTTGCCTTAATGATAGTTTAAAAAAATAAGTGCAGAAAAAGGATTTCCAAAGCATAAAATGCAGCATGGATATTTGAAAAATAACTAAGTAAATAAAATCAAGTATGGATGTTTGCGCCAAATGGCAAATGACCAAGTAAATAAAATCAGCTACAAGAATGGTTACAGAATAATACAAACCTCAAGAACAACTTTTCCCAGAATCAGCTGTCGATGCTTCCACACAAACTGAGCCAGCACAGGTGCACATGGCCAGGTGTACATCCCATATGCTGGGTCTGCCACCTGAAACAAAGAGTGGTATTGGTAAGTCTTAAAGTTTGATAACACTAAAAATGACCTTAGAGACATATTTCTACAGCAACACCATTGTTAACAGCACTAAAACGTGTGTACTCTTTCACTTTATGATATATGCAGAATTCAGTGTGTGTGTGTATATATATATATTATATATATATATATACCACTGGTCCTCTCCAGCTGAGTATTGCAATTTCTGTTTCAGACTACTGGGATTTTTAACTTCATGAGTATTTCTAGTCCCTTCAATGAGGCGAAACACAAAGTTAAGCTAAGATGACAGTGTACAGTACATTCAAATTTAAACCCATGTGTTCTTGGTGAACCAGAAGATCCGTGAAAGCAGTATGGCTAAGAGGAGAGTCCAGGCAGAACCTTAGAACAAGAATGTACAGGTGTGAACCATAAGATCCATGAAAGCAGTACTTAGTACAACTATGAAGAGAATCCAAGCAGAACCTTAGAACAAGAAAACTGTTCCCACATCTGCCATTAGTGGCAATGGCTCTGCATGGACAGACATCCCACACTACTTCCCCTCTCTCATATTTGAGTCTGGAATGCTACCCCTCCCAGCACTTCCACCCAAGGTTGGGTCAGCTCCCATCCTCAGCAACACTACTATAAACAAACAAAAATAATAGTCACCCATTCTTTCTCTTTAAACTAAAACTGTTTCACCAGTCTCTGAGGGATTCTTCTTCATGGGTCATTCATTAAACTTAGTTCTGGGTCTTATTAATTTAAAACCTTAGTTACACTAACACTTAATCCCACCACTACCCCCACCCCCAGTTATTTTGAATACACTGCTGTTATGAAAAAGTGAAATTGTTGATTGATTGATGATTTCTTTTATATCGTACTATTCTCCACTCTCGAGCTGACTCAAAGTGCTTTTGTTGCATGTGATTGTAGATGAGTGACTTTTTCATAGCATGTTTTGCATCCATCAAAGTGGTGTACTAAAAGTACTGTTTGACTGTCACATAGCAGCTGGTGCGTCAAACTGCTGCTGTCTCAGCATGTTCTGTGTACATTATACAACCATGCACCATGTCATGTCACTTCATGCAAAGCCACATACGTAGGGTGCATGTGTGTTTAGCTGTAACATGCCATCTGTTCTTTTGGCAGAATGACCGGGATCTTTTATGTGCTACTGCGGTAACAATGGGGGTGGAATAAATACCAAAATAAGAGTCAGTACAGAAAGTTGACCCCGGAAAAGAAACTTTTTCTGCTTGGACTCAAGTCCACGACTTTTCAATCACAAATCCAGTGCTGTAAGAGTCTAACCATTGAGCTATCCCCACTCCCTATGGGCTCAAGTTCTTCAACCATGGTTATCAAACTGTCAATGAGCATTAACTGGAATGTACACTATATAGCAAATCATGGTTGCATGAATTACTCTGACACTTCTCATGTATCATACCACAGCCAAATATATATTAATGCCAGTCCAGTTACCTCTGGAATTTTCACATGGACAGCCACTGAACCATGTTCTTTGTCATAATCTACAAAAGAGAACATCTTGGAAGAAATAAACTTGAGTTGCTCTTTAAATGGTTTAGCAGCCATAGCTTCTTTGGTATTATTATATCTTGAGCTCAACTTTGTGCAGTGTCATACAAAAGTCTAATCTTTTCTTGTTAACTGCAAAAAGCACGTCAGAGGTATCACAACCTTTAGCCATAAAACCGACTGTTAGCACGCGTGTCATTGGCCTGCGTCACAACAGCACACTGGCTTGAACAAAAGACTGTGCAGCTAAACTAGCTTAAAACATTTGTCGCAGTCTTTGCTTAAACCAAGAAATAGTCAAATGTTTCCTATAATTTGTTATGATCAATTTAGTTATGTGGATGATTTCCCTTGGGATAAATTTTACTTGTTATCTCCCTTTATATGTTTACTTTTCCTTTTTGTAAATTTTCTTCACACACACACACCCCAAAAAAATGGATTGCACTGTTTTTCAGTTTTACTTTCTATTTTTGTTATTTTATATCAAGCTTCAATTTTTTGCTCCTGATAAATGGATATAGTGCACAAGCTACACAATCCATGTTTTCAGTGACATGTTTTGTTTAAGATGGCCGACGACAAACTAACTAACCTCGGCAGACCGAAGAGATTAGCCTCTGTTCCCCGTTTCCTTAGTTCCCAAGCTTGTGCAAAGCAAGAGATCAGAAAAAAATTGAAAAAGGTACGCTTTTTCTTGTGTCAGCCTGTAGCTATAATCATCAAAGTAGAATTAGTACTATGTATGTCAGTTGCAATGGGGCGTTTTTTTGTGATTTTTTGGTATATGATTTTCGTTTGAGTCATTTATCACTAACGTCACAAGTGTCAAACAGAATGTGCAAAGATTTTTCAGTTATTGAAGTTTACCGTCTGTTGGGGTTACAGATACAAATAATTTTGCTGCAATACCATTTTTGTGGAGGGAAAAAGGGACCTAAAGTGCAAGGTACATCTACAACAACAAAAAAAACTTGCAGAAGTTACACTCGAAACATACAGGTGTAATTGAAAATGAAAGTTGGATCTGTGATTTGAATCGGAGAGGGGGGGGGAAAAGCAGTTTTTTTTATCTTCTTCTCTCTGTCCTTAAAAAAAAATACCACCCTACCCCAATATTTACAGTTTTTTAATTAAATTCTGCGTTGTGACAAATAAGAACCAAGATTCTACCGGATTTGAAGCTGTAGTCTCGTGACTAAAGTACTAGTCTACTATTACTAGTGTACAATATTAGATATAACCCAACTGTCAAAATTGTATAAATTTATGAAAATCTATCTCTATTTACTTTCTTTTTCTTCCTCCTCATCTTCATAATCTTATTCCACTATGGGTTGATCTACTTATGATCTTCATTTTATTTTTAGGTTAATATCTCACTTCTCAAAGTAAGAGTAAGAGTCTTAGAGTTAGAAGTTAATAAGACTAACCCTTTAAATAATACAGTAATAGTCAGACTCATAGCCAGCCCATTTTTGAGAGCATTACATCAGCTAATTGTCAGGCCTACTCAGTATTGTTCATAATTTAAATTCTGTACCAGCAAACCAATATGGTTTTAAAGTTAGTATTAACTGATATAACTTTATATAGCTGATTCATTTAATGAATTGTGGCATAGTTCAGGAGCTGTGTGAGAGTCGAGGTGGCCGTCCTGGGCTGTCCGTCCTAACAAGCCTTCTGGTTTCCGTGGACGTAAAGCTATATTATAATATTGAACCATGCTTCGGCATTGGTCTCAGCTTGTCCCTAATATGTCAACTGACATCTGAGGACATTAAGCAACACTACCTACCTACCTACCATAAATTGTGGCAAAATTTTAAATTTAAAAAAATCTTTTTAGACACCTATATCATCAGTATATGATAATATATATTCATAGTCACACAGTGTGGCCACTTCTGTTATAAATATTTTATAAGCAAATTGATAGTTCATTAGCTGTTACTGGAATGTATACATGTATGTATGTAAATTTGTATGACACCCTACCCAATAGTTTTTGCAACTGTGATTACAGAAAATATATACAGCACGGAGGTATTTTGCCAACATTTTTTGGTTCAGGTTACAAATATTTTGAAGAAGAATGAAACAGAACGGACAGAGGATGAAATCAGCACACTTCACCAGCTACCAGACGTTGTGAAAGCAGCAGAAAAAAATGCAAAGAGACAGTTGAAACAAAAGGAGCGAGTTTTAGAGGTGAGTTGTTGTTTTTAAATGCCAATTGCTATTTATAATTGATCACTTCAGTTGTTGTTTTTTGTTAATGTTGTAGTATTGTATTACTGTATTAGGGTTGTTCTTCAGTGCTGATGACAGAATAAGGGAAATCCAGTCCAAAATCAGATGCCATTAAATTATGCAGAACAATTTGTTTATTGCAACTAATTCACTAAAGTTTCAAGATCAAATCAAAGCCAAACGACCTGGGATACAATTTCCAATATATTTTGTAGTATGCGGACTATGCACAATACATTAAATGGCCAAATGGGTAAGCTCAGGACAAATGTGACACTCTATCTTTGTGGTTACACTTACAGTTACACTATTCCAGTACTACATTTTCTGCAAAGCTGGCTAGCAAGTTTTATGTTCAAGCAAAAGGCAGTCAGTTTTGAGCTATTTAAAATAATATATATAATATATATTTATATAGGAGTTGGGACTCGTTTTTACTGAGTTTGAAGAACATACATTGTTGGTTGCAGACAAAAAGAATGTACGGGACTGTGTGTGCTTCCTGCTTTGTCATTACTGCATTCATTCATGACCACTAAAATGACTTACTAACAGCTGTTTGTTATGTATTAAAAAGTTTGTTTTAATCATCATTTGTCAATTGTTCTGTGCATGATTCCAGATTGAAGACCAGCCTGATGTGCTGGACAGGAAGTGCCAGGAACTGGCTCAGATGCTTCAATCAGCTAAAAATGCTATTGTTTATACTGGTGCCGGCATTAGTACAGTGAGCTACATGTTTTGTTCATCTGTGTGTTTTTCTTCTTGTTGTCTTTTCATAAAAAAGAAAAAGTTACTTAAAAAAGAAAAAGTTACTTTCCTTTTATATAGTTTTAATTTTATTCACAGTTCTTTAAAAAAAGTGTGCATGTTTGTGTATGAGTGTGTGTGTGTATGAGTGTGTGTGTGTGTGTGTGATTAGAAATCAAGCAGCTCAGTAAAACTAAAAGCTTCCAGTCATTGGTTGCTTCCAGTTTTGTGTTTAAGTAGTTACAAAAGATTGAAAGTGTGTGTGTGCGTGTGCATGGGTGATATGTTGTTAGAAATCATGCAGATCAGTAAAACTAAAAGCTTATAGTCTGGTTGCTTTGATGTTAAAGTAATAACAAAAGATTGAAAGAATCAGACATCTGCATCTTAATCCATACTGTAATTTTTTTTAAATTTAATACTTGTTTGTTATTGTTCATATTATCATTTGTCATTTGTTGTCATACTAACAGAAGAGAAGAGACTGTTCTCTCTCGACTACATGTTGGTCACTCATTGTGACTTACTCTTTTTCATTGAAGGGAGAAGAGCTATCTGCATGCATCCCATGTTACTATAGAAGAACATATTTTGCTTTTTTGGTCTGATTGATTGAAACAAAGGAGTAGTATTTTACAGCTCCGTAGTTGATGATGTTTTTCAAGACATATATTCAGGTTGCATCTTTGATTTTCTAAAGGAGATCAACGTTTTTTTTCAAAGTTATAATTTTCTGTTGCACTTAGAAGTTAGATCATTTTTGTTTTGTTTTAGTTTTTGTTCATTTCTGTTTTACCCACTTTTGTTTTACCTCAGTTTTTTAATTGATGATGTGCTTGTTTTAAATGTATATGTTTTTAGTTTTAATTGTGTTCTAATAAGATATGTTTCACCCAAATATAACTGTCATGGTTGATTGAGCGTTAAAAACCAATTTCCATTCCATTCTGTAATGGATGGCTTGCTTGCAGGCTGCTTCCATTCCAGACTACAGGGGTCCGAATGGTGTGTGGACACTACTGAAGAAAGGACAGGCCCTGAGGTAATGTAGTCAACACTCTTTGGGGGCCATGCTAATTCAGTGATAGTCAAATTTCACAAATACACTGAGAAGCGTCCATTAAGACTACCCTGAAAATCAAGCGTGAATGGTCGTAAACGCGGATGCATGGTCCATGGTCAGTCGTTTAATTACATGGATATATGATGAGAAGGGTTTGGTTCTTTAAGTTGTTTAAAAGGGGATGATGTTTCATCAGTGTGGTCTTCAATTAGGGGTTCTGCTGTGCTGCATTTTCCAAAGTCAGACTTATTCTTTTGAGTAGCTCTGTGTTGGTGTACATAGTTTGGAGATGATGCCTTCTTCCTGGCTATGGACATAGCTGCAGTGTCATTATAGAGAATACTATGTTGCTTCCTGTGTTGTACTTTATTTTTTCTCAAAAAAGAACAGGCAAATGAAAGAACAAACTCACTCAAAAAAATTGATCTACTTTGATCGCCACATGGAGCAATGGACTCTTGACCATGCCTTCATTTTACATTTCATGTCTCTCCACTAGTAAATCTGTGATTTCTTTCATTAGACATTAAGACTAATAAGAGTTGTCATAACTGAAAAGCTGACAAAGAAGGTTTAATTAATTTTGTTTGTTTGTGGAAAGAATGCATGCAAAAACATGCAGTCTATAATCTATAGGCTGTTGCTTGTAGACCCATTGTTTGCAACAAGCTGTGACATGTGATGGTTGTTTTGTGTGGATTTTCTATGCATTAGATGCTGACAGAGTGTTCTGTGTTGACAGGGCCCAGGACCTTGTGGACGCAGAGCCAACTTACACCCACATGTGTATTACTAAGCTGTTCAAAGAGGGGAGAGTAAGTCATAGAACTGTGTGCGTGTGCATGTGTGCGTTTGTATTATATATGTATGTTTACCCTGATATAACAGTCATGGTTAATTGGACAATAAAAATCAGTTATCTTTTAAATATTATGTAAGTAGCATGTTTTGTGTATGTATGCATGCAGGTCTTTCATGTGTTTGTATATAGAAATAATGTAGTATACCAGCATTTTCTTCTGTCACCCCATGCATTGCTTGTCTGTTTTGATGTCTCCATAACTTTTGTCCTGAGAAGTCTGCCTCTTCAGAGTGATCTATATAAATAAACAACTTTTATTTGGTGCAGAAAAATCACCGGACTGTCTGTTTTTCCTGTGGTTAGAAACATGCCCAAAACTTCCATAATTTTATTAATTATTTCCAGATGGGTAAACTGGTAAGAGGTAACTGTTGAGTACACATACATCTGTTGATTGCAGGTGAAACACGTAGTGTCCCAGAATTGTGATGGCCTGCATGTACGCAGTGGATTTCCTCGGCATTCTTTGTCAGAGGTTCATGGGAACATGTTTATTGAGGTGAGCTGGGTTTTGCCTTTGAGTGTCACATGCATTTTATACAATAATCTATAGCTGGAAAAACTTCTGCATGTTGTAGAAAAGTTTCAGGTAGTTTAGGCACATCTTTGATTCCATTTTAAAATAATAAAAAGTCATCGCTAGCTGAACATTATTTTGGTTTCTGGAGGTTCTGATTTGGTACTGTTATTGAATTGTTTGTTGTAGGTGGTCTAAGTTTTTCTTTGATTCCACATTAAAATTATAAAAAGTCATTATCACTTGCTGAAGATTTAGTTTCTGGTGGTTTTGTTTGATAATGTTATTGAAATGGTTGTTTCTGTTTGGCTGTTGTTGTTTTAAATTCTTTACTCATTTACTGCCGGTTTCCTTTCTGACAGATCTGCAAGAACTGCAAACCACATAAAGAGTACCTGCGGTTGTTTGACGTCACAGAGCGCACGGCAAAAGGTCGACACAAAACAGGCCGCACTTGCATTAAGTGTAGCGGTAGTCTCTATGACACAATCGTGCACTTCGGGGAGAAGGGAGGGCTACGGTCTCCGTACAAGTGGAGACAGGCAGCAAAGGCAGCCAGCAAATCTGATCTCATCATCTGCCTTGGTTCCAGTTTGAAGGTCAGTGAAACTGGTGCAGTCACTGATGAGGTTTTGCTCAGATTATTGTGTTATAGAAACGGAGCTCAGAATTTAAAAGCATTTCTCATATTTTTAGTATTTGTGTGATCTTTTTGCCATCCAAGTGTGGAGGTGCATGTGTGTGCTTAAGAGTGTTTTGCTGTTACCCTGTCTCTGGTGCAATTTGGCTATAATTAAAATGTTACGCTTCACCGTCACCCTGCATTTGATTCCATCTGTTTGTGTGTGACACCATTTTGCTGTACAGGTTTTATGGCTGTTGCCTTGTCTCTTGGGCATTCTGCTTATGTGGAACGTGATGTTTTGCCATTCAGGTTTTACGCTGTTACCCATGCTTGTGGAGAATGGACATGCGACCAGAACATCGCCCCACGTTGGTCATTGTCAACCTGCAGTGGACGCCAAAGGATGAGAGATCAAGTCTCAAGATTCATGGTGAGCCAGGCTGACGGTCACTTTGATGAGCAGCAAAGACAGACCCTTTCATGCTGCAACATGTGTTAGTTTCTTAAAAATGAGACAAATTACCAAGAGAAAGTAAACAACTATTCTTGTGGAAAGATCTTCCGTAGGATGACCTCTGTTGGCTTCTTAAAAACAAGACAAATCACTCGGGGTGGGAAAGTAAATTGCTTTTCTTGTGAAAAATATCTTCTGTTCTTGTGAAAATTATCTTCCTGCATAGATTGACCACTGACATTTCCTTGAAGATGAAACATATCAGAAGAGAAATTGGAAACACATTTCTTTGGGAACAGGTCTTCCATAAAGCAACCACAGTTGACCACCTAAAAAAAGACAAATCAGTTAGAGGGGGTGAACAGTCTTTCTTGTGGATCCACTCTTTTGGATGTAAACTGCAAGTGATGAAACAGTTTTTATGCCATGGGATGATTTGCATGGTCTTTTGTTGGCAAGTGGAAGAATGGAAGAGTTCATCCCGAAAAAACATATTCATTTATTGATAACTTGGATATTACTCTCAACTTTGTGTGCTGACCCTTTTTTCCATATTCATTCCACCCCCATGTTTCCAGAGTAGGATGTAGAAGATCCCGATCATTCTGCCAAAAGTACATGTGTCATGTTACAGCTAAACATGCATGCATCCAACATATGTGGTTTCAAATGAAATGACACTGTAAACTGGTGCATGGTTGTATGATGTACACAGAACATGTGCCAAGATGGCAGCAGTTGCACATGGCACCAGCCATGTAACAACCAAATAGCACTCTCAGGACACCAATATGGTGGATATTAAAAAGCACACCATAAAAGGATACAGTCGCTCATTCAGAATCACATGTGACATGAGTGCAATGAGTCTGCCCAAGAGCAGAGAACAGCACTATGTAAAAGGAATCAGTAACAATGATAATAATTTGTTTGAGAGATTTTGAGTTTTGTAGCAGAGAACAGCACTATATAAAAGGAATCAGTAACAATGACATTAATTTGTTTGAGAGATTTTGAGTTTTGTAGCACTCCCCATAAAAACCCATGAAGAAACTAGTCAAAAAAAGCTTTAAGTTTGTCGCCAGTTGAAAAGAACTTTGAAGCTCCAGGTTGTCTCTTGCTTGTGCCCACGCTGCTGGTGGTGGACCAATGTTGCTGAAATATTTGCTTCAGGTCGTTGTGATGATGTTCTGAGGAGAGTGGCCCATCACCTTGGACTGTCGGTGCCTCAGTATCGCAGGTAAGCTGTTGCTGCCCTCAGGGCAGCTGTGAAGTATAGTGTACTGAAACAGAACCTTCACATGCTGATTAACACATGTTGAATAACAACCACAGCTTTCTGGGTCCAAGCGCAGTAGAACTCCTGATAAAAGACCACCCTTATGAGAGGCTGCTCAACTTTTAACAACGCCAGCTCCAAAATCCGACTTCATATTTGCATGTTAATGAACCATACTGTTATGACTGGCCCTCGATTAAGATCGCTTTTTGTGCCCAAACCAAATGGGGAAAATTTACGCATTCCTTACTTCAGCAGAAACTTTCTGGAAGACAAAGTGAACTCTTTCAAGCTGTGCCTGGAAACAAACTGCATGGGCTTTGTACTTTCGTATTTGTTCCAATGGCCTTGCTTGAACTTCAAGGTTGCAGTGGCATTGGAAAGACTAATTCCTGTAGTCAGAGTGCATCTGCTAGAGTGGTATGTAACACTGCACTTATATGACTGTGTATTACAGGTGGAGGGAAACAGTTGCACACACTACCTTCTGATGTAATATTGGGTGAACCTCAGGGTTTTAGCTGAGGAACACTAACATTACACTAATTATTGACAATTAAACTGAAAGTTGTATATTCTTTGCAAGTTCTTGTTTGCATTGTCTATGACGTTGGCATTAAATAAAGTGGCATGCAAAAATGTAAAAGAAGCCAAATATTCTGTACCATATTGTTACGTATTTGGGGAATTTTGTTGTTGTTTTGTATTGCATCTGCTTTTACTTAGCAGCTCACCACTTCTCTTTCAACATTTGTGCTTCAAGACAAATCTCAAGTCATCTTGAAGTAAAGTGTACATAGCACAACTTGAGTTAAAAGCGCAAGCTATGTGTCTGAAACTGTGTGTAATTCTGATTCATTCAGGGCAATGGACCCACTGTTCAGACTGCACACCCCTGTGAAGAGTGAGGAGGAGTTGATTGCCAGCAAGAAAGTCCTGCAGATAACACACAGCAACCCAACGCAACAGCAGAGCAACAGCAAGAAGAAAGTCTTCAGCAAAAAGAACTACAACGGCCACCATCGCGTGGCAGTGTTGAAGATGGAGTATCACCCAGGCAGTGGTGGTGTGAACCACAACTATCCGCTTGCTCCCAGCAGCACTGTTCAGCATGCACAGTCTGCTGAAATGGTTGGCAGGCATGGTGATCTTGGTTTGAAAATGGAAGAGTCTAAACCTGGTTCAGAAAATGGGCACATCCTCAGCCCTGTCCGGTTGAAACTAGAACAAATGCTGAAGGGTCGAGGTGTGGGAAACAAGGGACGGAAGATGACGATGAATGGCAAAGTGAGACGGACAGCGAGAAACGTCAGCTCCAGCCAGCCAGCATCGTTCGCCCCCCTCCCCAGCATCCAGAACTTTCTTCCACGGGGTGCAGCTGAGGCATCATCACACCAGCAGTCCCACCCCCAGCTCCACTCATTGCTTAACATCTTCCCTTCCCAGCCACCAGCTTTGCCAATGAGCCAGGAACATGACGTGTTCCGAGTCGATCTCTCCACAAACCCTATCAGTATTACCAGTACCCAGTGCTCTGCAAAACCTACTGGCATTGAATCAATGCCAGATGCAGTTGGCCTGGTTCCCGGTGTTTTTTCCACTGGAGGCGGGGTCCACATCAATACCTCATCCTCTTCTTCCAACGTGGACTATGCAAAACTGGTGCGCAGAATCCATTTTGATCATTCCTACTCCAAGAATCTTCAGAAATCTCGTTCCTCAGGAAAAGCGCGAAATGCTGTCAGGGACCCTTTACCTTGCTCAACAGACCCCACGCTTTTGCACCATGTGCAAATTTCCAACCCATTCTCAGCTCAGTCTGTGATACCTGTATGTTCTGACTCTTCAGATCTCGAAGCTGCTCATCAGAACATGAGCTTCATCCTGAGTGATCAGGATATTCTGTCCGCCATTCGGCAGGTGATGTTGGACCTGCCAGACAACCTTGACTTGCAACCTGGTGAAGGTCATCAGCATCAGCATCTCAGGACCTGCGAAAGCGGCGTTCCTCAGGAGAGAGTGGTCATCAACTTGAACCCTGATGGGGGCTTTCAGCATCAACCCTCTTTCCAGCCCTATTTTTCAGCTATGCAAGAAGAGCAAGGTGTGAGTGTGGCAGTCACTAGTGCAGTGCAGCTGGCTTCATGTTCTGCATATGACCTGGTGGGAGATCCAGTGGGTGATGATGGCAAAGACAGTGACAGCAGCTCGGAAAACTTGGATTATGCAGTCAGACAAAGAGAAACAGCCTCTGTCCCTGGCTGGTTTGGCAAGGGTTTGAGGGTTCGGCGAAAGCGCAGCATGTGAACTGTCTAGATGTTCTGTGGACTATCAATGTGCAATTGTGTACTCTTATGTGTGTGTGTATTGTATGCATGTGAATCACTGTATGTGAATTGTGCGTGCACATGAGTGTATTAAGGTGTGCTCTTATGTGTGTGTGTATTGTCTGTATGACAATCACTGTATTGATTGTGCGTGCACATGAGTGTATTAAGGTGCCCTTGGTAAATTCATTGGTGAAATATATGTATATACCAGGGGTATGTGCTTCCATGTGCTAGTTTTGTTGAGAGTCTGTGAACAAATGAGAAGATTTTAGTGTGGGAGATTACTGCTGCAAGATTGCTCATCGTGATGTGTGTGTGTGTGTGTACAGTACACATACACACATGTTTCTGTGTTTACATGTATGAGGTGATAAGCACAAAGAGTATTTGTATTCATGTGCATGTAAGGTAATCATATATTTCTGTCAGTTGTTTTTCAGCTAAAAATATCTGTTGTAGTGCCTTATCCTTGAATAGCATGTGTTGGTTTCAACAATTTAAGGTAAAAATCATACTTAGCAAAATAATTTTGTTTAATGAAGGAAATAATGAGAGAAAATCTATGGTGAGTGAGTGATATGTGGACACTTTGTGGGAGACTTGGTCGAATCAGTCTTGTTTCATTCTAAATCTAATGCGACAGTGTGTACTGAAAAGAATGAAGAAGGTCAAGAATTTTAGAAGAAAAGACCCAGGCCTCAAAACAAAACAGTAACTCAGGGTTGCAATAACCTTCAATCTTGCTATCAAGACAGTGATAAAAGTTGTTCTTTTTTACAGTGCATTATTTTATGAAGGTGCACCAGCCCTGCTGACCAATGTTGACTGCAAAGAAATGCACAGTTCACATGATTAAGGCAATGTAAACTGAGCATGTAGCAACTTTCGGCCTTCTTATTATTCTGCTGTATTGTGTGACATGTATTACAGGTATCTATCAACCAAGTTGTGTGTTGTTGTTTTTTTTTGGGGGGGGGGGTTCTCTTCCTTTTTTCTCTCTCCATATTTTGCATACCCTTCATGGCTTCTAATGTGTACAAAACTACAATGAACTTAGCATGTGGATGCACATAAGGATGAGACAGGCAGTGGTGAGTCTGCACAAGTGTAGACTCTGGTCCCTCACCCTGCTTCAACCAGTGGTTTAACCTAATATGCTCCTGGGTTACAATCCTTTGGGTTATACAAACAGGCCATGAGTAATGGACCTACGTGCACATATGTACAAAAAAAATAATCTTAGGCTTGTGTTTTTTTTCTCCAATGAGGTACTGGCAGGGACTGAGATCCCAGGAGGTGTTCAAAAATGGAGACTACCCAACACTACAAATGTCACCAGAATGATTCAGCATTAAGATGGGCAGTGGTGTGAGCCATTTTAACGTTTCATAAATTGTAAGGGGTAGAGTCACAAAATGGCATCCATAGATTACAGCTTTGGGAGAGAAAGGAGAGCCCAAACCAAATCAAACTCAGGTCTGTCCGCCTACGAGCCTAGCACCTTATCGTTTGACCATAGTGGCTCATAGATGCACAGAAAGACGACCCAAGATGGTGACTAATTCCTACATATCACCTACCTTCACCTCAGAGATGACATGTCTTGCCTCCATGACAGTTGTGTTCTCAGGTCATTCTGTCAGATAATGCATCATGATTTGTTTTTCTTCAGTCCTGGTTTGTAGTGATTCATGATTAAATACATAATTGATGTTGAAAACCAAACTGTGCACTGAGACGGCTTGCTTTGCATTGCAACAAGTTTGTAAACTTGCATAAAAGGTGCAGCCACAGTGCTGTAAATGATGAAGGGCACTGACATAATGTTTATCCCCTTGGGACTGTGATATAAACCTGTATCATTTTTCATTGTATGTTGAAGACAGAGGAGAGGTATGTGTGTGTATGCTTAGTAATGAACAAATTTTAATTCACAGATGCTGAGATCATTGACAGTGGGAACCTCCTGATTCATAATCCTCATGCACAATAATAAATGCATGAGAATTATTTTCTGTCTTTATGCAAAAATGAGATGTACATTTTTCATCTGCACCTTCCATGGACACCTTTTTCAGTGAAAAAAAAAGGCCAAAAGAGGTGAAAAAATACTGAAAAAGAGATGTCCATGGAAGGTGTAGACTTCTGAAATATTGACCACAGGAGCTGTGAGAGATAATAAATGCATGATAATAATTCATATACTTCACCTGTCTGGTTGCAGAACACCATGAATGTTTTATTTATTCCCCCCCCCCCCCCCCTCTCTCTCTCTCTTCCTCTCCCTCTCATTTCATATATATACCAGCATCCCCCCCCCCCCAATCCCCTCACAACACCTCACACACTAAGGTGTCTTTTTAAATTTGTTAACACGTGCACACATACACTATACATGTGGGCATAGTAAGTGTTTCAACAGTGTATCAAGTTTGGTTGAGGGCAACAAGGGACAATTCATCAATGGTACATTCTTCTCAGGTCCATCATTTCAGAACCTCTATTTCCTGGTTTTGCTGACTGAGAAAACTGCGTGATGATTTCAATGACTTCATGTTCTTTGTCTTAGTTTTGCCCTGTAGTGGATTGGTGTTGTGGCTATTGATGTGATGTGACCTTACCATGAAGAGAGATTGACACAATAAAAAGACATAATGTTTTTACCAGGTCATGTGTTTGGTCTCTGCCTGTCTGTCTGTCTGTCTCTCCCTCTCAGTCACCCTGATATAACCACACTGGTTGACTGGGCGTAAAACACCAACTTACTTATTCTCTCTCTCTCTCTCTCTCTCTCTCTCTCTCTCTCTCTCTCTCTCTCTCTCTCTCTCTCTCTCTCTCTACCCACCCCCACCCCCAACCACCACCACCACCACCACCAGTTTTCTGTCACAATCCATCCTGTGTAACACTAACAGCCTCAAGATGTTCATGATGTTTTCGCTTGAAGAAGCAGAGCGAGTGACAAGATCTGACTGTCAGCAGTAGGTTGTTCCAAAGAAGGGCACCAGAGAAGATATACTTGTTTAAATATACGTCTGTCCTTGGCCCAGGCAGACTAAGCTGATGGTTTCTAGAGCTGAATAGCGTGAGGGTGGGAGTGTGCACAGTTAAGATATATACCCCGGGGCCTCATTGTTAAGGACCCAATATATGAACATACCCTTGTATTCCAGTTGTTTGTGTAGGCTCATTATTCTCATCTTTCTTATTTTCAGTATTTAGAGTTGCATGCTAGTGAGACGCTATCCATGCATTTCTAAATATTATATCACATATTTTCAGCGTCCAGCGATCTATGTTATATGTAGTTCCATGGCCTTGGAGTGGTATCCAGAATTTTTTATCCTGGCCATGGCGAGATAGTGCTGAGAGTTCCCTCTCTTGTGCATCACAGTTAATCGAGTGCAGCTACGCGCGGCTGAACGACAAACCCTGAGCGAAGCCACACTGTTTTTTATCGTTCACACCAACGATCGAACAAACCTCTGCGTATGCACTTTTAGTGTCAGAAGTAAGTAAGTAACCTGGTGTTTTACTCTCCGAAATCTGTATTTATTGCAGTGTAGCACTTGCATGGTTGACTTTATCACACCAACGGTTAGCACCACACTGTCTGATGCCGCATCTACCTCTTGGTGCGTTGTTTTCTTCTTGTTATGTGCCTTCATCATTCATGAGCAAAAGTGATCAAAGCCCATGCTTTGGTTGGCAGTATGGTGGCAGCAACAACAACACTCGCACACGTGCCGCAGCATAACAGTCCATACACGAGAACGTCAGTCCAACCCATTTTGCTATGCCCTATCAGAGACTGAATAATATTAATTCCAAGTTTTGTATGCAGATTTCAGTGTTTCTTTTTTAGTGTAGGGATGAAAAAAGGGGGTTTGAGTGGTTCACTAGAGGTGAAAGGAGTCTAGTTAGTGTGTGTATGTGTGCGTACGGTATCATGTTAAACCGGAGTGATTCCATGTTAGTTCCAATTCAATAAGACTTTTGCAAGAAAACAATATTTACAACAACGTGAAATCAATAAGACTTTTGCAAGAAAAATTTTCTCTCAATATTTGGTCGCTTCTCAGCTACTTGTTGTACAGAACATATTTTCAGGTAGACAGTTTCTGTTTGATTTATGAGGTATATATAATATACTGCATAAAAATTAAGAGAATGATTTCAGTCTAGTGTTGGTTAGTTAGTTGGTGCTTTGAGCATAGTCAACCACATAGGTTTATATCAGAGCTAACAGTCTGGTGAAATTAAAGGTTTATATATATAATAGATCGGCTATTCTCATTGGAAATAAGCAATTCTCCAAAAGTAAACGACTACGAAATTCGAACATCCAAAAGCGCTTTCTGTGTGGAACGTCATGGTTCAGCCAGAGTGCGTGTGACGTCACCGCGTGCGGACTCTTCCTGTGTTTCCCCCGCTCCAACAGCCGAAGATTCGAGTGTGTCGTTCCTAATCTAGACCTCATTAGAAGTGCGGTGACTGGTGGGTGCCCTTGATTGATTTATTACAGGACCGCCGCACGGTGCTTCGCTGCACTGTCTTTGTTTTACTGCAACGGCAAGGTCTTAATTGTTGTCAGTCGATCCACTGCCGGCGTATATTCACGGTAAGTATAATCCCGGCGTCTGTAGGCCTGTTCACGAAAATGATCGTTGTCAGTAATAACCCAGTCAACGCAGTCGCAGCTGGTCACATCAGTGCACTTGAGTCACTGTCGGATTATCCTCATCGGCCACGCGACTCAGTTTTAGTTGTTTGTTGTGTATGTTGCGCACTTAGCCGGCTTAGTCTGGCCGGTAGGCGCTACACCTGTACAATCGGCTACTAGTCTCTCTCTCTCTCTTGTTGCGCACATAGCCGGCTTAGTCTGGCCGGTAGGCGCTACACCTGTACAATCGCTACTAGTCTCTCTCTCTCTCTTTTCCTCCCTTTCTCCTCCTCCCTTCTCGCTCTCTCTCTCTCTCTCTTGTTGCGACTAGCCGGCTTAGTCTGGCCGGTAGGCGCTACACCTGTACAATCGGCTACTAGTCTCTCTCTCTCTCTTTTCCTCTCCTTTCTCCTCTCCTCCCTTCCTCCTCTTCTCTCTCTCTCTCTTCGTTGCGCAATAGCCGGCTTAGTCTGGCCGGTAGGCGCTACACTGTCTGTTATCCTCATCGGCCCTACTCAGTCTCTCTCTCTCTCTTGTTGCGCACTTAGCCGGCTTAGTCTGGCCGGTAGGCGCTACACCTGTACAATCGGCTACTAGTCTCTCTCTCTCTCTTGTTGCGCATATAGCCGGCTTAGTCTGGCCGGTAGGCGCTACACCTGTACCGGCTACTAGTCTCTCTCTCTCTCTCTCTCTCTCTCTCTCTCTCTCTCTCTCTCTCTCTCTCTCTTCTCTCTCTCTCTCTCTCTCTCTCTCTCTCTCTCTCTCTCCTCTCTCTCTCTTGTTGCCTATAGCTCCTTAGTCTGCTCGTAGGCGCAACACCTTACCTGCTACTAGTCTCTCTTCTCTCTCTCTCTCTCTCTCTCTCTCTCTCTCTCTCTCTCTCTCTCTCTCTCTCTCTCTCTCTCTCTCTCTCTCTCTCTCTCTCAACTCGGAAGCGGTACGTTGCGATACTCTCACTGATGCCACGCCATGACGTACGTAGCCTACAGATATTTTACACAATCACAACAGGCTACTTCAAGTTAAATGTGTTTTGTGTGTGTGTTTTAAGAGTAATTTTATGTTGCGATACAACGTGTGGACGGCCACAGTCAGTCAGTCGTGCCGAACGTTCGTCCGCCTCGGTGCTGTAACAGCTGTACAAGGCCGTGACCCGTTCACACGTGGTATCGCCGCAATCTCTAACAGCCGGGGCGAATCTCTAACAGCCGCGCGACACAGTCATGTATGCACTCCAGTCATTACAGTGTTGTTTGATCAGCAGCTGTGTACAGGTACACATTGTACCCGCAGTTTACGCTGCAGGCCACCTTGTCGGTACACATTGTGTGTGACAGATAATTTGATGTCACTGGAAAGTTACGTCAGATCAGACAGGCGGATAGAATGAGTGGTTTGTGTGCGGCACAGCAAGCGGCGTGGTAATTAAGCGACTGCATTTCTATGCAATGCTCTGGCTGCTGCTGGTGATTCTAGACAAACTACAGAAAATCTCTCTCTATATATATGTACAAGTAAAAAGGAATTTAAGACAAGAGGAGTTAAAATGTCCCCGCCAATATTTCGGCCTCGGCCTTCTCCGGGGGGATTTTAATCGCGCTCAGCGAATCACACTCAGTGAATATATATTCATTAGTATATGTATATGACGCTGCCCCCCCACCCAACCACTCTCTCCAGTGGGGTTCCAGAAATCCGAGGAGCAGGAAACTTTACACCATTTTATGAGTCTCTATCTGACTAGAGGGAACTTTAAGCTCGAGAAGACCTTTTTTAACAAGTGTAGTTCTTCCAACGTCATCCCTCGTGGATTGGCCTTCAACTTTAACCTGACTCAGCAGACGGGAAATCAGCCTCTAACCAACAAGGTAAAGGTCATTCTCAATTTGGCAAGCTCTAGCATCTTAACACTCTGATAGATAAACGGAGATGGTTGATGGTGAAGAACTCCGATGCCGGAGTTGCGGTCGTTCAGAGATGCTATAATAGGCAGGAGATTTGGTACCTACCGTGTGTCTACACTCATTCACACGGCAAAGGCCCTTCGGACCTACCGACTTGAGCCTCATCATCTCTCGGCCGTCTGAGGATACAACGCTTGCGCGTGGAGGGTCCAAAAGAATAACTTTCACCAGTACAAACTCTCAGTCATTCAACCGCAGTTTTTTTTTCTTCTGAAGAAGAAAAGCGCTCCGAAATTCCATATTATTACTAAATCCACGCACTAAAAAAAAAAAAAAGTGCGCGGGTGAGAGGGAGGGGGTGCCTATGTACTCACAGTCCCATATCATTCCAGAAACTCTCTCACACACACAGTTTGTATTTCATTGTGATTCCTGTGGCATGCGAAGGACTTCTTAGGTAGGTAGTGTTGCTTAATGTCCTCAGATGTCAGTTGACATATTAGGGACAAGCTGAGACCAATGCCGAAGCATGGTTCAATATAGCTTTACGTCCACGGAAACCAGAAGGCTCGTTAGGACGGACAGCCCAAGACGGCCACCTCGACTCTCACACAGCTCCTGAACTATGAGAAGGACTTCTTTTTTAAGCGTCCTTTAATGGACCCGTCAGAAACACAGATGGTATTTTTGGTGGTGTGGCACAGCCACCTGTGTGTGTGTGTGAGTGTGTGTATGTGTCCTGAGGGAAGCATCGCAGCTTGGTCCAGGACGGCGCCTGATCTGCTAGTAGGCTACTGAACTATTCGCAGCTAGTCTCCATATCTAAAGGCACCTTCATTGTTAACAGTTGATTTCATTCAGTGTTTGGCATCCAGATTCGGGTAAGCACACTATCATAGTAGCTGATGCGGCCTATCATCAGGATGTATGTATTTTGTTTTTGTTGTTGTCGTTGTCACATTACACATACCGACCGCTCTGACTGATGCGCGCGCGCGCACACACACCGATCTTGCTCAGTGAAACTGACACACCAGCGTGTTGACGTCAAGTCTGTGCCTTAATGGAGTGTGTTACAGCTGTGTCAGTCAGTGCGCGCGCGGGTGTGTGTGTGATCGAGTTTGTGTAATATTGTTTCCATCAGTGTCAAATAGCATTCTTCAAACTTATTTTCAGCGTTCTACAGAGAACATGTCGAAAAGTCAAATTTCCGTGGTGGTGGTGGGGGCGGGCATTGCAGGACTGAGCACTGCTCACCATCTTCTGCAGGCCGGCTTCTCCAAAGTCACCATCCTGGAAGCTTCCAACAGGTTAAACCTGTGTGTGTGTGTGTGTGTGTGTGTGTGTGTGTGTGTGTGTGTGTGTGTGTGTGTGTGTGTGTGTGTGTGTGTGTGTGTGTGTGTGTGTGCAATAGGCTACATTAAAGAAGGCTAAGTTGCATTTAGAATGGACCCCTTCTTTCTAGGACACCATTTTTCGAACTGAAAAGTGCACACAAAAGCCTGCCAAATAAAAGACCAAAAAGAGGGGGGGGGGGGGGGGGGGGGGGGGGTCGTAGGCAAAAACATGCCTATAATCTCGATGCTGCAGTGCATCTGATGTGGATCCTTCCTCGTGATAAAAGATACAGGTTTCCAAATTTTACACTGATTTTACTGCCCGATATACTGCCGAATCGCCTTGTTATAGCCGTAATGGTTGACTGGACGTAAAACATCAAGTTACCTATTTACTTCACATTGCCGAAAATCCTTCATAATGTTTTGTCCATATACGGCAGTGAAGGGTTTATGGTCACAGTTCATTTCTTCTTGTTGTTTGTTTTTGGTGGAAATATACGTGGAAGCTGACAAAAGGCCATACTAGCATGTATGCTAGTATATTTTAGTCATTGACGAGGGTGCTGTTCCACAGTTCTTCTTGGGCCGTACACACCGACACGAATCATCGCCATGTCTTCTTTCCGCCAAATGTTTCCCAGGGTTGGTGGTCGAATCCAGTCAGTGAGACCCCGTGAAGATGAGGCTGTGGTGGAGCTGGGAGCCACGTGCATTCACGGAGCCACCCCAGAGAACCCGGTGTACAGGCTGGCCACTGAATGGGGGCTGGCGGACTCTCTTGCTCCCATTGACAGGTGTGTCCGTGTTTCACGTGCGCAAGCGTGTGTTTGTAACGCACCGTGTGTGTGTGTGTGTGTTATTTGTCCCTGTCAACCTGACACCCGAGGACATTACGCCCCACATCATCGTGTGTGTGTTTTCCACGTATATTACGAGTATTTCATTTATGTGCATTTTGTGCGTATGCGTACGTATGTGTGTGTGTGTGAACACGGTGCGTGTGCGCAGGCACATGCATGTGTAGCTCTTTCTTCTTTTTCAGCGTGTGTATATGTCTGTGTGCGGGTGCGTTACATCTCTGTCTCCCTGCGCACGTGCATGCATAATACGGACATATACGTTGGTTTCGTTAATTTGCGGCCGCATGTAGTCACATGAATCAAATAGTTACATTATCTACTACCTGAAAAATACAAGCACTGTGTACCAACTGTTTATGTACATCATGACAAAACGTTTGAAACTGTAATTTTTGCAAGGACAAAGTTTCTATTTGTTTTGGTGCGTTGGTACTTAGCCAATGAATTTTTTTTCTTCAAAGAGGCTGTCTAAACTTCCACAGTCAGCATGTAGAAGTATGAATCTACATTTGGTGGTTGCTATTGTGTTACAGAATATCTGGGCAGTTCTACCAAGAGAACGGAGAAAAAATCGACAAAGATCTAGTGAAGAAGGTCTGGGAACTCTACCTCGACATGGAGACCAGAATGCAGAACATCTACACAAAAAGAGACAAGACTAAGCCCTTCACAAACAGCACCTCCGTCGCTCAGTACGTACAAGAGGCGAGGCCCCGGATTCTCCAACAATTTCCCGAAGGACAGACACGCGTACAAGCAGCCAACGTCTTCAACACCCTGCTCAACTTCTGCCAGTTCATTGACGGTGAAGAACTGGACCAGCTCTCTGCTGACCTCAGTGGGCAGTACACGTCCTTCTCCGGCCCAGAGATGATGTTCACGGGGAAAGGCTACAGCGGTTTCGTCGAGCAGCTGCTGAAGAAGCTTCCAGACGATGTCATTCATCATAATGCAGAGGTGACCAAAGTTTGCTGGGCGGGGCCGGGTCAAGCGGAAGTGGTGTGCAAGAACGGGAAGCGCTACACGGCCGATCACGTCGTGGTCACTTGCTCCCTCGGTCACCTCAAAGCCAACCACAAGCACATGTTTGATCCGCAGCTGCCCGAGTCCAAAGCGGGCGCCATAGAGAGGACTGGCTTCGGCCGCGTGACCAAGCTGTTCCTGTTCTACGATCAGCCTTTCTGGACAGACGGTATCCAGCTGGCCTGGTCCACCCACGGCCAGCCAATCACCGAGACGTCTGACTGGGTGAAGGGTCTGGAAGGATTCCAAGAGCCACCAGGCAACTCAAAAGTTATTGGAGGTCCCTTCGGAGGCCGAGGGGCTGAGATCGTGGAGAGTCTAACTGACGATGAAGTAACCACAGCATGCAGGGACCTGCTCGGGAAGTTCCTCAAGGTTCCCTCCATCCCCAAACCGACGATGGTTCTGCGGTCGAAGTGGAACAGCGATCCCTTGTACAGAGGTTCCTACACCTATTTCAGCACGAAGAATCGCGAAAACGACATTCTGGATCTTGCAGCGCCCCTCCCGGATAACCGCCGACCAACGCTCCTGTTTGCAGGGGAAGCTACCCACCCATGCTACTACTCCACTGTTCATGGAGCTTACTTGAGCGGATTGCGAGAGAGCCAAAGACTCGCAGAACTGTATGAGAAGTAGACGGTCAACTCGTTTACCCTGGATGTTCAAGGTAGAAGGAGAAGTTGTGACAAGAACGTGAACGTTCCCCATCTTCCTAATCTTTGTTTCATTGTTGTTGTTACTTGATAAGCCATTTTTCTCTTTGCAACAATTTTCCAGTTTTTGCTTCTCTTGGCCAACGGCAAACTCCAAGAACCGGCTTACAACATCCAACCACCATAACTGGTTACGCCATAGGCCTTCGTTGTTACTCAAATGGGAGTAAGTTTGTTACACTAACAGACAACTCAGATTATATCAGGTTTCTAGCTGCCCACATTACTCACACCAGCACAAGTAAAACCAAAATCATTTGCACTGAGATGGATTTTTTTTTATTTTACTTGTGGCGTATGCGCATCATGTTTAATGCACATGCTTTAATGCTCTGTTACTTGCACAGTCTTATTACTATATATTAGTAGTAGTACCCAAACTTTTCGGAGGACACTGAGAGCGTTGGACAGACATGTGGAGAGTGCCCGTTGAGTGGTACTGTAACCAACTATGGCAGAGTTTGGAGGAAAGGTGGAAGTGAAAATAAAACTAGTAAATGCAGTTACTGTTTACACTCTTGCTTCTTGCTGTTCTTGCTTATAACGATTATAATGACTAATGTGTACGTTGCAGATGTCTTTACTGGATGGTTGAATAAAAACAAAATAATTATACACATAAGTAATATTATATGTAAATTTAATGCAATTATTGTTTACACTCTTGCTTCATGTTGTACTTGCTTATATTATAATGTACATGTTGGATATAGTTTTGCTGAATGGTTGAATTAAAACAAAAATAACTAAACAACACACAAGTAATGCATGTACATGTTCAAATAAATGAGAAAAGAACCTGATTACTGGTGCTGTTTTATTCACCAATGAATTCCTTCTTGGTCACAATCTGGTCAAACAGACACAATGCCAACAAAAATTTCTTCTTCAACAAACTGTTCAGAAAACGTGCATTTTCAACGTACTGTTAAAAAACCTGTATACGTACCTCATACGTATGTGCAACTATAATCTTCGAAACATTTGTACATTACTGAATCAGAGTAATCCAACAAGTAAACAAAGATAAACAACGTATATTTTTACCACCAAGACGGAACACAGCTCCCCAAAAAATAATACCTTTTTGACCTGTAGCTTCTGATTTAATTTTGGTCTCTTCTGCTTTAATTTAAATCATTCAAAAATAACACCCACATGCAGCTGCTTGTCAAACCAACACATGCTTCTGATACATTTCAAACAATCTCATTTAAATAAAGAAAAAAATGAGAAAAAATAACACCAGCAGAAAAAAAACATGCTATGATTATTGACTATGAGCATAATACTCTCACAGTCTTAGCTAACCAAGCTTCTGATTACATTTAAATCACTTTAATGAATTTTAAAGTAAATGAGTAACACAACCATTTGGCAAAAACAAAACAAGCTTCTGTTTACGTTTCAAGCTGAAAAAATAAAGTAACCATATAAATGCAACTCTTCACTCTCATCAACAAAGTACAGTTACCTTGGTGTTTGAGCAAATAAGCAACATAACAAAATTAAATATAATATGACACCAACAAACGAAAGAAAGGATTATCACAACATTTCCTTTCTCACAATGCAGTCTTTCTCCATGATGTTATCACTAATGGTCATAGATGTTAAATAAAATTCTCCCTCTTTTAGACTCTTGTCACTTTTAGACTCTTTTCAGTTTTCACCTATTTACATATAAGTGGCCAACGCTAATAGTTTCAGCCAATATACTTTTTTAAAGCAAACACTTGCTTCACATGCAAGTATTTAAATGCACTGAACCATTGGGCTTGTTTTGCCTCAAGTGAGCAAACTTGATTTAATTGTTACAGTTACAAAAACTGTTCAAATCCAGGGACCACTTCTTGAATGACCGCACTCATGATTCATACAAATGGAAAGATCTGCTATACAGTATAAACCTTTGGTTGATGATGCATAGTAGGCCTCAACAACCCCTAAAACAAGATGGTGACATCAGTTGCTGAAAATCATAAAAATGGTAGTTATAACAATACTGACCCTCTAGAACTTTTCTTCTTTTCTTGTAAGCCTGGAAATCCTTAAAAGTCATAAAAATGGTCCAATACTGACCCTCTAGAACATTTCTTGTAAGCCTTGAAATCCTTCCTTTGACATCTTACTACACACACAAAATGGAAGGGGGGTGGGGGGGTTTACATACAAAATGGCCTACACAAAAAAGGCACAACAAATATGGCACTAAAACTGAACAAATTTATGCACTTGTGAAGAATACACACAGGCAAGATGTGAAAATAAATAGAATAGCACACATACATCTCATACAAATGGACTAAGACTCTTTGCACAACCCAAAAAGAACACTTAAGTATTTAAATCAAACCATGGTCCAGTACACTTTTATGCTCACCTAACTATAGAGCTTTCTACTTAATTAGTGATTTGATTTTAACGTCAGGTTCGCCCTGATATGACTGTACTGGTTGACTGGGTGTAAAACATCAAGTTACTTACTTATTCTTACAACAGTAAAATATAAGTTACAAAATTTACAGTCAAAATAAACAGTAGAATGACAATTTTTGTTTTTGTGCCATGTATGTTTGTTTTTGTGCAGTGTATTTTACTGTCACATAGCATTAGTTTTCCTCATCTGCACATTTCTCAACCTTAGTTCTTAAATATGGTTAGTGCAAAAATGAAGATACAATTGAATATTGTGTCTTCTTTTTTGCACTGATCATATTTAAATTTTAATATTGCTCGCCAAAGGTATATGTATCTGTACTTTTACTAGCACTACTCTGTTAGTCTTGCCTGACTGAGACAAACTGAAGAGGGATTTTTTTTTAGTAAAATCAACACCAAGTTTACTATGGCTAACACTGCCTAAGAAAGATCTGTTTTTCACATTTAAAACATGGAATGCACATTATCCTGGCACCAGAGACACCTGTTAGTATCCACTATGATAATGATGTAATATGGACTACTGTGGAAGTAACATCATACATCTTGATCAGCTTACACTTCATCGAACAGAGACTGCCCGTTATTCCACATCAGCTTGATAGAAAAATTCAAATGGGGAATTTTGTAGACAGTGAGGCCAGTCTTAGAGTTTAATGAGCCTTAAATAAGGGATAGCTGTGTTCCACATATTGTAAAGATATGGCTAAAGTTTTCCGAGACATCACTTGCCCATACACCCACTCAACCACACAGCAGGCCAATGGCACCTTCTTAAAATCTGCCAAATCAGTATACTGGTTTGGGCCAAATGAAGGACAGAACAGTGACACATGATTAAGATGTTCTAACCAACCATAGCACAAATCATGAAGGCTTTTCTTTCCAACAGTATGATGTTAGGGTCAATGATGATTGTGAGCCTAAATACCCATTATAGTAGCACAGGTGTTATAACAACAACCACAAAAGAATATTGTGCATGTAACAAAAATCATGAAGGCTTTTCTTTCCAACATTGTGATAATCCATGGTAATTGTCATCATAAATAACCAGAACAGTAGTACATGTGTTATAACAAAAAAGAATGTCATGCTTGTTTCCTGATTACACAAGTACATGTGACAAGCCACAAATGAAATTTAATTTATGACACAAAGGTACAACATAAATAACAGATACTTGAAGTAAACAACAATTATTTTGTGAGGTGCAACATAAATAAGATATACTTGAACTAAAAAACACACAATTATTCTGAGTATCAAACGTGCTTGGTTTGCAGAAACGAATCATAAAAATTTGTTCTTTAAATTTAATGCAAAAATTTTGTGTGAAAGAAGTGCTCAAACTAGAGTACAACAAATGCAACACCCCCCCCTTTTATTTTTATTTTTAGCAATCTGTCCAATTAAAAACAGACACACTAACATAAAAAATATATATAAAATATATATTTATTTTATATACTATACTATAGTCTTAGTCCATTTTATGCCAATATTATAATGCAGGTCATACTCTTTTTCCAAACATGAAAGTCTTAAGAACCTCTGCTGTAAGTTAGGAAAAGTCAAATGGAATCATATAGAACTACTATCTGAAGAAAGTTTGAGTGATCTCAAAGGTAGGACAGAATAAACTCAGTTGATTAAACTCTGCAAACCCAAGGGCATCAACAGACGTTCTCCAACAAAACTGACAGAACTTGGTGTGCTGTTAGCTAGACACTGAGGACTCTTCCCTTCCAACCACATCTTGAATACAATAGTCAGATAAGTTTCTTACTGAAAAAGGCAGCATGCCGCTACTGCTAATGAAGACAATTCAGAAGTCTCCAGATGAGGGTACATTTTTGGTAGCTTCTGCATTTGAGTATGGTTCTGCCTCAAATGATCAATCCAGTAGTTTGGTGATACTGTTAGAGTGTTAGCGAACAGTGCAAATAACACTAAAAACAACAACAAAATCTCCATGAACATCACAGCTGTGCATATTATCCATTATCTTCAGAAGATGCCAGTTACCTTGCCCATCTGCTACTCTAACAGAAAATAGAAAGGAAACCAAACACCTGGAAGCAATTCCAAGCTTTAGTAATGTAGTGCTCTACAAGTGTCGAGTCACATGTGATTTTTTTTTTTTTAAACTGAACAAGTGAAGATTGCATGACCCCCTTTGTCTTTGCAAGTTACAAATTCTGAGGAAATTGACTATGGAATTTTCTTCCCCAAGCTGAATTCAAATGTGTAAAAATAAAAAAATAAATTGACTAGTACCAGACCCTAAATCTCACCACTAGATCGATTTGTTCAGTTTTCTGTTGAGCAAAAATCATGTTAAAAACAAAACAAAAAGCATTTAAATGCTTGTAAACATGGAATTTAGCCAAACTGTGGTTCTGGGAGAGGGTTTTGTGGTCAGAGAAGTAATGAGGGTCCAGAGGTTTTCTGTCTGTACAGACAAAGGATTTCCAACAGCACTACTTGTTCTGGACAGGATTAGTCAGTTGGGACGTCTTTCATCTGGTCAGGCTTAGCGCGTTGGAACCACTCTACCCAGGATCCATCATAGACGGCCACGTCTTCCTTGCCACAGACAAAAGCTGCAAGTGCCACCTGGCATGCTGAGATTCCTGAAAAACAAGACCACATAATAACCTGTTTATTGCCTATAAACATGTGGAAGCACTTGAGAAGCATGTTGTGTGTCCACAGCCCAGGATCCATGCATTGACTAGGTCCATGCACGGACTACAGGCGTATGATCTAACTTACACTCTACTACTGTTTCTTACATTGTAGCCTAAAAACAACAACAACCTGACAGGTGCTATGCGGTGTCTCAACAGATGCAAATTCAGATTTCAGTTTCTACATACTGAGAATTTTTATTAATTTATTCCCCATGCCTACTTTAAATAGCAAGGCAAAACAAACTTTGTGTTCCTGATTCTCTTTGCTATCAGAAAGGGCACAGGAACTTTCTGACTGGCCAGTCAGGTCACCTCCTATGAACATTTTATATGCATATGATGTGCCTAGTTAGCAGATGGCATTTTTCTTTTTGAGTTTTGAACTGAAGAACTTGGCTCAGTTTGTCAGGAAATTTACCAAAGTTGATGCTTGATTGTGATAGCCTCACTGGCTTCTTCTGGTTTCTTTGCAACCAGGAGCTCTTCTAATCTACAGAAATACATCAGGTAATCAAGTGAGGAAACTTCCTCTCTGACCAAGTTGGGTCCAGCCTGCCCTTGTACATGTATGACCTTGTCCACATACAAACACATGAGCACAAGTGCATACACATGTGTATGTACCACACACACACACACTACAAAATACAAGCATTACTAGTGATGGGTTGGTGGAAGGGAGAAGAAACAACAAAATCAGTAAGCTGAAGAGAAGAGGTCGTTTTTCAGTTTTGACTTAAATTAAAAGAAGAGAGTGAAGAGGAATGCCTGACAGAAAGAAGAAGAGAGAAACTCAGTTCCACACAACAGGTCTGATGTATTGATTTGAAAGCGTCTTTCCCCAGGAGTCCTTCTGCCTATCCTCAGAACATGGAAGATCTGAGTATTTGACTCTGACTTAAGCAAAAAGAGTGAGAAGCAGAGTAGAGATGAAGCAACCTGTAAAGAGATGAAGTACCTTGGAGAGGTATCGAGGAGCTGTAGTCTGTACCAGAAAACATGTGGAAGCAGGTGAGAGCTATTCTGTATTGAATCCGGCTACTGACTGGTAACCAGTGGAGAGCAAAGAGTAAAGGAGTGATGTGGGCATAGTTAGGCCACTTAGGGGATTTGCAGACATTGGACAAGGCGAGCGAGCTGAGCAAATGATCAATCTTTGAATATTATGAAGAAGAATCCAAGGAGAGCCAGCAAGGAAAGCATTACAATAACCAAGACTAGAGAGAACAAGACAGGAAATGGGACTTTTGATGGCTTCAATTATAGTTCAAAAAAAGATCAATAGACAGAGACTACTCATAAATAAATTCACATGATTTTTCATGCAATTGCAAGTCAAAAAACATTGATTACATATATATATATATATATATATATATATATATTTCATCCTGCAAAAGATGATGGACAATTTTAAAATAATTTTCTTTCCTCTGTTTGTTAACTGCACATTATAAATGAATGCTCAGACAGTCAGAGTCAGAGCCACCATATAATATACAATATCAAAATTATCAACGATCATTTCTATTACAGTATTAGATGACTGATGGTACCTACACAATGTGACAATATCAAAATTATCAGTGATCATTTCTTTCATATGACTGATGGTACCTGATCCACAAGTGGCAACGACAGGCTTGCTGAGGTCAATAGACAGCTGATTAAATATCTTGACAAGTTCTTCCTTGCTCTTGAATGTCTGTTCTTCCAGATTCATCAGGCTGGGGAATGGCATGTTGATAGAGCCTGGGATGTGGCCAGGCTTGATATCTGTGCACACAAAGAATAAGAAACAACAAACATTTTGAGTTTTACTTTCGCAACATAGGCATTAAAACTAAAATAAACAGTTCCTGTAAAAAAAAATAAAAAAATAAAGCATTTTTGTTGTATGAACAATGAATTCCTCTTATAATTTAAAATTTATTTTTCTGTGGCATTTTTTGGCTCCATCTGCCAGCATAAGTTTTCACACACACACCAAACCAAACCAAAATGGACCAATATAATACTTGTGATGTCAAAATAGCTTGGGTTTAAATTCATTAATCCACAAGAACATCCCTTTTCTAGAATGATGCAATATATCATCAAAAGTTCACTGCAAAAAGATTTAAACACCACAGAATAAAAAATGGTGACGCAAGCTGTTTCATCAGGTACCTGTTGTATGTTTTCAGTTGCCTTTTCTTTTTAAAGTCAGTGAGGGAACTCAGTTTTATTTTGTGACTGAGCTGCACGTGCAAAGCATGAGCTCTGAATTTTCACTGATAACAGTACACTCACCTATTTGGAATTGCATCAGACTATTCTGACGTAAAATTCTAAAAGATTGCAAAATCAGGAAAATGCAAGAGCTGCACAGACAGAAGTTAAGCCCATGTTAATTAAACAACTAAAACTATTACATGATAAACAGTTCTGTATTTTCTGAGTATTTTGCTCAACTGCCCTTACCTTCTCAGTCTGTCATTATGCCGTGAGTTAAAAACAAAACAAAAAAATACACACACACACACATACAAGTTTACAACGTAACAACATAAAAACAAACAAAACCCAGCTCAATTTGTCTCCTTCCCTAGTGCCAAAATCTGACCAGGACCCATATTATATCTAATATCTATGAGCAACCACAACACCAGAAAGAATTAAGTCACCAATCAGACAAATGGCAAAAAGAGAAACCCATTGCTCTATGCATTATCCATTTAAAATAAAAAACACATGGTCTCTGTGTCTGTGACATCTCATCCACTGCAATACATATTCTTATTATTAATATTATATTAATATCAATAAACACAGATTGCAGTGTCTCTGAGGGCCAGCTGAAAATTGCACACAGCAACTGACTGTTTATACAGACTATCACTATGCATCAAAATTCACTTTGAGTTGGAAAATAATAATAATAAAACTAAAAGTATTTGTAAAGCACAAAATCTTGTTCATAGAGACTATTCTAAGTGCATACACACACAGACTGACAGAGGCACCCACACACACGAGCATTCCAACTATACAAAGCTAAATTTACACATTTTAAAACGGGCAGCAAACAAAAACGGGCAGCAAACAGAGACTTGAGATGGATGAAGACAGCAGCATGGTCCATGCCCATGGAACAGAAAACATGGCAGGTCTACATTTTTGGAAAAATAAATGTTTTTAGGTTGCTTAAATTAAAATTGACTGAGTCCAGAGAGGGTTTCTGTCGGAGAGGAAGGGGATGGTCATTCTATATATATATATATATAGCTCTAAAAAAACTGCTGAGTCAGTGACGCAGAGCAAGACCATACTCAATCGTGTGTAATTTTGACTCAGCAGTTTTTTACAGGTGACCATATGGTGCTGGGAGTTATGTTTTCATAATACTGAAGTTGGACACTATACAAAAGAAAAAGAACTGCAATCCCTTTCTTCTTCTTCTCTCTCTCTCAGTGTTACTTACTAACTTAGTCAAGTTAATCTAATGCGATCCCTGTATGACATATTGACAGTGATTCTAATTCAGTAATTGCATCATGTTTTCCCCCCTGGTTGTTAATGTTATAAATATAACATAAAAAAATATCATACATTTCTGAAAATGTCTGGAATATTTTCAATTCATCAGTAACAGTAAACACACACAATGACAACATTCTTATGTTTAAAATGTTATAAAAATTTAATCAGGAGAGGCAAAATGCATGCAGTTCCTGCTAATATTATGTAATGAGTATCAAGACAGACTGTCTTTGTGTAATTTATAGCAAGACTAAAACTAAAAGCAAACACGTCATTGTTATCATTAATTAATAGTAGACTGTAAAACATTTAATGTCGTACCGGGTCTTGGTTCTGGTGCCTTCCCAGTAAAGCGTGGTGCAGGTCTTGCATCAACAAGAGTGAACTTTTTATCTTTGAACTGGTTGGTCTCAACCTGTTCGAAACTTTTCACCAAGTCTGGAATGAAGCGCGCAGAGAATTTTTCTACTGGCACTTGCTCCACAGTGTCGGTAACAGGGTGTTTCAGCTTCTTCCATTTCTGCAGCCCTCCATCCAGCACGGAGATGTTTTGGTGACCAAAGGCACGGAAGGTCCACCACACACGCTGCGCCGAGAAGAGCGGGAATTTGTCGCTGTTATCATAGACGACAACGTGGGTGTTGTTGTTGATTCCTAATCTGCCGACGTATTTTTCAAAATCAGCTAGCTTCGGAAGCATGTGGTTCAGCTTTGTGGCCGTCTGGTCAGCACACTCATCAATGTCGAAGAACATAGCTCCTGGGATATGTTCGCGGGTGTATTCCTCTCGGGCATTTCTGTTCGCGTTAGGTAGGTGCCAGGACCCGTCCAAAACACGAAAATTCTTCGGCGTCTTTGCTACCGTTTCTGCCAGCCATTTAATACTAACGATAGTGTCGACTTTATTCATGTTGGAACTTTGAAATTGCTCTTTTGCAGCTGTTGTTGTTGCGACCTACAGGTACTGCACTGCGTACCAGACAAGCTTCGATTGCTCAAATGCCGAAGACTCAGTCAAGCGGAAGTGATATCGGAGAGTCCTTCACCTTGTTTCCAGAGCGTGGCTCCGTTCAACATTCACTACGATTAAATGTACTACGCTGAGCTATAAAGATTAATAAAATAAAAAAAATCTGCGTGAGCGGTAAGGCGTTAGGCTGGTAAGCGGAGGGGCCTCGGTTTGAATCCACTTCGGCTCTCTTTTCTCTTCAAAAGTTGTGGTCTGTGGACACTGTCTTTTGACTTTGTTTCTCACAATTTATGAACATTAAAATGGTTCTCATCGCTGCCCATCTTAATGCGCGAGTCATTCTGGTGGTGACAGTGTAGCGATAGGTATATAATCTCCTTCTTCCCCACCTCCATACCCCCCCCCCTTCTCCCCGTCCCTAACTGATAAGCCTTATGGTTTCTGTCAGTTTACTTACTTTGCTTCTGCCCATTTATGCATGCAGTATGTATAATATCAGGCATTTTCATTGCCATCCTACATGCTAAGAAATGGACAAAAGTAGAAACCAATGTACGCCTACTCAACTCTTCGTGAGTTTTCCGATTTGCTGGGTTCCTGACTGATCAGGCTGCTCAGCTGCGATAGAGGTTCTGAACGAGCCTCTGGTTTAAGTCACGTTCACATGCATAGGGCTAATGGGCCCAGTGGCAGAGGCTGAATCAGGTGCGCGCATGTGCAGTTGTTACATTTCCGTGATTATCAATAAAGTTTCTTATTTCCTGGGTTCTTTCAGCTTGATTTCTGTTTACGGTACGCCTGATATTTCATATATATGTCCCCACCTTTTAGGTACTCTTATTGCTTAGAAAAGCTGTGAATTTTGTCAAGAATTTGAGGTAAAGTCGTCACAAGCCTGCAAGTCCAGCCTCTTGCACCGATCCTTCTACATTGGGTAGCACGCTCAATCAGAATTGAAAGTGTTGAAACATAATTATAGAATGTTGACAGTCCAGAGACGTCATTTTCTATAAATTGCTCACTCATTCATGACAGATTTTCAAATAAAAGGAAGATTTCAGATTAGTATTCAAATTTATTCGACCATTTAGCAATTTCTCATTTAGGCCCAAGGGTTCACCATAAAGCTAGCTAGAGAGATTTTACTCTGTGCTGAATGAGAATCTTCCCACTGCAACAAACCTAATCAGCAGCTGAAGGATCCCGTTGTAGCCAAGTGCTGAGATATGTTGTATGTAGCCTACAGCATTCGAAGACATTATTTAGTGTGTGTCAGTTGTTGCTTTGTTCCGTACATTTCAAGATTATATTGGAAATTAACTGTACTACATGAAATTGGAAACTTTCATAGCAAATAGCATAGCTTTGGGCATGGGCGTGCGTTATGTCTGTGTGGCTTTGGGTAAAGGTAGAGATGCTCATTGTTATTGTTCTTCTTCTTCCGTAGTGTCCAAGCTGGTCTCCTTGGATTTTACTGTCCAGCTTATCACTTTGACGACTCTGACACTTTCAGTGCATACTGGGTACATGATCAGTAAAGTGTAATGTGCGTATGCAATCTATATGTACAATGTTGCGGTACAATTACGTCCACAGAGACCATTATTATGACTATTAGGGAAGGGACATGTACACACGGGGGACGTCGGTTTAAATAGGATTTTGTGCACAGAATTTGATTCTGAAAATATATCAAAGGGCAGGCGAAAAGCTTTCCATATGATAATAGTCACCAAGTGTCCAGATTTGACTACATGATCAGCTGATGAATCATCTGTTTTGGTACCACTTGAACAGGAAACCTGGAAAACCAGGTTTCACACCCACTCTCCAAAGCCAAACAATAAAACATGAGAACTGAGATTATGAACTGTTATCAGAAACTGGTGTTGACGAAAGTGTCCAGAGTTTTGCATACCTCACCTGTCAACCCATACAGTTTCCTGGTATAAAATATAGTTTTTTCATTATTTTGGGGGGATATGGCCATGTTGAAAAATGGATACAGGAAAACAAAATTTTCGTGAAATTTTGTTGTTGTTTTAAACTAAGCAAAAAGATTGAGAAACTGTTGAACGAGCAGCCAAAATACACCATCACCAAATTACACACTGACTGGCCTAGTGCAATAGGCTAAGAAATCTTGTCAGAAGTGAGATTTGAAGTTGCTCATGTGTATTTCACACAACATTGTGTCTTCCTTCCACTGCCACATGTGCTGGTCGGAATTCAAAATGCTGCTGCCACCAGCAAAAAAAACAAAAGACCCCGGCCTGCATATAGGAAATACAGGTTCACAAACTCCGGACTAAGGTTTACTCCCCAAAGGGGTTGACAGCTATGGTTTTGGTCTACCTAGGGCATACAACAGTGACATTTTGTCAACCATTTTTCTGTTTTGTTCCTTCATCACTAGTTGAAGAGTAAAGAGGTCATGTAATTGTAGTATATATGTGAGTGATCACATTTTAACTTAAAAAACACAAGATATGACTGAAATTTATTTTTAGTTACTTGTTTGAGAGTAGACTTGTTTGTTTGCTGTTGTTGTTTACCCATCAGCCTTCACAATATAGTTTCCTTGAGTTAGAAAAATGCGAGTTACTTGGATGCAGACGCAGAGGATTTTTCAAACAGTCGTCTGATTCTGACATGTTAAAAGTGATTGCTGACAGTTCCTGTGGTTTCTTTACTCAAGTGACAAAGGTGCAAACATTGACCCAATTTCTTAGTTCAGTGCCCTAGACCTAAACTGCAGGTTTACCAAGAGTGTAAAACTAAGAGAGCTCAAAGTATAATTTCAAATGAAGGGACAAGGGTGCTCATGTTATTGTTAAAGTCTGCAGAGCTTTTTTACCTTTCTGATGCACATTTGAAACTGTCTTTTTGTTTTGTTTCATTTGTTGTTGTTGTTGTTGTTGTTGCTTACCTGCATTTGTTTTCTGATGCTTGATAATAATAATACGTGGGTCAACAAGATGCATTTCTGAAAGCAACAATAATGGTTGTAACAGGGAAGGTGGGATTGCAATGCTGAGAAACCACTGAAGAGAGCAGCACAGGAAAATGTCTGGCAGACCAGCTCCAAAAGCAGAGGAAAATCTAAAGGACAAATTTATTGGATTTTTCCGAAGAAACAAGCCCACAGTCCAAAATGTACCCAAGCCTACAGCAAAAGATTTTATCATCACACCCCAAATTCTGAAGGTAAGTCATACAGTAAGTACTGTTTGTCAGATGAGAAAATGCTATTACTAGTGACATTATTTTAAAATCATCATCAAAGGGACTCCACATGCTATGCAGTCTCCCAGTCAAACTGGGGATGCATGCTTTGCAAAACACTAGTTAGCTTGTTAGTGTAAAGGTGTAATGTAAAAGAATATTTAAATTGAAAGGCACTTACACCTAACGTGAACCTGAAGCACACAAAACAAAAGCAATAAGGTCAACAAAATATATATGTATATACACAACCTCAAGCACAATGAACCCTACTGTTGTACTAATTACATAAACACACAACAACACTTCAGTCAACATCTTTCTCATCACTTCCAAGACACATGCATGCGCATGCGCGCTTGCTCAATTGTGCACATACACACATGCATGCACACACGCCCACATGAAAGCAGTGGCACACAACTGCATGCACATGCTTACACAGACAAGGCGTTCAGAGTCCAGAGGAGAAAAGATGGGTCTTGAGGGCCGATTTAAATGATACTATGGAAGAAGAGTGTTGGAGAGAGTAGGATAGTTTGTAGATGATAACCCTTCAGCCACTTCTCCAGCTGGTTTTGTGATCATGACTGTCAGTGTGTGCTGTGCATGACTGTATACTAGTTTGTGCATCATGTGTTTTGCAGGACATTGGACCAGAATGCCCCTTCAACAATCGCGTGAGGAACATCAGGGATTTGACAGAGTTGGTTAAACAGAAGAAACTGGAAGAGGTCAGTTTTCCAAACCCTTCTCCCTCCACTCCCTTATTATTGTACTGTGGTTCTGCTGGCTGGCCCTTCTTTTTTCTTTCTTTCTTTCTTTTTTGTTGTTTTTTGTTGTTGTTGTCTATTGGTGTATTGCCAAACCAGGGGAAAAAAATCAAAGTTGGCCATTATGGAACATTTGTATTCTTCACACTCTCCCATGCAGTAGCACCAGTCCAAGGAGTCTAGCAAAAATAAATAAGTAAAATAAATAAATGATATAGCCAATAAGCAAAAATAAATAAATGATATAGCCAATCATACCAATGGTGTTTTCATCTTGAATAGTTGAAACAAAGTTAATTTGTTGCAAACTGCATGCTAGCATTGTACTTGTAGCATCATTGCTGAAGCAACCCATCTGCAGACTGTGGTCTGATGTTGTCAGCAGGTTGCAAGTTAGAAAATTTGAAACTGGAAAACTTTGGCATAGTGCAGTGTATGAGAAGATCACCTTTTTTTTCTCTCACAGATTCTTGTCAGTCATGGCCATGTACATGAGATGGCTTCGAAAATGTTCCATCATCTGTTTTTCCTGTGCCAGAGATGGCGAATATTTGGTTACTGGAAACACTGCTACAGTCAGACCCTGAGCAAATAAAAAAACTACCAGCCTTGTGAAAGACCTTTATTCTTCAGACCACTGATTTTTTTCTGACATGCATTTTTCACCATGGTTCCTCAACTCTTCAGGAGGGTTTTTCTGTAAGGAAGTGACTACGTTATAATGTGACTGAACTGCTGTAAGTTCTAAGCTACACATTCTTCAGTTTCCCCTCATGTATGGATGTTCACAGCAAGTCTTAAAATTACTCTGTGAAAAGTAATGTTGTTCTATCTTTTAGTTGAGAGCTGTTTGCTTTTGTTTTCAGAATGCGCCTGAAGCTTTGTGGGTGGCTATCTGTGATTTGGTCCAGCCTCAAGTTGATGCTGACACCAGACACCAAGCCCTCAAATTTCTGCTCTCTCTCATTGAGGGACAGGTAAGGTGTGTGTGTGTGTGTGTGTGTGTGTGTGTGTGTGTGTGTGTGTGTGTGTGTGTTACATTTTAACTAGCTCTTACTGAATATTACTGAATTGGCTTTTAATTCAGCCACATATTATGTTACTGTTATTATTACATGTTATTTTGTTTGTTTGCTTGTCAAATGGTTGATGATTTTTGTGAGTACTTTTGTTGGTTTACTTATTTATTTATGTAAACGTTTTGTCATTCATGTGTGTAGACATTTCTGTCATTGTTTTGTGGAATGAGATATGACTCTGTCATGCACAGAAAATGATCAGAAATTGGTATGACCTTCCATATATGCACGTGTTTAATTATTTTGCCAGATCAGGAGCTCACATTTGGCCGCAAACTTTGTACCCTTTCTTTGATTGTTCATGTCTCATTTGATCCATTTCACCTCTTGTCTGTTGTCAGTTGAAGTTCCTTGGGATACTGAGGGGGTACTTCTTCCATGTGATTGAGGGGCTGGAGAACCCAGAAGACTTGTACCTGAGGTAGGGCCATCATGTTTTAATGCCAGTTCATGCTGCATTTACCTTGTGTTTCTTGTGATCTCCCAGTAGGGTAGAGAATAATTTGATAGGTTCTAGGTTCTATGCCTGTATCAGGGCAAAGCATAGTCATTAGTTAATCATAAAGTCTGCAAATGACAAACACCTATTATAAAGTCCAGCCAATTGGCGATGTCCAAGTATGAAAGTATGAGATACTACTTTTATAGAGAGAACAAGAATGAAGTGGTTGACTCTTAATACAGGTGGTCTTTAATTTTTTTTAAAGAGGTGATATGGGTTTGAAAATGCCAGGTTTGTGAAAATATGTTCTGGAAACATGGATGGTCTGTCAACAGGGTGGTTGCTCCACCTCATATGACCTGCACATTTCTGCTTCTAGCCAAAGCACAATTTTAGCTAAACTATTGTGAGATGTGGAAAGCAGATGGTAGTAAGTTATTTATTATTTTTATGAGAATTTATGTTGGTAGGTCACTAGGTGTTTGGTTTATGTACCAAAAAATGTAATTTGCCAACTATTAGTGTGTGGGATTGGCAGTGTGTGGATGCGCACACATGCTTGTCTGTGTGTTTCTTTTATTAATGTTTAAATTGTCTTTGTGTTTCCATTTTGCATTCTCTTGCCAGGCTTGATCTGTTCAAAGTGCTCAGTGAGGATGGCAAAAATCTCCTGGAATTTGAGGAAGAAACAGGTGAGTTATGTTCTGCTTGCAAAGCAAATAGTTTTCACATAGTGTACTCAGATTTGTTGGGGGTATGTATTTTTATTTCTGTTTTTATAAAACCCCTGCATGTCTTAGGATTGTTGAGATAAGCTGCTTTGTTAAATTACTAGTAGTGCTAGGGATGTGAGATGTATTATTGTTGCTACTGCTGAGAAAGATAGATATAGCATTGTTGTTACTGCCATATAGCATTGTTGTTACTACCAGGGAAGTGGAGATGGCATTATTGTTTCTGCCTGTGCCAAGGAAATGATGTTACTGTGCTGTCACCTCCAGGTCCCTTCCTGCTGAAGCTGATGCCTGACGCACTGACTGCTGGTCTCATCACAGAGTTTCTGCTTCTGCTGATCAACGTCATCAAGTTCAATGCTGCCTACATTGACGAGGACATCATGTCCGGACTTGTCCAGTAAGTAGTCTTTCTGCCTGTTTGTACAGTGGTCTTTACCACCACCACCACCACCACCACCATCCTCCCCCTTCACCTCCCATTTCTACCATCTTTAGGGTGCAGTTCTGCTTCACCGGTGTGGCAGCAGTGACAGCAAATATTGGGAACTTAGCTAGAAATGTGAGTGCTGTGCACAGCAGTGGCATAAATCACACTGTGGAGCAGGATTCTTTTTGTTTTGTGTTGCTGCTGTGAGCTGTACTGTCATTGCACTGCAGAAGAGGAGTCTGTGTTCCTGATTTTTGCCATCACTGCTGATACAGGCTTGTAGCTTTAGATCCTCTCTATGCTGGCTGTTTTTGGTGCCAGGATGAAGTCGGAGCTACTACGGTGAATCAGTTGTGCGCATCAACCTACAGATATCCCTAGAATGGTCATTGAAGACAGGCGGTTTTAAGTGGAGGTTTAAAGTTGCCCATGCCTGCACTTCATAAAATTTAAGTGCAATGTGGTCAGAGAGATTCTAGTTCATATTTATAGTTTCACTGTTAAAAAGAATGAATCGTGCTTTTGTCATATTCCACTAAACAGAATGACTTGTTAACATCTACTTGCACCACAGTGCCCCTGGAAATGGACCCATTTGTTCCAGGCAAGTGCCTGGAAGAATTCCATTTTGCGACACTTCCAGTCATTTGTTTTATCTACTTTGTATTTTTGTCACAGATCTGTGGAATGTGGCTTCTTGTGATTATATTTGTTCTTGTTTGCAGGCAGACGTGCATGATTCAAAACAGAACCCGTTCAGACGAAGACATGAAGGTAAGCGTACCAATGATTGTGTCTGCTTGTGGGCGAGTCAGTCAACTTGTCAAGCATAGAGACACTTTTTGTCTCGGATTTAAACAAGAAATGTCTGGCAGCATTGATAGTTCTTTATTGTTTGTTCATTTTGAATTCTGGAGAGGGGTTGGGGGTGCTCAGCGAAGTGCACTTAAGCTTGAGATTCTGCAGATGATTGTCTGAACCTGGACTATTTTTTCTCTGCAGGTTCCCCACTGCTGTGGTGTGTTTTAGACATGGGATTTTAGATGTTTCAGGCATTGTGATGTCATGTCCAACAGTAGAAAATATTACATGTTGCTGCTTGCTTTTCTAGATAAACTAAGAGGCTGTTTTATTCAGACCACAGTTTGGACTTTGTTTGCTTGTCGTCCATTTGATCCTCTCTCTGTACCTTTACTTAAAAAATGAGGTGCCAAAAAAAAAAAAGGTGGAACAAAAAAGCTGTGTAAAGTAGCATGTGGTCTGTTTGATTTTTGAACTGTTATTGTTCTCACTTGCAGTTGAACCCCTCATAGGACCAACCTAAAAATCAAGGAGAAATGGTGTTAAAATTCAGATGGTCCTTGGTCAGGAGTTCATATACGTGGAACTATGCAGAAAGGGAAGGGTTTGAATGAAGGTGATCTCTCATCATGGTAGTCGCTTATCAGCAATTTCACTGAGCCTGTTCCTTTACTGAGTGACAGCACTGATGATGCATACTCAGTAATGCCATGTATGTTTTGTTGCACAGCTGTGCCTTCAGGCCATGGATGCGGTCATCTGCTACAGCTTCTTGCCGTCGGATTCCTTGCAGTACATGGTGGCCGCTCTGTGTCACATCATCAACAAGCCACGCTTCTGCGACCACAGCTGGGAGGTTGGTACTGTGGAACCCCTCATGCAAGACCACCCTGAAAGTCCAACAAGAGTGGTTTTGAAAGAGGGATGGGCTTGGTCAGCTTGCAGTGATATATGTAGAAGCGTTAAGGACAAGGTTTCTGAACAAGGGGTCCTGGAGAAGAGAGGGATGGTCTTTCAGTGGCATCTTAAAAAAGGGACAGTCTCTCATAGAGGTCTTAAAGAGGGATGGTCTCACATAGAGGACTTAAAGAGGGATGGTCTCACATAGAGGACTTAAAGAGGGATGGTCTCACATAGAGGACTTAAAGAGGGATGGTCTCACATAGAGGACTTAAAGAGGGATGGTCTCACATAGAGGACTTAAAGAGGGATGGTCTCTCATAGGGATGACTTAAAGAGGGATGGTCTCTCATAGGGATCTTAAAGAGGGATGGTCTCATAGGGATCTTAAAAGAGGAATGGTTTCACTTAGAGGTCTTAAAGAGGGATGGTCTCTCATAGAGGTGTTAAAGACAGATGGTCTTTCATAAAGGTCATAAAGAGGGATGGTCTTCCATATGTGTCTTAAAAGAGTGATGGTCTCTCACAGTGGTCTTAAAAGATGGGTGGTCTCCAGTAAGAGATCTTAAAAGAAGGGTGATCTCTTCTTGGCATTTTAAAATGGGAGTGGTCTCTCATACAGGTCTTACAAGCTGGGTGGTCTCTTGGCACTGGCATCATGAAAGAGGGGTTGTTTTATAGGGGTCTGAAAAGATGGGCGGTCTTTCATAAGAGGTCTTAAAAGAGGGATGGTCTCTCATTGGCCTCTTAAATTAGGGGTGGTCTCTCATATAGGTCTTGGAAGAGGTGTAGTAGTCTCAGTCACACTGGCATGCAGTCCCACAACAGCTGAACCACATTTGGCCTTCTGTATTGACCTTGAAGATTTGATTGTTTTCAGCTCATGAAGAAGCTGCTTGGCACTCACCTGGGACACAAAACCATCTACACGCTGTGCTGTATGATGCAAGACAAGTAAGCACACTATTTTGGTTCAGCGATGTGTTCATTTAGTCTAAAACTGTCCACTGAAACACTGGATGAAGTATCTTAACAAGGGCTATTTATACAGTTCACTATCTCTGGAGCGTGTATTATCTTGTAGCTACTTAAGATTTTGATGTAAAAGTACTAGAATAGTTTGGAGATTAAGAATTGATGTTGGATTAAAAAAAAAAATATTATGTATATTTTTGATGTAATCAACTGGAGTGGTCATTTGTTTGACCATTTTTGTGAAAATCTTGGCTGTCTAACACACATTACTTCATGTGATCTTCAGAAACTTTGATGATTTTGTTGCAGCAGATATTCAGTCAGTTTTTTTTAACAGGTATTTAAAAAAATATAATTTCATACAGTGGTCATTTATATGTTCATTTTTGCAAATCATATTGGCTTTCTTGAGCACATTACTTCATGTTATCTTCAGAAACTTTGCTGAATCTGTTGCAGACAGCACGCGCCAGACTTTTTGATGCTGCGTGGAGCGGTGTTCCTGATGGGCATGGCGCTGTGGGGTTCCAGACGCATAGCTACGCTCAAACACAGCCCGTCCTCTGTGCTGCCCTCCTTCTATCAGGTGACAGGATGAGGCTCAGACTCAGCCAGGATCATTGCTCAGTTAATAGTGTTGATATGCATGATGAGCAAGTAAAGTTAAAGGCGGATAGCCCTTGATCCCAATTTGCCAAAGAATCCATAATTCCAGCTCTTCTTTCACATGCATGAGCTGTCAATAGCCACAGAAATACGATTGGCTTGTGTTTATTTTTAGATCAGGAGAGACCCTTGTTTTACCAACAATGCAACACATGTGACATCAAAAACCTGAAATTGTTTGGTCACAGCATGACAACAGTTCACTGTGTTCAAAGTTCAAGGCAATTGTAGCAGATGTTGGTGACCCATGACCCCTGCCCATTCAAGATTTTCTTGTCTCTTTGTCACTGTCTGCATTTATTAAAATGTGTTTTGATGCATGAATCCAAATTTCCTAGAATTACTTGTGGTCTTCATTGGTACATGAGATGGCATGGGTCCATGCATGTATTCATTTTGGCCTTAGCAGTAGCCTTTGTCACTAATGGCAGCATCAGAGCTGCCATTTTTATACAGCGTTTATGCTGCTTGAACATACAAAAATGAGTCTGTAACTTTAAATGCATTTAAGCTGGCTGGATATCACTATTAGCACACACACGCACACACACATGCACACACTTGCACACACACACACATACGCACGCACACATGCACGCACGCACAGACACACACACACACACACATGGAAGAACAGTTCTCTTGGCCAAAGTGACTAAAGTGTTATTAAACTTTGGCTTTCAGGTGCTGGCATTTGGCAATCCTCTGATTGCCTACGAAGTGGTGCTGACCATTCAGCGCCTGGTGAACAAGTTTGGCAAGGACCTGATCCACATGGCCTGGGAAACCATCCTGGACATCCTGCTGAAGCTGCTGCACCAGAGTGAGGTCAGCAGTGTACTGGATGTGTCACCTCTGCGTTTGTTTGCACATTATTATAGCCTGTTTTCCTTATTTAGCTTCAGTGGGAGTGAAAGTGTCAGTGATAATTATGGAAATGTCAAATACTAACTTCATCAAAACAAAACAAAAACCCATAAAGTTCTGCTGAAGATTGCTGGAGCTATTTAAAATCTAGAGAAGTTAAAAGCTGATGTATCACATATTCAGCATGGATTTTATGTGCTAATAGTTTTTTGATGATGAGAAAATTGCCTGAGCTGTTTGAAAATGCAGAAATTTTGAAAGCTAATTTTAAATATATTTTTCTGCCAGACTGACATGGATTTCGTGTCCTTTGTATATTTTTCAGACTCTGCCTGACTTTGACTCACGTGTGTGTGCAACAGTTCATGATGTTCTGACAGAAATAGAAACTCTGTACCAGAGAGGACATTTCCTGGGGCCTGCTGAGCGAATCTTCTCTATTCTGGAAACCTGTTCCAGCCAACGCCCAGTATGCTTTCTCTTTTGTTGTGTGTGCAGAATGGAAAATTGACAGTTTTCATTTCGTCCTCCTTCCTCCCCCCCCCCCCCCCCCCCCATCCCCCGGTACAGAAACGTATTCTGGATCAATTTATTGGTTATTTGGATGATGTCAGAGGCACATAGTCCTTAACAGGAAAAGTGTTTTACTTTACACTGTTTCAATAAAGAATGTTTTAAAATTCTAAATACTGTGCTTTTTATTCAAGTTTGAATATTATAACATACTTTTCAGTGCTTGCAGTGCACTACAAGTGTATGGGTTAGGGGCTTTTTACTTGCAGCTCCTTCTGTGAATTAGTAACCTTAGTTGCTGTTTTCCTCTTCGTAGCAATTGTTCTGACTACAGCGTCAGAATCAACACACAAGAGAGTTACTTAGCGCTCAAAATACGTAACACAAGTACAGTACAACAACAAAGACCTGAGTCAGCTACAGTCACTCTCACCTGGCATGCATGTAAATACAAGGTACATAAACTCCACCAGAGGTGCATCCTGAGCATGATGTCATAAAAGCGAAGCTGTTACAGCAACTGGTTCTTGTTATTTCAGACAGAGTCGGTGTGTCGACTGATTGATCATCATCTGCGTGAGATCCACCCTGGCAGAGACAAGTGGATTCAGAACCTGCATCAGCTCCTTGAGAAGTTCTACAAGTGAGTTCCAGTGGAGTCTGGCATCTGCACTTTAAAACTAGTTTTCTAGATCATGGTCGAGATGTAGATTTTGTTTGTGGAATAGGAATGAAAATTTAAAACTAGATAAAAGGTGAAAGTTTAGCATCATTAGAAATGGCATTTGGATTCAGTTTTCTTTTGAATGTGACATTTCAAGTTCATTTCCAGATCATGGGATACACTTTTAGTTCAGTTTCTGGATTAGAAATGTGGCATAGATACAGTTTCTAGATTAGAAAGGACATTTTTAGATTTAGTCTGTAGATAAGCACTGAGCTGAGTGTGGGTTAGCAGCAGCATCATATTAGTTCTGATTTTTTGAGAAGCTGTTGAGCTAATTGTGCGCTCTTTTTTTGCAGACAAGACACAAGAACTGAGGTTCGCAAGAAGGCGCTGGATGTTCTCAACTTTGTGTTGGGTCTCAACAAGCATGTCTATGAGGTATGTTCTAGAAGGCGCTGGATGTTCTCAACTTTGTGTTGGGTCTCAACAAGCATGTCTATGAGGTATGTTCTAGAAGGCGCTGGATGTTCTCAACTTTGTGTTGGGTCTCAACAAGCATGTCTATGAGGTATGTTCTAGAAGGCGCTGGATGTTCTCAACTTTGTGTTGGGTCTCAACAAGCATGTCTATGAGGTATGTTCTAGAAGGCGCTGGATGTTCTCAACTTTGTGTTGGGTCTCTACAAGCATGTCTATGAGGTATGTTCTAGAAGGCGCTGGATGTTCTCAACTTTGTGTTGGGTCTCAACAAGCATGTCTATGAGGTATGTTCCATTATTTTGTGGTGATGCATGCCTGTTTTGGTTTGTTCCATTCGTCTCATTTGAAAGAAAAAAAATCTTCCAAGCACTTTTTCATGAAGCCACAGTGTCTGAATTTTATGTTTAAGAACATTTCTGCTTTTTATTCTGAGCATTTAAAAAAAAAGGTTGCAGTGTCTCATTCCTGTTTTAGAGGACTTTGAACAAGAAACCATGACAGTTACATTTCTTTTCTTTTTTTCTTTTCTTTTTTTGATCTTTGCTTTTACTCAGTTTATACTATGAAATACCAAATTGCACCATAAATCACAATTAATTGGTCACAGACAGCTGCAAGGCATGAAAGACAACTACAGCAAACAAACAGACAAAAAACAACAACAACAAGACAATTACATTTCATTCAAGTATTTCATTTTGATAAAGATTTTCAACAAAACCTGAAACCTGACCCATCTGCCATGCTGCTGTTTCAGGTGGACATGATAGACAAGCTCTTGATCCCCCATTTCTCACACATTGATGCTGACCCTGATGTGGAAGTGCGTAAGATGGTGGTGGAGATTGTGATCGGAATGGCGCAGGGATGCTCCAGGGATGAGTTCTTTGACCTGATCAACATCATTGAAAAGGTTTGGATGGTGCAGTCACATGACACGTGTTCGTGCTGCAAGGAGTCTTGGGAATGTGTGTGTGTGTGTGTGTGTGTGTGTGTGTGTGTGTGTTTGCGTGTGTGTGTGTGTCTATATGTGTGTTTGTGCATGTGTTTGTGTTTGTGTGTGTGTGTGTTAGCAGAAGAGCAAGACTGAGGAAAAAACCTGAATGGAAAGTTGCAATGTTTCTGATTTGTTGAGAGAACTTTCAGTTTTCTTGTTTTTTCTGCAGATTATTCGCAAGCCACTGCATGTGCAAGTGCGTACACAGCTGAGCACAGAGGATGAGGTGTCTCCCCCTGCCGGTGAGGAACAGAACCTAGAGGATGTCAAGATGGCTTTCTTCAAGATCATTGAGGCCTTCAAGGTGTGTGTGCTTGCATGCAAGTTTTTTTGGGGGGGTGGAGTGGGTGGGGTTGGGGTGGAGTAGTTTGCTGAATTCCATCTTTCAATCTTTCGGATTTTGTTGACTTCCATGAAAGACACTGCAACATCTCCTGTTTGTTTCAGCACAAGCTGTACACAGCGCCCCCTAGCCATGCACAGAGACTGTACGCTCTGATCATCAGTCACATGGAGGCACAGTACTCGCAGGGCTACAACACATCCACTGCTGCCACCATGAGGAAAGCTGTGAGTGCATGTTCACCATCATGAAATGCAGGAGCTTACAAATGGGGGGGGGGGGGGGGGGGGGGGGGTTAAAGCTTCTTATTTTTGAAATTTAATTTTTTAATGCTTTTGCAGTGGTTTGTGTCTTTTTGTGATGTATTCCTTCTTTCTGTTGCTACTGCTTTAATTTGAATGATGATGATGATGTAGAGCTTCATGTCCTCGGATGTCGGTTGACATATTAGGGACAAATTGTGACCAGTGCCGAAGCCTGGTTCAATGTTGCTTTATGTCCACAGAAACCATAAGGCTTATTAGGACGGAAAGCCCAGGACGGCCACCTCAACTTTCACACAGCTCCTGAACTCTGGAATTTGAATGAAGTACCTTCAGAGATGAAATATTACCATTGTCAGTTGGAAAAGTGTTGGTGATGTGGTGTGACGCTGCTGTTTTGGCAGGGAGTGGAGTTACTGCTGCAGCTGCGAGCTGACAGCAAGCACAGAGTGGGGCTGCTCAACCGATCTGGGGACTCTGGCTGCAACTACAGTCCTTACGTACTGTGCACCAAAAGGTAACGGTGCTTGTGCGCTTCAGACTGAAAGACACACAGTCTGCATGCACTCTGTTTATTAGCTTTCCTTTGGTATACCCTGCACTAAAAAGTAACAGTGTGTGTGCACTTAATGTTGAAAGACACTCTGCCCATATGCATTCTGTTTGTTAGCTCCTGTAAGTATATCCTGCACTAGAAGGTCAGTGTCTGTGTCTGTGTGTGCACTTAACATCGAAAGACACACAGTCCATAAGTGCTGTGTTTGTTTGTTAGCATTCCTCAGATTCAGACCCAGTGTTTCAGTCATTGTTATGTGAGAAGGTAGCCTGTGCAGCTGTAGTAATTGTTATGTGAGAAGGTAGCATGTGCAGCTGTTTGCCCACACTGGTACATACTGTCGTACATACAAACGCAGTGATTTCAGTAATGGAGTTTGTCATGTCACGAAGATTACTACAGCTGAATGCAATCCTGATGTGGAACTTTTTATGCAGCAAGCATTTTGCGTTAGCCCCAACATTCTGGCAAGAGTAATGGGTGTTTTTTTGGTTTGTTTGTTTGTTTTTGTTTTTTATTACCTGCTTGTGATGCTTGTGTATACTTTTTCAAGCGATGTCTGTGCTGTGTGTTGTTGTCACTGTCGTAGTGTTCCCCAGCCAAAAGCTCTGGTCATCAGCCAGTGTATGCAATCAATCTTCTGTAGGGAGAGAGGACTGCATGAGTGACTGTTGTTTTTATTACCCTGCCACATGGGCAGCCACGTACTGTCTTTGGAGGATTTACCATGGGTAAAAGAGATGAAATATAAAATGTAATGTACACTTACATTTACAATGGGTCCATTTGCATAGACATTCTGGTATCAGTTGAAGTTGTTGCCTTGTTTCAGCGAGATAGGCTTGCAGGTGCTTGAATGTGTAAGTGCTTAGGGCCTGTGCGGGTTAGGTGCTTTAAGTACTCATGATTATTGTGATTATTCTAAGTTGAAGTTGTTGCCTTGTTTCAGTGAGATAGACCTGCAGGTGCCTGCCAGCCCAGTTGCTGCCAATGTGCCCATCAGCAGCATGTTCACTGCTATTGACTACACACCTGCGCTGGAGATCATCCTGCAGTGCTTGGAGAAGGTACAGTCTGCTGCTGTTGGATGTTAGAGCTATATGGTTGTGAGATCAGATTCAGTTACGAGTTGTGTTGCCCAGATTTTATGCATTGTTTGTTTTGCTTAAGTTTTTTTTATCATTGTTTTGTTGTTTTTTGAAAAAACAGGCATAGATAAATATACATGTATATGCACACACACATATGCGCTTATGCATGCATGATCACACATGCATACGTGTACACATGCATGCATACATGCATGCCCACACAACACACACACTCACACATGCACGCATGCACACATGCACACACATACGCACACACACAGAGTACACAACATGCAGCACACACACTCACACACACACACACACACACACACACACACACACACACACACACATGCACACAGTACACAACATGCAACACACACACACACGTGATCATCATCATCATCATCATAATTGTCACCTATCGCCATCATCATCATCAGTGTCATCAACAACCCATCACTACGGTCAGTAGCCCTGTAGCTGTACTGTGTGGATGGTGCAGGAGGTGGACTGGCCAGTTCTGAAGACACTGTTGACTGACTTGCCGCTGGTTCTGGAGAACAAGACGCTGGTGTTGTCTGCACAGGGCCATCTGGTCTACACCATCTGCGGACAGCTCTGTGCCATGGTAATGCTGTACAGCACCCCCTCCCTCACCCACCCCCCCCTGGGAGGGGTTGTGGGGTTTTAGTATTATAGTATATTATGCAAAGTGTATCAAATTTAATCACATGAACTGCAGGGAATATCATTAAAAAAATATTAAAAAAACATTTGCAAAGTTTCTGATGTTACCACCAAGAACAGACTGTATAATTTATGCAGTCTGCTCTTGGTGGTAACATTGCAAAGTTTCTGATGTTACCACCAAGAACAGACTGTATAAATTATACAGTCTGTTCTTGGTGGTAACATCAGAAACTTTGCAAATGTTTTTTTCTTTTTCTTTTTATTATATTCCCAGTAGTTCATGTGATTAAATTTGATACTCCTTGCTTACTTTTGATTTTCTCCTAGGCCATATTGTGGAAAGGGGGTTTGTGGGTCATATGTACACTTCAGGGTGTCATGCTGTAGATGAACTACTCATCATCATCAGAAAAAACGCTCAGTGGATGTTAATGTAACATTCTGTTACGGGCCTTGGTCTTGCAGACAACAGGAACCTGGTCAGGTGTGTAAATCTCGCATTCCCCAAGCAGCAAACAAATAAACTGAGCAGTTTTTTTAACTTTTGTTTTTTGTGTTGCCATCAAAAGGTGAGTCAGCGCAACCAGGTGAGACAGCTGCAGAGAGTGCCGGATGGCTTCAAGATCTCCGACTTTGACAACTGCGTGCTGCCGGTGGTGTCGGCCATGGTGGCCTACCATCTCTTCATGGACAAGGCCAGGCAGGTGGGTAGCTGGTGTGGTGAACACAATGCTTGCATGTTCTGGGATCCCATGAGAAGTCATGTGTCTATATCTATTGATATAGACGTGCGTGCTGCTGGTTGTGTCGGCCATGGTGGCCTACCATCTCTTCATGGACAAGGCCAGGCAGGTGGGTAGCTGGTGTGGTGAACACAATGCTTGCATGTTCTGGGATCCCATGAGAAGTCATGTGTCTATATCTATTGAATACATTTACAGCAGCCACGTATCTGGTATAAACACAAAGGTAGGGGGCTGCACACAAGTGGCTTAGTGGCCCTTGCTGGCTGCAGTGAGAGTGGAAACAGTTCACAGAGTCTGTGTGGACTTTGGTGTTGTCGAGACGGTTCCAGCCCACTGCCGTTTGCACAAAGAATGAGTTTTTGTATTGTTCTGTGTGACAGTGCTGGATGTTAAAGCATCTGTTGTTGTTGTTTCTGTGTTGCTGTTGTGTCATGCAACTGTTGTTGTTTCTGTGTTGTTGTGTCATGCATCTGTTGTTGTTGTTTCTGTGTTGCTGTTGTGTCATGCATCTGTTGTTGTTGTTTCTGTGTTGTTGTTGTGTCATGCATCTGTTGTTGTTTCTGTGTTGCTGTTGTGTCATGCATCTGTGCAAACTGCAAGCACTGGTTTATGATAACCTTCCTCAAACAATGCCATAACTGATGACACCTCAGTCTATGAAAACTGTCAGCTAGCAAACAGTTTTTTTGTTGGTGCTCCGGTGGCAGTAAGTTTGTAACACTAACAGACAACTCTGTTTGTAACAGACAACTCAGATTATATCAGGCATTTCTTTTATAACCCCCATGTTGTTTATGCCAGTACAAATAAAACCAAAATCATTTGAATTGAGACGGAACTCTCTTTTTTCCCCAGGGTGGATGCACCTCATATTTATGTGCCTGCTTGGATGCTGTGTTGCTTCCACAATCTTGTTAGTACCCAAACCGTTTGGAAGGTGCTGACAGCACTGGCAGACAGCTGCGCGGAGATAAAGAGTGCCCCTTCAGTGGCATAACCAATTCTGGCAGAGTTTGGAGGAAGGTGCCGAAAGTGATGATTGCAGTGTGGCGTCTGTGTTATGATGAGTGCTGGGTAAAACTGAACAGTGGTCGTCTGAATGTTTGCTGTTCTTATCAGTGTCCAGATCCACTTGCCCAGCACCACATTAACTCTGAAAACATGCTGGTGGGCCGTAGCAGAAATAGAATATTGAAGTGGGAGTGGAGTGGGGAGAGAGAGAGAAAGAGAAAATTTGGCTCCTGAAGAAATGGGAGGTGGGTTTTTCTCTGACTTTTAGTTCAAGTCATCCTGGATAGAGGGGATTGGATTAATAGTAACAAGTGCATGCCAGTATTTGAGTAAGCACAGTAAAGAAGTTATGTTGCTGCCATTATTGGAGTCCTTTCAATCACATCCTTCGTCTTCTTTGAGGCTGGTTACCAGAGCCACAAATACTTCCCCCCCAACTCCCTTCTAGTCTTTTGGTGCATAGACCCTGCATTTTAAGGCTGTCTTATATTAGGATTAATCCATGTTCCCTGTCCATAGTGCTTAACAGTGAAGTCCTGCCTGTGGAGTCTTTTTGGAAATTTAAAAACAAAACAAAACGCACTGACAGAGTATATGAAGTGTTGATGCTGGCTGTTTGCGTGCAGAACGAGATGATGAAGTGTTTTGAGTTTGGCCTGGTGACGGGGGTGGCCAAGGTGTGCGTCACCTCCCTGAGGATCTGCTCCCTGGAGATGCAGGACCAGATGGCACGAGCCCTGCCCTCCATCCTCATCTCCCTCTCCAAGATCTCCGCCACTGTCGCCATGGCCATTCCTGTGCTGGCTTTTCTCTCCAGTGAGTGCCGTCACTGTTAGTGTCACTCAGACATGCTTGTACATGCATGCACATGTACATACAGCGTCTCCCTTCTGCCTCCACATGCAAACACACACTCATGCAAAAGCACAAAAATGCACAACACAACAACAAAATATTCAAAGATGAGATAAGCAAACACAAGAATGTACAATACTAAGGATTATGGGTGATTTTTTGTGGGCTGTCACTGACTGTTTTCTGTCAGGTATTGTGCGCCTGCCCAAGTTGTACACCAACTTCAACAATGAGCAGTACCTGTCTGTCTTTGCCATCGCACTGCCCTACACCAACCCTTTCAAGTAAGTCAGTAAATCTGTGTGTGAGTCTGCGTGTGTGTGTGTGTGTGTGTACTGTGTGAGTGTGCGTGTGTGTGTGTACATTGTGTGTGTGCATGCATATGGTCATGTGTATGTGTGCATGTGCAGGTATGTGTTTGTGCATATGCATGCTTGTGTGGTTGTGTGTGTGTGTGTGTGTGTGTGTGTGTGTGTGTGTGTGTGTGTGTGCATGTGTGCGAGTCAGAGCGAGTAAGTTAAAGAGTGAATGAGAGGGAAAAAAGTGTAGTTTGTGTGTGTAGTTTGCATGTATACATTTTCCCCCCTCATTAGGATCAATACTTAGAGAGGCTATTATTTCAAATATTATTATTAGATTTCTAATTAATGTGTTGGGCCTATTTCTCATTCATTCATGTTGGGTTAATATCCTGCCGCCAACTGTGTGCAGATTCAGCCACTACACAGTGTCTCTGGCTCACCATGTCATCAACATCTGGTTCATTCGCTGTCGGCTGCCCTTCAGGAAAGGCTTTGTGAAGTACATTGTTCGGGTATGTGGACTCTCACTCTCTAAACTGTTTTTCTGAAGTGCAGCGGAACCCCTGTTTGAAGACCACCCTAAAATTTCAGGGGGGAAAAGGTCTCCACGATGGTGTATGCCTGGTGGTGTGTGATTGATGGTGTGTGATTGATGGTGTGTGTCTGGTGGTGTGTGATTGATGGTGTGTGACTGGTGTTGGCCTGTGTGCAGCACCTGAACAGCTATGTGCTTTGCCTGCTGAAGGAGAACAAGCAGGACAAAGTCTGTGCATGATTGATGGTGTGTGTCTGGTGGTGTGTGATTGATGGTGTGTGTCTGGTGGTGTGTGATTGGTGGTGTGTGATTGATGGTGTGTGATTGATGGGGTGTGTCTGGTGGTGTGTGACTGGTGGTGTGTGATTGGTGGTGTGTGATTGATGGTGTGTGATTGATGGTGTGTGTCAGGTGGTGTGTGATTGATGGTGTGTGTCAGGTGGTGTGTGATTGATGGTGTGTGTCTGGTGGTGTGTGATTGGTGGTGTGTGATTGATTGTGTGTGATTGGTGATGTGTGTCTGGTGGTGTGTGATTGATGGTGTGTGTCTGGTGGTGTGTGATTGATGGTGTGTGACTGGTGGTGTGTGATTGATGGTGTGTGACTGGTGGTGTGTGATTGATGGTGTGTGACTGGTGTTGTGTGATTGATGGTGTGTGACTGGTGGTGTGTGATTGATGGTGTGTGACTGGTGGTGTGTGATTCATGGTGTGTGTCAGGTGGTGTGTGATAGATGGTGTTGGGCTGTGTGCAGCACCTGAGCAGCTACGTGCTTCGCCTGCTGAAGGAGAACAAGCAGGACAAGCTGGAGGAGCAGAGGCTGGAGCAGCTCAACCAGGACTCTGGTCTGCGCAATCGCTCTGGCTCCGAGGGGACCACTTCACGGTGAGACTGAGAACCTGCAGATCATTTGGGTCACTGATGGGACTCTAAATGCAGTATAGGACAGTTCGATCCAGTCCCAACCTGTTCAGTTTGGTCCAGTTCATCAGCTCAATCCAGTCAAGTCAAGCCCAGGCCAGCCTGACTAAATATTCAATTGCTGAGCAGCTAATACAGGTCTGATCAATGCTGCGAAATGCTTGGTACTGAAAGATCCAGTCTCTTTTCAATCCTCTCTAAGGTTCTGCCTCTCACGCAGAAGGTAGATAGAAGGAAGCTCTTTGGAGAGTCCTCGCTACTGCCTGCCTTGTGGCTTTTATCTTCTGCATTCATTCACTTGTGTTTTATTGTCTGGGAAGAGGAGGGTGAAAGTTGTGGGAACTTGTGATGCTGTGCGTGCCGCTGTTCTTACTTTCTCATCGGGAAACTTGCGAACATTACGCCATGCATAGTGAATACGCTTTTGTTTGCCACGTGACATTCAACAGCGTTTTGAAGTCTTTGTATGTTGCATTGCACCTAATGGAGTGATTTAGAAGGTGCTCCTTTGCACAGGCGGCGAATGATGTCAGGCCCAGCTGCTCTGCGACGAGAGCGCCCCCTACCCATGGATGAAAAGATGACACAGTTTCATCGGGAGTTGATGGAAACAGCCATCGATTCCTTTTCACGCTACACCTTTGGCAACATGTCCAATGTCTACAAAAGGTTTGGAATTGTTCCTTGAACATTTCTACAAAGTACTGTGACTGACTGCTCTCGCCCTGACATAACCGCACCAGTTGACTGGGCATAAAACACCAAAGTACTTACTTACTGACTGCTCAGAATCTTGCATGCTTTCTTTTCTCTCTTGTCGATGTTTTAAGATCTGAGGTTCTTCATGATAAAAAGAAAAGAATCCTTTGTGGTCCTTTGTGCAGTTAGTTGGTTCGTTAGTTGTTGGATTTTAACGTCCTGTCAACTGCGTAGGGCCATTTCAGAATTGGAATGAATCGATGATCTTCCATAAAACGAGTAATCTTTCCACTACTGTCCAACCAAGAAGGGGAAGAATTTGCTAGATTCTTCAGAAATCTTTTGAAAGTAAAACAACTGAGCGCCAGAATGTTTGTTTGTTTCAGGGCATTTTCTATTGTTTCTGAGTTGACTTAAAGGGAGGGAACTAGGCTGTGTAGCAGGGGTGGTGTTGGGGGTGTTTGTTCCGGCCCCATGAAGACAGATTCTCATCTCCTTGGATAGTGGGCCTGGTGCTTGAATCACCTTTACATGTAGCTGCCGTCTCATCTTCCGCCTTGCTTGCTATTTGTTTCCATGTCTTGCCTCTGAGTGTTTGCCTGGTTAGGTTGGTCATCTGGTTTTCCTTTGTTAGCAGACACGCCAGCTGGATGACTGTGTTATTTTTGTGTCCTTTGTATGCACTTAAATCACTGTTACATCTAGTTGTGGTCTCATCTTCCGCCTTGCTTGCTATTTGTTTATCAGGTCTTGACTCTGAGTTAGGTTGGTCATCTACTTTTCCTTTGTTAGCAGACACCCAGCTGGATGACTGTTATCTTTGTGTCCTTTGTATACACTTAAATCACAGTTACATCTAGTTGTGGTCTCATGTTCTACCTTGCTTGCTGTTTGTTTATCAGGTCTTGACTCTTGAGTGTTTGCCTGGTTAGGTTGGTCATCCACTTTCCCTTTGGACTTTTCCCTTTGTTGGCAAACACACCAGCTGGATGGCTATTACCTGTGTGTCTTTTGTCTGTATGCCACCACACATTAGAAATGCTGCAACAATCACTACTTTCAAGTCCGCTCTGAAAACGCATTTCTTCAGTCTGTCTCACTCTAACTCAGCCCTGTGTGCTTTGATGTGTGTGTGTGTGTGTGTGTGTGTGTGTGTGTGTGTGTGTGTGTGTGTGTGTGTGTGTGTGTGTGTGTGTGTGTGTGTGTGTGTGTGTGTGTGTGTGAGAGAGAGAGAGAGAGAGAGAGAGAGAGAGAGAGAGAGAGAGAGAGACTCAGTGTATATGTCTGATTTTTGTACATGTACATTAACCAACTCCCCCACCTTCCATCATGTTCTTTGTAAAGCACCCAGGGCTTTTTAAGATCAAAGAATCTGCACTTTAGAAATGATCATTATTATTATTGTTGTTATGCTCTCCCCTACCCCCAGGTCAGCCATGGGGGAGTTTCTGCTGAACAAAGGGCTGAGCGAAACCTGGCTGGTCGGCAACAAGCTCATCACCATAACGACCAGTGGAGGGGGGACCAAGGACAGCGGTTCCATGTTCTGCAGCAAGTGTCTGGAACTCCTGCAGCAGTCTCAGACCAAGGTCAGTGTTGCTAGGCAGCAAACCAGTTACCGTAACAACTAGCTGAGGGGGTACTGGTGTTGGGGGTTGGTCTCAGTACTGAACAGTGCAGTCACCTCTAACAACCCCCCCCCCC
>JABMCL010001132.1:495000-540000 GCA_018857735.1 Alviniconcha marisindica | reverse complement strand
ATACATGTGTGTGTATGTTAGTGGATGTGACTGTGTGTGTGTGGCAGTGTTTCATTCTGCCTTGCTGTTGCAGCCTACAGACTTGTACATCCATCACACACTCATCCTCTTCCACAGGGTGCCAGGGCAGCAGCAGAAGCCACAGGGGAGATCTCCATCTCCCCGTCCAGCGCGCCCAAAACCACCTCCTCCCCCTCCATCCTCAGCAGCTCCATGGACGACCTGTCGCCCAAAGACCTCACGCCCGTGAAGCTGGATGAGACGCACTTTGCCAGGGACCTGACGGACAGGATCAGCTTCGGCCAGCAGGACAAGGGCGTCCAGATTCGCGTGGACAGCTCCGAGTCGCGCACCATCACCGCCGCCCAAAACTTTGAGGGGCTGGAGAAGAGCAAGCCGGGGGCCGAGGAGAGTGACTCGCCTGGAGGAGGAGCAGGTGGAGAGGAGGGGCGCAAGCTCCTTGCAGATGGGACGACGGCAGGAGAGGCTGGGGACGGGTCAGGGCGGGGTGCCGAGGACTCGGCGAAGCCCAGGGTTCCCGCTGGGAGCAAGGAGCAGGGCCGCAGCAGCAGCAGCCGGCTGCAGGTGCAGCTGAAGGAGTACGACCTCAAGAGGCTGGAGGATGAGCAGAAGCGGGAGGGCAGGGTGCGACCGCTGCCCCTGCTGACGAAACCCCAGCCGCCCACCCTGAGGAGCTTCCCGTCGCCCGTCCGAGCTGCCACTGAAGGCGTGGCTGTCAGATTCAGCGAGCGGTTGGGGTCATCTGGCAACAGTCCGCAGCAAGCTCCTGTCAGATCACCTGACAGTTCAAGTTCCTCATCAGCAACTCAGGTACTTGATAATCGAGTGGTTGAGGCAAAGGTGAGGTGGTGGGGTGGGGGGCTGAAAGGAGAAAATGATGTTCTTGTGTGTTGGGTGAGGATGAGTGTAAGATGTGTTTTCGTAGTGGGGGGGGGGGGGGGGGGGGTTAGCCAGAAGGAGAAAATAATGTTTGTGTGAGGGGGGTTGAAGGATGTGTTTTTATGAGGTTGTGGGTGTAGAAGATGAGGAGGGGGGTGGGGTAGAGATGTGGGAATGGGATAGTGGGAGTATTGAGTGTGCTCATCACTATGCATTGACTGTGCTGTGAAAATCTGTACTACATGTGCATGGAGTTAGTACTGCAACAGGTCATTTACTTTGCTTGACAGCGAAGCTGGCAGTTGTATAGGTATGATCAGCACAGTTTGTGACAGTAGTGTGGAAAACAATTCTGGCCATCAGTTGTTATAATTCTACGTATTATGTTTGTGAAACTTAGAAAATGTTGGAGAATGTTGTAAAGCACAGTGAGTTTGTGTATACCTGAGAATAGCGCTATACAAAAGTTATCTATTATTATTGTTATCAGGGTGATACTCGGTTCCTCACCAGTTAAACCCTTTTTCAACCTGAACAGGACAAACTGCTGGAGCTGAGGTTGAAAAAGCAGCAGGGCCACACAATCGCATGCATTTAGTATTGCAACAGGTCATTTACTTTGCTTGACAGCAAAGCTGGCAGTCGTATAGGTATGGTCAGCTCGGTTTGTGACATTAATGTGGAAAGCAGTTCTGGCCGTCAAGGTGATACTCAGCTCCTCACCAGTTAAACCCTTTTTCAACCGGCTCCTTACCAGTTAAACCCTTTTTCAACCAGCTCCTTACCAGTTAAACCCTTTTTCAACCGGCTCCTTACCAGTTAAATCCTCTCTCAACCTGAACAGGACGAACTGCTGGAGCTGAGGTTGAAGAAACAGCGAGGCCACACAATCTCTGTGATGACACCAGCAGAAGCCAATCGGCAGCATGAGGAGGCGGGGTTTAGAGCAGGGGCGGGGGGCAAGGATGCAGTGGGGCATGTGACACCTGCACAGGTGTTTCTGCAGCTGTACCACACCCACCCCCTCATCATGGAGTCCCAGGACCTGCCGCTTCATGTGCCCAGCAACGAGGTAAGGTGTATTTTTGTGCAAAGAGGCTTGCATTATCCTGTGTGTGTGTGCAAATGTGCATGCATTATCCTGTGCGTGCAAAGATGCATGCATTATCCTGTGCGTGCAAATGTGCATGCATTATCCTGTGTGTGCAAAGAGGTATGCATTATCTTGTGTGTGTGTTTGTAAAGATGCATGCATTATCCTGTGTGTGCAAAGATGCATGCATTATCCTGTGGGTAAAGAGGCGTGCTTTGTCCCATGTGTGTAAAGGGTCATGCATTTTTCTATGTGTGTAGAGACTTTAACATTCATGCATTGTACTATGTGTGTAAAGAGGCATGCTTTGTTCCATATGTGTAAAGGGTCATGCATTGTTCTAGATGTGTAAATAGTCATGAATTGTCCTATGTGTGCAAATTGGCATGCATTGGCCTATGTGTGCAAAGAGGCATGAATGTCCTATGTGTGTAAAGAGACATACATTGTCCTATGCGTGTAAATAGTCATACATTATCCTATATGTGTAAAGAGGCATGACTTGTTCTATGTGTAAAGAGCCACAATTGTCCTATGTGTGTAAAGAATCATGCATTGTCATGTGTGTAAAGAGGCATGAATTGTCCTGTGTGTATAAAGAGTCATGCATTGTCTTATGTGTGTAAAGAGGCATGCATTGTTCTATGTGTGTAAAGTGGCATGCATTGTCATAATTACATAGGCTAGTACTGGTGACATACGCAAGCATACTTAGTATGGCGGTATAATATGACTATAAAGAATAGTATGTACTTCACCATCAGTGTAAGTGTGAATAGTGGTTTTCCCCTTCCTGCTTTAGCTCTAGAGCTGTCAGAACCTCTCTCCCTTTCTCTCTCCCTCTCGCTGTGCATTTTGTTTGTTTGTGTTGTTTTTTGTATGCTTTTTTGGGGGTGCTTTTTGTTCTTTTCTCAAAGTAACGCGAGTGCCTGCACTGCACTGTTTCCACAGACCTTCCATCGCTCCATTAAGCTGCTGGACCGCATCTGTCCCTATGAGACTCACAACATTGGCCTCATCTACGTCGGGCCTGGACAGGTAGGGTTTGCTTTTCTGTCTTCAGGGATTATTGGGGGGGTGGGGGGGGGAGGGGTGCTATCTGTTGGTGGGAACGTTAATGAAAAATGTGTCAGTTGGGATCATATTTTTTGGAAAGGTGCTTGTGCATTTAATATTAAGTAATTAATCTCTGAAATTAACCATCACTCACCCATCCCTAAATCCATTCATCTTTCAGTCCGGTGTGACAGTTCAGTGAATGGCTGTGTAGTGTTCAGTACAATTGTGCTTTGTTCTAGATTGTAATTTTTTGTGTGGCTTGTGAAGCTCTTTAAAACCTTCTTCTTTTTTTCTGTTGGGGGAATGATTGGGGGATGTCTGCCTGCCTACTGACTTGGTTATCAGTTGAACGCTTTATTACCAAACACTTGATCTTTTTCATTGTTATCACCCTGACCATCCATTCATCCCAGCCATCCTGTCCAACCGCTCTGGGTTGTCGCGCTGCACAGAGTTTATTCAGGGGCTGCCTATATACTGACTTGGTTATCACTTGAATGCTTTGTTATCAAACACTTGATCTTTTTCACTGTTATCACCCTGACCATCCGTTCATCCCAGGTGAAGGATGAAAAAGCCATCCTGTCCAACCGCTACGGGTCGTCACGCTACACTGAGTTTATCCAGGGGCTGGGTCACCTGGTGCGCCTGCCAGAACCTGACCAGGAAGCGTCCAGCTATGTGGGAGCCCTGACCAGTGCTGACGGAAAGTTCACCTATACCTGGCATGATGAGTCCATGATGGGTGGGTGTGGCTCTGTGAGAGGGGTGGTGGTGGGTGGGGGTGGGGTGGGTGGGTGTGAGGGTTGGTTCGAGGGGGCATACTATTGGTGTTTACACCAGGCTTCAGCGACAAGCTGTGTGTGTGTGTGTGTGTGTGTGTGTGTGTGTGAGTGTGTGTGTGTGTGTGTGTGCACATATATACCCAATGTAGAGAGAGAGAGGAGAGGAAAGTGTGTGTGTGTGTGTGTGTGTAAATACCCAATGTAGAGATAGAGGAGAGGAAAGTGTGTGTGTGTGTGTGTGTTTGTGTGTGTGTGTGTAAATACCCAATGTAGAGACAGAAGAGAGGAAAGTGTGTGTGTGTTTGTTTGTGTGTGTGTGAATACCCAATGTAGAGAGAGAGGAGAGGAAAGTGTGTGTGTGTGGGGGAGGGGGGGGGGGGGGGGGCAGGTGGTAGCAGAGGAAAGCTGACATTATGCTGACTGATGTCTGTGTTTTGCAGTGCTTGTCCACCATGTTACTCCTGTGTTACAGTGTTTTGCAGTGATCTTCCACACTGCTACTCTGATGTCCCTGTGTTTTGCAGTGATCTTCCACATTGCTACTCTGATGTCCCTGTGTTTTGCGGTGGTCTTCCACACTGCTACTCTGATGTCCTTGTGTTTTGCGGTGGTCTTCCACACTGCTACTCTGATGTCCCTGTGTTTTGCAGTGATCTTCCACATTGCTACTCTGATGTCTCTGTGTTTTGCAGTGATCTTCCACACTGCTACTTTGATGTCATTATGTTTTGCAGTGATCTTCCACATTGCTACTCTGATGTCACTGTGTTTTGCAGTGGTCTTCCACACTGCTACTTTGATGTCACTGTGTTTTGCAGTGATCTTCCACATTGCTACTCTGATGTCTCTGCGTTTTGCAGTGATCTTCCACACTGCTACTTTGATGTCATTATGTTTTGCAGTGATCTTCCACATTGCTACTCTGATGTCACTGTGTTTTGCAGTGGTCTTCCACATTGCTACTTTGATGTCACTGTGTTTTGCAGTGATCTTCCACACTGCTACTCTGATGTCACTGTGTTTTGCAGTGGTCTTCCACACTGCTACTCTGATGTCACTGTGTTTTGCAGTGATCTTCCACACTGCTACTTTGATGTCACTGTGTTTTGCAGTGATCTTCCACACTGCTACTTTGATGTCCTGTGTTTTGCAGTGATCTTCCACATTGCTACTCTGGTCTCTGTGTTTTGCAGTGATTTTCCACACTGCTACTTTGATGTCCCTGTGTTTTGCAGTGATCTTCCATATTGCTATTCTGCTCTCTGTGTTTTGCAGTGATCTTCCACACTGCTACTTTGATGTCACTTGTTTGCAGTGGTCTTCCACACTGCTACTTGAGGGTTTTGCAGTGATCTTCCACACTGCTACTTTGATGTCACTGTGTTTTGCAGTGGTCTTCCACATTGCTACTTTGATGTCACTGTGTTTTGCAGTGGTCTTCCACACTGCTACTTTGATGTCCCTGTGTTTTGCAGTGATCTTCCACATTGCTACTCTGATGCCCAATAGGAAAGGAGACCCCAACTGCACTTTCAAGAAGCTGCACATTGGCAATGACTACGTCACCATCGTCTACAACGACAGTGGGGAGGACTTCAAGCTGGGTACACTGTCGGTAAGACTCAGACTTGGGACTGTGTCAGAACATTCCTGTCAAGCTTATCTTCTTGATATTTGATGAGTATGTAGTGAGACTGTGTAAACAAGTTTATCTTTCTGTTGGGAAGATTTGTTTAGCAGTAAGGCTGAGTCAGCAAGCTTATCTTTCTGTTGACAAACTTTGTTTAGCAGTAAGGCAGAGTCAACAAGCTTATCTTTCTGTTGACAAACTTTGTTTAGCTGTAAGGCTGAGTCAGCAAGCTTATCTTTCTGTTGACAAACTTTGTTTAGCAGTAAGGCAGAGTCAACAAGCTTATCTTTCTGTTGACAAACTTTGTTTAGCTGTAAGGCTGAGTCAACAAGCTTATCTTTCTGTTGACAAACTTTGTTTAGCAGTAAGGCTGAGTCAACAAGCTTATCTTTCTGTTGACAAACTTTGTTTAGCAGTAAGGCTGAGTCAACAAGCTTATCTTTCTGTTGACAAACTTTGTTTAGCAGTAAGGCTGAGTCAACAAGCTTATCTTTCTGTTGACAAACTTTGTTTAGCAGTAAGGCTGAGTCAACAAGCTTATCTTTCTGTTGACAAACTTTGTTTAGCAGTAAGGCTGAGTCAACAAGCTTATCTTTCTGTTGACAAACTTTGTTTAGCAGTAAGTCTGAGTCAACAAGCTTATCTTTCTGTTGACAAACTTTGTTTAGCTGTAAGGCTGAGTCAACAAGCTTATCTTTCTGTTGACAAATTTTGTTTAGCAGTAAGGCTGAGTCAACAAGCTTATCTTTCTGTTGACAAACTTTGTTTAGCAGTAAGGCTGAGTCAACAAGCCTGTCTTTTTCTCAGTAAGCTTTGTTTACACTCTGCCCATAGCAAGATTGAATCAGTCTTTTCTTTTTATTGGTATGATTTTTGCTTTTAACCCGTGCACATAGCAAGTATTTGGATTCTGCTTTTGTCCACCCACTCACACATACACATGCACACACATGTATGTATCCACACACACATTCATACGCACACGCGCATCGACGCATACGCACACACGCGCACACACACACACACACACACACACACACACACACACACACACACACACACACACACACACACACACACACACACACACACACACACACACACACACACACACACACACACACACACACACACACGCATGCACGCCTGCACACACACACACACACACACACACACACACACATTCTTAGAAATCTTTAATTGTCCACATTTTGTATAATATTCTGATCATGCTGACCTACCACTACTTTTGATTAAAACCTGGGATTTTTTGTTTTGATAACAATGTCATTTTCTCCGTGCGTGTATGTAACAGGGTCAGTTCAACTATGTGAACATCATCATCAGACCACTGGACCATGGTGGTAATGCTGTCACGTTGCTGGCCAAACAAGGTAAACATCACAGCTTTCATGGCTTACTGTATATCCTTTCTACTGCACACAAGTGTTAAGCAGGCTTTTGCTGTGCACACTCACACATATACATAAATATGTGTTTTCAAAATGTACACACACATGCACACACACAGACACAGACACAGACACACACACACAGAGGCACACACACACACAGGCACACACACACGTACACACACAGGCACACGCACACGCACACACAGACACACACACAGGCACACCTACACGGAGGCACACACACACACACACACACACACACACACGCTCGCAGATACATATGTCTGCTTTAGAATAGCAGTGTGGCTTTTATTCTCAGCTTGCTAGGCTTTTTTCAATTCTTGGGGCATCAGTGGAATATCTGAGTTCTGAACCAACTTTGTTGTCGACTGCCACTGTCTGTCTGCTCTAACAGTTCTGACTGAGCATGCTTGTGTAAAGATTACGTATAGTATACATATGTACAGGTTCAGAGGCTGGCCAGTTCACCCACTGCAGCCAAGATGTTAAAGGGTTAAAGTACTAACTCTTTATATCTTGACTCCCCCCCCCCCCACCCCAACCCTCCCATCTTCTCTCACTAGTTTTACTGACTGAACTATATCTGCGTGGTGCTGTGCTTTGTCTTTCTAGAGTCTTTTGTGGATGCAATCTCGCCAGGTATGGTTTGTGTGTTGGGCATACACCTGAACTGCCTGCTGCCATTCAGGCTGTTTGTAGTGTTGTCTTTCCTGCTCTGTGTGTATCCGTGGCAACAGCTTTTTCTCTGCCTCTTATTTCAAGAGCTCTCATCACCCAGACGGCCAAAAAGAGAAGACCAAGAAATAAAACAAACAAAAACGTCTCCTGTTTTTTGATGGGGCACATTAATCAGTTTAGGGGGAATATTTCAAAAGCAACTTCAAAACTTTCCCTTTGCTCTTTTTGGATTTTCTGCTGTTTGGGGGGGGGGGGGGGGGGGGTCTTCTGTTTGGGGAATTGTGGATTTTTGAACAGAAAGTGCTTCTTCTTTCTTTCTTTCATGGTGCGTTATGTCCACAGAAACCATATGGCTTATTAAGGATGGGTGAAGAATGGGATAGGAAATGAGCATCCAGGCCAACCTACCTGTTCACACAGCTCCTGAACTCTGACCTCTTAAGTTGTCTTCTTCTCTCATTGTGCTTTACGTCCACAGAAACTATAATAATAATAATAATGTACATTTATTATGCGCTCATCAACACCCTGATGTTAAACTATAAGGCTTATTATTAGTGATGAGGGAAGACTGGGATAGGGAATGAGCACCCAAGCCTATTTGCCTTCTCACACAGCTCCTGAGCTCTGGAATAGTGCTTACCTGTACCTGGTAAGTGCAGGTACTGGTATGACAGTGCTTACCAGTGTCTGCATTTATGTATATACATGTAAACTTTGGTTTGCAGTCAGATTCACATCTGCAGCTGTGCAGTTTTTTCCCCTGCTCCTCTTTCTCCCAAAAGGAAACTTGCCAAGTTGCTCTGCTTTTGCTTGAATTCTGTGTGCTGTGCTTTAACACCTGCTTCATTCTTCTCCACTGTTTGGCACGTGTATGTGTGTGTTTGTGTTTGTGTGTGTGTGTGTGTGTGTGTGTGTGTGTGTGTGTGTGTGTGTGTGTGTGTGTGTGTGTGAGTGTATGTGTGAGTGTGTGTGTGAGTGTGTGTGTGTGTGTGTGTGTGTTTGTGCATTAATCTGCTTATTATGACTGATACGCTTTTTCAAGATGACTCTTTGGAAGGGTGGGTTGGTGGGGGGGGGGGGGGGGGGTATCCTTACCTTCATACCTTCATGCTGCTAATTCCATTCCTTTCTGTGTGTAGTTTACCATGCTTCTTGTTACCGTGTACAAAGGTTGTGCTGTTCAGGACCTTGCACGGAGGGCGTTTTCAGCACAGCAGTGTGCACATACAGTCTTCGCAGAACGCAGCCGGAGATACTGTCTTTTTAATGTTTTTGATTTCTGGTCAAATCATTGCATGCATATCAGCGGTCAGTGCACATGGAGCTGCCCAACTCAAAGTTTGGTGCCTGTCACTCAAGAATGAATATTGGAGTTCCACTCGTAACATAGACGCTGTGATGTTATGGAGCAACGGTGACTGTCACTCTAGCTGTGTTCTGCTGGGAATGACAATGAACAAGTAGTCAGTATGTTCTCATCTGACCATTCTCCAGGTCTGTCTGGTTATACTGAAACTGTTAATATTATTCCCCCCCCCCCCCCCCCCCCCCCCCCAACCATTCTCCAAGTCTGTCTGGATATATTGAAACTGTTAAATATTAATGTGACCCTCCCCCCCGACCATTCTCCAAGTCTGTCTGGTTATATTGAAACTGTTAATATTAATATTATCCCCCCCCCCGACCATTCTCCAAGTCTGGTTATATTGAACTGTTAAATATTAATATATTATCCCCCCCCCAACCCCCCCCTCCTCACCAATATTCTCCAAGTCTGTTGGTTATACTGAAACTGTTAATATTATCCCCCCCCAACCATTCTCCAAGTCTGTCTGGATATATTGAAACTGTTAAATATTAATTTACCCCCCCCCCCCCCCCTCCTGCCAACCATTCTCCAAGTCTGTCTGGTTATATTGAAACTGTTAAATATTAATATATTATCTCCCCCCTCTCACCAATATTCTCCAAGTCTGTCTGGTTATACTGAAACTGTTAATATTATCCCCCCCCCCCCCCCCCCCCAAAAAACAAAGTGGGGGGGGGGGGGGGGGGAGAAAACAAGACAAAAATCTGTTTCAATCTCTTACGGGTATGCATCTGTCACAAGTCTCTGTTTGCTGCCCATTTTAAGTTGTGTGTAAATTAAGTTTTGTACAGTCAGTATGCTTGTGTGAGTGGGTGCCTGTGTGTGTATGGGTGTGTACACGCTTAGAATAGTCTCTACAGACAAGGTTTTATGCTTTAGAGATACTTTAATGATTATTAGTTATTAGTACACAAAAGACTGTTAAATGATGATCACAGAAACTTCATATTTCTTCTCATGTCCCACCTGATCTTTAGTTGTCTAATTTAAACGTGTACATAATATATACTTGTCTAATTTAAATGTGTATTATATATAGTTGTCTGATTTAAACATGTATATATAGTTGTCTAATTTAAAGGTGCTATATATATAGTTGTCTAATTTAAAGGTGCTATATATATAGTTTTCTCCCCCAGTTTGGGTCTGTGACCTCTTGTTCTGCTGTCTGCTTTGTGTGTCAGTGTGTGCGTGTGTGTGGATGCTTGCATGGGTGGGTGCTGATGTAATGGCTGTAGCTGTTAATGGTACTTCTCCTTCAGCAAGTTCTCGTTGCTTGGGACAGTCTGCTGAAAGTGGGACAGATTTGCCAGAATGTTCTGTGTTTCATGTAGTACTTCTCCTTCAGCAAGTTCTCATTGCATGGGACAGTCTGCTGAAAGTGGGACAGATTTGCCAGAATGTTCTGTGTTTCATGTAGTACTTCTCCTTCAGCCAGTTCTTGTTGCATGGGACAGTCTGCTGAAAGTGGGACAGTTTTGCCAGAATGTTCTGTGTTTTATGTGGCTGTAGATTGTAGGGGTTTGCAAGAGCATATTCCAGATTTCATTTTAGTTTATAATGTGCAGACTAACTGTGATGACTGCTCTTTTGACTCTCATCTTTTGGTACTGTGTGCATAGTGTGTGTGTGTGTGTGTGTGTGTGTGTGTGTGTGTGTGTGTGTGGTGTGTGTGTGTGTGTGTGTGTGTGTGTGTGTGTGTGTGTGTGCAATGTGTGGATAAATGAGCCAGCAACAAGTTAGAGTTCTGTTTCCTCATGCAGTGGCTGCAAGTAGCATTGAGTTACATTGTTTGTGCCTTATTAATTTTGCCTGTGGTAAATGTCAACAACAAAAATCCCAGTTTGTGAAATGAGCAAGTTACACAAGAATGTTATTAATGCAAGCCTTTGCTCTGAGTGTGCATGTGTACAAGTTTGAGAGAGAGAGTGTGTGTGTGTGTGTGTGTGAGAGTGAGTGTGTGTGTGTGTGTGTGTGTGTGTGTGTGTGTGTGTGTGTGTGTGAGTGTGTGTGTGTGTGTGTGTGTGTGTGTGTGTGTGTGTGTGTGTGTGTGTGTGTGTGTGTGTGTGAGAGAGAGAGAGAGAGAGAGAGAGAGAGAGAGAGAGAGAGTATGTGTGCGTACATGAGTGTTTTGTGCCTGTGTGTGTGTATGTGTGTGACAACTTGATATGGGGGTTATGAGGGTTGTAACCCAGTTACAGTGCAAGGTAGGTATCACGTAAATATGTAAATGATTGCTGTGACAGAGTGAAGTGATGGAAACTACCTACTCACATGCTTTTCTGTTTTTCCTAAACTGGTTATGGTAGGACTTGGTTCAAGCTGCTGCACAGTGCAGTGTGCTGATGTTCAGACGTAGCAGATATTCTTGGCTACATCTATCACCCTAATATAACCGCACTGGTTGACTGGGCGTAAGACACCATCTTACTTACTTACTGGCTACATCTGTTGCCCTAATATAACCGCACTGGTTGACTGGGCATAAGACACCATCTTACTTACTGGCTACAACTATCACCCTAATATTACCGCACTAGTTGACTGGGCGTAAGACACCATCTTACTTACTGGCTACATCTACCCCAGGGTGGATGTGGAAATTGTTGATACGCTGGTCACACAGGCACAGCAAACATTGTTTGCCACACCCATGCCATGATCATTGTTTATTAATAAGACAGCAATGTTGAAGTTGTTTAAACAGACAACCTCAGCCAGATGCATGCCATGATCATTTCACATTAATAAGACAGTAATGTTGAAGTTGTTTAAACAGACATACAGACAGCCTCAGCCAGATGCATGCCATGATCATTTCACATTAATAAGACAGTAATGTTGAAGTTGTTTAAACAGACATGCAGACAACTTCAGCCAGACCCATGCCAGTTTCACATTAATAAGATAATACTGTTGAAGTTGTTGATACATACAGACAACTTTAGCCAGTTTCACATTAATAAGACAGTATTGTTGAAGTTGTTGATACAGACATACAGACAACTTCAGACAGACCCATGCCAGTTTCACATTAATAAGACAGTAATGTTGAAGTTGTTTATACAGACATACAGACAACTTTAGCCAGTTTCACATTAATAAGACAGTACGGTTGAAGTTGTTTAAACAGACATGCAGATGACTTCAGCCAGACCCATGCCAGTTTCACATTAATAAGACAGTAATGTTGAAGTTGTTGATACAGACAACTTTAGCCAGTTTCACATTAATAAGACAGTAATGTTGAAGTTGTTGATACAGACATACAGATGGCTTCAGACAGACCCATGCCAGTTTCACATTAATAAGAGAGTAATGTTGAAGTTGTTGATACAGACATAGCGGACATCCTTGGCCACACCCACCCCAAGATCATCTCGGACACCAACCTGGCCCTGCTGGTGCGACAGATTGCTGTGCATTGTAATGTGAGTGAATTATTTTGCAATGCATTGTGCTGGTGGTACTTTTTGTTCTTTCAGGTTTACTACCCAAAGGGGAGATTGTCATGGGTTGAGAGAGATACAATTGTGTGTGTGTGTTGTGTTTTTTACATGCTGCCGCAAAGCTAATAATACACATTAGGTGCTTCTAAACTGACTAAGCTCGAAGTGCGTACAAAATCTTTTGCATGCTCATATATGCATAAATTATATTAGATTGACAATGATTCAGATAGACAGCTATGTACACTGTCTGACACACGCACATGTAGAGATTTGAATGGTTGGGCCTATGTATAGCATAATACAGCATCAAGATTTTTCTGTGTAATTTTCTTTTTAACTTCAGTTTTTTTGGGGTGTTCCTCAGCTGTCAGTTATGGTTACTGTTTTATGTTGTCTGTTACTGCTGTGTGCTCAGATTTTATGTGCTTCATTTGTTTCTGTTTTCCCAGCTGGCATCCTTTGTGCTGAATCGACAAAGCCATGAGCATGAACCGTTTGCCTCCAACTGCCTTGAGAGGCTTCGGTCAATCAAGCGCATCCGAAAGCGAGTCACCGATTACCTCAACGCCAACGGGGCAACCACAGGAAAAAACTATGGCACCGGCGGAGAAGCTGCTCCCGGCTCGCAGGACAACTTTGACAAACTGTTTGTGATTGAAGACTTCACTGATTATGTGTAACTGAAACTTCACTGACAGGTACCTCAGTCATATTGTGTGTGGCTGAGAGTTCACACTGTGCCACTTCATGACAGTTGACTGTATATGTGTGTGCGTCTGTCGTTAGTGTTATTGTAAAGCGTCCTGTGCTCCCACCTTGTGCAGTAGATGGGCGCTCTAGAAATCCTCTTTATTATTATTATAGGTTAAGACTCTTTGTATTGATTGTGTGTGTGTGTGTTGGTAGACTATTTGTATTGGTGTGTGTGTGTGTGTGTATGTGTGTCTGTACATAGTCTTTACCTATGTACAGACTCCTTGGATTGTATATGTGTGTGTGTAAAGTATACTCTTTGTGTAGATTGTGTATGTCTGTATAGGTAAAGATTCTTTGTATGGATTGTGTGTGTGTGTGTGTGTGTGTGTGTGTGTGTGTGTGTAGGTAAAGACTCTTAACCAAGTGTGATGTAAGGAAACCTGTGTGGCTATAGTGTGTGAAGACAAAGTCAAGTTTGATGTGAGGAAGATTAACATGTGAAGACTGGAAGCCTGTGTGATGTGAAGAAAACTGTACAGCCAGAGACTGGTATGTGAAGACTGTGTCAAGTGTGATAATTATGAGGAAGGTTATGTAACTATATATGTGGAGAATAGCTTTATAATATGTAAAGACTAAGTCAGTGTGATGCAAGGACTATGTGACTGTAAAATGAAGAATTTAAAACTAGTCCTGTGTGTTGTAAGATTGTGCCACCCAAGGAAGACTATATAATATGTGAAGACTATATCAGTATATGTCTGTCAGTGTGATGCAAGGAAGACTACATAATATGTGAAGACTGTATGTCTGTCAGTTTGATGCAAGGAAGACTGTATAATATGTGAAGACTATGTCAGTGTGACGCAAGGAAGACTATGACAGTGTGATGCAGAGACAGTACAATATGTGATGACTGTCAGTATGGTGTGAAGATACCCGTGCAACTATATAGCATGTGAAGAGGGAAGTCAGTGTGGTGCAAGGAAGCCAATATAACTATGTATGTGAAGACTGTATGTCAGCGTAATGCAAGGAAGGCTATATATAACTGTGTGTGAAGATTCTTATGGCAAGATGTATGGCAGTCTATTATGTGAAGACTGTATATCAGCATGATGCATGGAAAACTATATGATTTTATGTGAAGACTGTATGTCAGCAAGATGTAGGGAAGACTGTGTAATTATTATATGTGAAGACTGTATGTTAGTGTGATGCAAAGAAGACAATGCAACTATAAGATACAAGTCAGTGTGATGCAAGGAAGACTACATGACTATTCCTTTTACTTCTGCGTTCCATTTGCCATGCTAAATTGTCAGGTTGGTTACATGAATATTTAAGGACTGTAAGGTGAGGAAGATTGTGCAACTGTTGTTATTGTTGATCATTTTTATATAGCGCTATTCTCCACTCTCAAGCACTCACTGCGCTCGCATGTCATATATGTGACGGCTTTAAAAATCAAGATTTGGGAAATGACTGTGACTACAAAGACCTATGTTATGTGAATGCTGTTTTATGTGATTTTACAGTGTGGATATAGTTACTGGATGAGTCAAAATATGCTGTACATGACCTTTAAATATGTATCTTGCATGAAACTTATTGATAATTTTCACTTCTTAAAAAAACAAAACAATTGTCAACAACAAAAACATTGCATCATTTGTTAAATATTAAATCAAGCAAAGATCAAAGTATGAGAAATCCAGTGCATACACACATTTTTATCATCTGTTGAATTCATCCCAATTTGTGTTTGTGGCCCTGCAGAATTTTCCAGTTTCCCACTGACCTCATCTTTTCACACTCAGCTTGTTCATACATCTGCTTTTAATTGTGAATGCAACTAAGTCTTTGTTTCAAATAAAAGGTTAAAATTATCGTTTTGTTTAAAAAGAGTGTCACTTGTGGTCTTTGGTCTTATTGCACGTGATTGGTTGTATGCCAGCGTTAAACAGTTTCAGTGCAAAAACTTGGGCTGTAGTTTGAGTCAACTTGGTCTGCATGTGACCTCATGGTTCACTGAGCATTAAAAGAAAACTGGTGAAGATGCAAGCTGGCCTGATAATGTGCCGCTGTTTCCATCGTATTCCAGTAAAGTGTTTAGTTGAAAGGTGCCCAGTGTGCTGTGCTTCTTGTTCTTTTTTTTTTATCTGTCCTTGTTCATCTCGGTTATGCAGCATTTGTTTAACTGAGAATAGTTAGTGAGAACAGTTCTTATAATAATAAATGTGACCATGTACACCTTTCTTACCAAAACAGAGATCTAAAGACTGGGTGGAAATGTTTATGGATGGAAGGCTTTTAATCTGAACATACTGAAACATCATTTAACAGTGAACACAACATACCAACCAGAAGCCCTCTCCTGCTGTTAGGAAAATGCAACAGCAATGAGTGAATGAGACATTTACCCAATATTTGTATCAAGACAATCTGCTTTAAATGCATGTGACACCTGTGTACAGTTAGGTTTACAACAGTTCACTACTGTGCATTTTTATTTTTATAGTTATGGTATCAACTATCATTTTGATAAAAGAAAAGTTACGGATGAAGGTTTATGCATCTTTGTATCACAGGTTACCCTCAGACAGTCTAGCTCTGGTAGGCATCCCCAAAACCTATAGTGAAAAAACGCCAACAGTTTTCAGCAAAACATGCGGTTACAAAAGCAAGCAATGCTTTCCATCTTGCAGCACATCACTGATTCTTTCTGCACAGCTTTGATGATTGTATGCAAAAGTAAGCCATCTGCTGCCAGAGTCTGAGGAGAAAAAGAGCAGAAGAGAAGTGACTGACAAGTCTCTTTAAGCAAAGCCCAGCAAGATCCACCCTGTAGCGACTTGGCTATTGGTCAGCAGTTGTTCTTGCTGTTTAAGTTTGTAGTGGACACAGGGCAGAGTAACATGTTCTCTCTCAGGAGGACATGAAGCTGACAAAACATTTACCAACCCTTTGTTGTTGTAACGTTAACCAAGCCGTTTGAAAATATACTGCTCACTCACGCCACACGGGGTTGTTTGCTGAGAATGGCACTAAAAATTAAAAATAATAAAAATCTTGTGGACTCTGCAAAAATGTTTTTCAGGACAGGTTTTTTCTTCCTTTCTCACAGAAATCAAACAGAGTGCTCATGGGGGTGGGGGGTAATTTCTCAAAAGTTAGATTGCTGCAACCTTTTTCAATCAGTAGCGTCGCAACATTTCCACAGGAATGAAAAGCAGTCCTTATTTTGTTCGTCACTAAAATATGTTACTTAACATGCCCACTCTTTTCATTCACTTTAGCAGTGTATGTTTGCTTACACATGGGAAATGAGAATCTAACAACTGTTCCTGTCTATGCACTTTTTCAACCCCTTTGGGAAAAGAAAATCTACTTTTTCCGTACATGTATGTTTGGGGCTTTTCTGACCCCTATGCTCTGCTGGCAAGGGCCATACCCATTAAAAACAAAATGTACAGGCTAAAAACCAGGTCAGCTCAGTGGCTGCAAAGGGTGATGTATAGCAGAACACTGTCTTATACATGTTTTATAAATATTGCCGATGCCAGCCATCAATTTCACTGTGACACAACTGTTCCTTGGTTGGATTAATTAGCTTTGGTTTTCACACTGCAATGAAGATGAAGTCACACAAACAACAATGAGCAACAAAAAGAACAATTTCACCAAAAAGCAACAGACAGACAATGATGAATACCTGTGATGCCACTGCACCCTACATCAACACCACACGCACACACAAAACTGCCCAAAGACACTTGTTCCAAATGAAAATGCAACTGTACCACTGTTCAGTTTCCTTGCCTTGAAGAGTGAGGAGGAAAACAACACGGTCATAAACTGGTCAGAACACAGCAGGGAGATCTAACCCAGACATTGCCGACTTACACGATGGTTTCTCAGGTCAAAACACACTGATGAAGACGTGGCAATGGAATCACAGCAGGCCGGTACTCCCCTCTGGAGCTGGTTTTTCACAGGTATGCTTTTTAGACACTTGTAGACCATCAATCTTCACGCATATACAGATGTACACACACACACATGCACACCTTATGGGAATCAAAAGGGCACAACAGAAATTGGACAGAAAACAACGACATACACAAAAATTCTTGGATTTCCAGTACACCACAAAAAAACTGGAAGGTGGCAGCGGTGGTGTGGCCAATTACACCAGAACCTGACAGAACCAGCTGGTAAAATTCCACCCATGACAGCACCACCTGGCAAACTCCTATGGAAGTTCCACTCACAACAACACTAGCTGGCAAACTTTTGTGGATATTCCACCACTGGCAAAACCAGTGAGCAAAATTCAGCCAAACATTCCACCCACTGCAACACCAGCTGGCAAATTTTTGTGGAAATTCCACTCATGTTAGAATCTAGCAGGGTGTTCAACATGACTCCTGCCACAGTTGGATTTCCTTTGAAAAATCTGCACAACCTTCCCATGAACTCTGTCAGAATAACAAAGTACAGAAGTCGTCAGTTACACCAATGTAAATGATAATGACAAGCAATGTATGCTACACCCAATCTCAGCTAGTTACAACAGCACAGCTTGCCTCGACTAGCACTGATTAAAGCGGTTGCACTGAAGAGAAACAAAGAGCAACTCACTCTGGGGAAAGAGGAACAGTAAAATGTAAATAAACCTGAGATATCTATCTCAAAGGAACAAATATCTGCATCCCCCCCCCCCCCCCCCCCCCCAAAAGCAACATAGAAACTTTGTGGAAAGAAAACTCATTAAAAGTGAATTATATAATAAAAACAGTCTAAAATTATATATTTTAACAAGGACACACACTCATCACATCAACGAACACAGGAAGAAGATCAAGGGGAAAGACAATCACACACTCTGTTGGAGTATCAGAAAGTGTCAGAAAAGTAGGACAAATTGTGTCAGTATTAATAGATTATCACTGTGGTAATTTATGTCTCTAATCTGAAACTTTGTAAAAATAATTTCTAACAGTAGCCTCAAAACAATACACTATGCATGTACACACAGAAAACTCAATTCAACTAAGGGCTGATTCAGGGATGGTAAACTAGACTTTTGTACCAAAAACAGGACACACTTACAGGCTGTGCAAAACACATACAAACATACAGATGCACAGCACAACATGGATGCAGGAACAATCACTTTTGAATACCAACTTCCAAGTCATAAAATGTGATCAAAACTCAAATTTAAGTTGACAACCACTTCTCCATAACACAGGAGCAGGTCCATCAAGAGAGAGATGCTTCTGATGTTACTGTCAGCTCGGACATACATATATATGCATCACTCTGACCCATACCATGACATGTACAAAAATACCTGAAAGGCGGATTGGGCTCATTTTCACTTTGCCAGTCACGGATTCAAGTTATCCAGGAATGGTGATTGTTAGTTTTTGCGCCCTCGATTTCTTCTTCCGCCATTTTTGGCACAGTTCTTAATACTGTTTAGAGTTACACACTTTCAAGCACTGGTGACCATTTACGACTACTGAATATCCCAGGCATGGGTTTTTACTTCATCATCTGAGGGAACAAAGTGGGGAAACTTGTGGCACCACAAGCTGTCCTAATTTTTAAGATCTCATATGCAGTTTAGCAGCATGCTGTTTGGACCCTTCAGGGGGAGGTACACACCATTAGCATGTGTGTCTATGGACTTAAAGCATATCCCATGCTACCAAAGACCTTCTACCACAAAGACAGCACACTTAGCCTGCTTTTGGAAGCTGGAAGCCAGCATAAACCCCACAGTACCACAGAGCAGAGGAATGGTAACGGCTGTGATCAGCATGGCACAATGGCAACAGCACAGACTCTAAATAACAGCAAGGCTTGGTTGCAATTAAAAATGGACAATGTATTTCAAATTTTGCTGTTGAAAACTCTAGCGTTGTCGAAAATCGGAATCGTCAGATGAGGAGGGGGACCAGGTGCAGTCGCTCTCGTCACTGTCATCGTACTGGTTCAGCAGGTCCAAGGTGGTAGGGGGAACTGGCAGGTCCGGGATTCTCACCATCCTCAGGTTCCCGCCTTGTCCCCTTGGCCGACGTCTCGCTGCCGGCCGAGCCGCAAGGTTCTCAATCATCATGACCCTCAGACCACGGCCCTGAACCGGCGACACTCTTCCCCGGCTCGTCTCTGTTCGTGAGGTCCGATCAACAGTGGCATCCGCCCCCACGTTTCTGCCATCATACCCCCTGCTCCTGTTCCCTTCGTTTGCCGACCGTCTACTCCCCCTGGTTGCAGTCCCCCCGCTTCCCTGGACCCTGCTGTTAGTCGCCGTGCTCACCCTGTCCATGGACTCATTTTCCAACTGTCGGATTTCAACCTGCGCCTGGTTCACCCAGGTTTCACTCTCTGCTCTCTGACTGGTGGTAGCCGATGACTGAAGCTGGGGCAGGCTTGTGGAGTGGGCTGCGGTCACTGTAGCTGCGTGCGTGTGTTTCTTGGGCTGGGGATTTGAGTGCCTCATGGGGTGAGTCGTGTTATGCAAGTGAGTGCCACTTCTGTGACCGTCTTTGGCGGGTGGGCCGTTGAGTCTGGCTTTTTTAGTTGATTTGTGTTGTTTGCTTCTACCTGCTTTCCGTTTCTTCGATTCTGTTTCATGCTTCTGGGAGTTGGTCTGGTTCGGGTTCAGCTTGTGGCCCTCTTTCTTGATTTTCTTTTTGTTCTTAGCTTTAGTCTCTTCCTCCTGTTTGATTTTCAAAGTGAGCTTCAAGGAGGTGCTGCTTGTGGAGGGTAGATTAGCAACCGCTGCTGGGTTGCTGTTAGAGTTAGCACTATCCTCATGCACCACTTTCCTCTGCACTGCCTGATTTACCTCCTCGTCTGAAGAACCCTCATCATTGGATGACATGGGCAATGATTTAGCCTTTGATTTCCGCTTATAGCAAATGGAATCGCTGTAAGACTCACTTTCTGAGAGCAAGTTTGTCTTGCTTTTCAAAAGTGCTTTTCCTTTTCCCTTGGAGCTCCCCGCTACTTTTCCTTTCCTCCCTTTGCTGGGACTATCATGATCCGAATCCAGCGGCTGGAATGAGAACTGTCTCTGGTCATCAATTTTGTCACCATTCTGAACTCCACTCTCAGATTCATCCTTCACACCGTGTCCCAGGTCCTGTGTACTACTGGCAACTCTTTCAAAATTGCGGCCTGCACCGACTTCTTCGGGCGAAACGCTGACACCTCCAAGCCCTGCGCTGGCGGTGCCATTATCACGTTGTTCGGTGCTCAGACCTGGCTGAGGGGACAGAGCAGGGGACTCGGGCAAATCATAGTCCAGGGAAGTTGCATCTGAGGAGCTCTCCCACACATTGCGTGAAGCCTCCTGGTCTTGAATCTTCCCTCTTTTCCCATCCCCAGCAGTGCCTCCGTTGTCAGTCTGCTGGGCCGTGCTGCTTCCCGATGTGCCCCTCTCCTTGCTATTCATCTCCCTTTCAGAGACGGCCACACTGCTGCCCTGCTTTGCGTAAGAGTGGCTGAGTGGCTGTGGCAAAACCCTTTTCACGCCGTCTGCATCCCCACCCCTTTGTGTACTGCTGCTTGGAGAGGGCTGCGCATGGTCAGCTGCTGCGCTGCCCTCGTGTGCAGGAGAACGATCAGGAGAAGATGAAACTACAACGGGAGAAGATGAAACTGCAACGGGAGAAGACGGCAGCCTGGCATTGGACTGACTACACTCACTGTCAGGACTGCTACTCGTTACGCCACCATTTCCATCTTCCTGTACGAGGGCAGCGTGGCTGCTGTGCCTGTCCGCACCCTGCTGTGAGTAGCTTCCTTCCCGTCCATGGTTCTCATTGCTGGGAGTAGGCCAGTCCTCGCTGCCTGCCAGGGACCTGTTCCTGTCAGCAGCGGAGTGGTGCGAGCCCTGCCTGTACGGCGGTATCCAGTAGTCACCATCAGACAAGTCCTCACTTGTTCTCCTCTGCGCTGCTTCAGGGAAAGGAAAACCACCAGCGGCACTGCTGGTACAGTTGGAATTTTCTCTTCCCCCTGAAGAACTACCGGGGGACTGGTAAACTCCATCCCTGAAATCTTCACTAGCCACAGACTGTGACTCGGGACCTGAAAGCTGTGAGTGATGCCCTTCACTTGAGTGATCATCGCTGGAAGCGTTTGCGCTGTTGTATGCATTCATAGAGTCTGGTGTCCACTCATCCATCTGGTCCTCTTCCCCTGCCTGTGACAAGAGTCGGTCAGAGTTCATGTTGCTTGTATTACTGCTGTCATAGGACTGGCTGCAACTCCTGGTCTGCCTATGTTCCCAAGACCGGCTTCGGCTTCTGGCTCGAACTGACCTCCTAGATGTGCTGCTGCTTCTGCTCTGCGACAGAGGTGGGCTCTGTGAGTACCTGCCCCTTCTAAACTGACTGCGGCTGTTGTTTCCACCATCATTGGATCTGCTCCTTGAATGGCTATGACTTCTGGACCGGCTGTAGCTTCTAGATTGGCTGTAGCTTCCAGATGGACTGAACCTTCCAGACGGACTATAGCTTCTGGCTGAGCTGAAACTTCTGGCTGGTGTGTAGCTTCTCCTTGGACTGTACAGTCTGGCTGGACTGTAGCTCCTGCTTCTTGACCTGCTGTAGCTCCTGCTCCGTGACCTGCTGAAGCTCCTGCTTCTCGACCTGCTGTAGCTTCTGCTCCTACTAGTTCTGGCTCTGTAGCTTCTGCCTCTAAATCTGCTGCCGCTTCTGCTTCTGGATCTGCTCTGGTTTCTTGGCCGGGCATTGTGGGGCGCCAAGTCCGATCTGCGAGTCAGGCGGCTGTACCTTAGCGCAGGATACAAGGCGTCGGCGTAGGGGTGGTTATCCACAGGCAAATAATCCGTGCTGCGAACACTGCGCAGGTGCAGAGGCATGCGCGGTGACAGCGGAGAGTAGCGCTCCTCATCGCTGTAGGAGCTGAAGTCAATGCTGGAGCCAGGTGACGGGTAGGACCGGACGCCACTGTTGTCCGATCGGAAGGGTTCAGGTGAAGCAGGGGAGCTGGCAAGCCCGCTTCCGTGGGGCCGAGCTTGTGGTTCAGCGCTTGGGGCAGGCCTGTTGGGGCTGCGAGAGGACCGGGGAGGAGGGGCAGTACTGCTGAAGGGAAGCGGCCGGTGAGGCGTAGGAAGCGGTGTGAGAGCGGCCAAGCTCTGGTCCAAGAACTGGAAGCTGGGCGAGCCGAGCCGCTCCATGGCCCGGTGACTGGAGGAGTGGAGGGGAGGAGTGCTCATCTCCGGTGCAACGCCCCTGGCAGGGTGCTCCCGCCTGACACGGGCGCTGGGACCATCCGCTTCATCGGGGTAGCGAGCGCTAAACACACGCCGCTCTTGCTCTGGGGTGCTTGCTTCAGCAACCAGCCTCTCCAGTATGGAGCTGCCCAGCTGACTGGCTCCTCGCAGGACCTCTGCACCGTCCCCGCGACCAGAGCCCCTGAAAGAGCCGCTCGCTGCGGCTGCACTGGGCACAACGTAATCGCCGCAAAGGTTCAGCGGGATGTGTTGATCCGGCGGCCAGAACCTGTTGACATCCTCCATCATGTCCTGGTAACCCTGAAGCTGCACGCCTGCTGACTGGTGAGGCATGTGGAACAGGTTCATCTTTTTGCGCACCCATGACAGGACGACCTGGTACCGCCTCACTGTGTTGTTTAACTCTGGAGGAAGACAACAAAAACCAGGTTGTATTTTTTCTTTCTTTTTTAATTAAAGTAAAAAAGCAAAGGCAATGTATGAAAAAGGTGGGGGGGAGGCTTGTAAGCAGATGAACTTGTTCTTGGTGCATTCATTTTTGTGCTTTGGACACATCTTTTCAAATTTAAGACAACTTGGGAAATCAATCTGTGATCATGTACAGTTGCAACAAAGATTTTCTTTGCCATTACCAATATTTTTGAGTAACTCACCTACACCACTGGTGCAAACTCCCACCCACTTCATTCCTATATATCATGTGACTATACATGGGAATTCCTGCCCACTGGCTTGGATTCTCTAGTGTACTCCACTCTGCTATTTTTACCAAGTGACCTCATACAGTCATAGTCTTTGCCAGAATAGCTATACACATGCGCTTCCAGTTCAGTTCTCATAACCAAGGCAACGGCAATGAAAAGTTTGAGGGGCTTACTGCTGAAAACATTGTTCAACAGGTGCTAAAATGGACTTGGATTGCAGCAAATTAAATGCAGATGGATAGTGCAATTTCTCAAAGAAAAATGTGCCACCAAACATTCAAATAATGCTAGAAAGTGACAATGTAACTGACCCAAAGATAGACACCACTAGCCACAGCATGTTGTTCATCAAAACTACAAATTTCCCCACTGTTTCCCCACTAATGTACGAAAAAGAAAAAGGAAAACAGAGAGAAGATATCAGGGATGAAGGGAGCCAGTTTTCAGGCTTGCAGTGACGGTGGAGTGGATAGAACTGTTTAGTGTCACCTTACAGTCAATGCTAGAAAGTGACAACAAAATGACAGTGTAATAAAGTCACAACATAACTGACCCAAAGATAGACACCATTAGCCACAACACATCGTCAACAAAACTACAAATGTTCCAATGTTCCCCACCAAGGTAAAAAAAAAAAAAAAAAAAAAGGTAAAAAAAAGAAGAAGAAAAAATAAAATAAAATAGGGACAAAGGGAGTTAGTTTTCAGGCTTGCTCTGGTCGAACTGTGGAGTGGACAGAAGCGTTTAGCGTTGATCTTAGGGACAAAGGGAGTTAGTTTTCAGGCTTGCTCTGGTTAAACAGTGGAGTGGACAGAAGTGTTTAGCGTTGATCTTAGGGACAAAGGGAGTTAGTTTTCTGGCTTGCTCTGGTTAAACAGTGGAGTGGACAGAAGCGTTTAGCGTTGATCTTAGGGACAAAGGGAGTTAGTTTTCAGGCTTGCTCTGGTTAAACAGTGGAGTGGACAGAAGCGTTTAGCGTTGATCTTAGGGACAAAGGGAGTTAGTTTTCAGGCTTGCTCTGGTTAAACAGTGGAGTGGACAGAACTGTTTAGTGTTGATCTTAGGGACAAAGGGAGTTAGTTTTCAGGCTTTCTCTGGTCGAACAGTGGAGTGGACAGAACTGTTTAGCGTTGATCTTAGGGACAAAGGGAGTTAGTTTTCAGGCTTGCTCTGGTTAAACAGTGGAGTGGACAGAAGCGTTTAGTGTTACCATCAACTGTGTCTCGCAGGGCCCTGAAGCAGTCATGCCCCTCCAGCTTGTAGAAGGGAAACTGCAGGCGGCAGTCTTTGCGGCACTGCTCCATGCGGTATGGGCACTCCTTTTTGTGCTTGGGCAGTTCACGCACTGTCGTTTCAACATTGCAGTCTTTATGAGAGCAAGTAGCCACCTGCAACATCAAGGGAAAATGGTCAAAGAGGTCCCTATCAACATTTGTTACACCATTCACATGCAAATTCAGATCCAGTCAAGCATTTTCCTACCTGTCTCCTTGGATTCACAATCCTCACACACCTGAACAAGTCCACTGCAAACAAAACCCTTACCCTATATTCATAGGACGTGATAATAATAAAAAATATTTTATATAGAGCCTCAACAACAATTATCTGAGCTCTTAGCGCTGTACAGACCAACAAATGCAATAAAATGCACATCAATATGTTACTTAAATTAACCTAAAACAACAATTTAAAGAGATAAATTCTCTCTATCTATACATATTTCAATGCACACATATTCACACACACACACACACAAACTACACGTGTACATCCACGTGTGCATCCATAAGGGAATATATCACTTTGATGTGCAAAGGAAACACTTCCATGGGCTAGGTACAGTGATATCACAACATTTCTCCTTGTATTCACAAACCTTGCAGACCTGAACAAGTATACTGCAAGCAAAGCCCATACCCTATAAATATAATTTATATTCACAGGATGTGATGTGCGAAGGAAACGTTTCCATGGGCTAGGGATGGTGGCATCACCTTTCTCCTTGTATTCACAAACCTTGCAAGCCTGAGCAAGTATACTGCAAGCAAAACCCTTACCCTATATTCACAGGATGTGACGTGCGAAGGGAACTTTTCCATGGAGATGGTGATATCACAACCTTTCTCCTTGTATTCACAATCCATCGTCAAACCATTTAGCACATTCACTACCAGCGGTGGCGCCACCTGCAGCTGTCGCAACGTGGCATGGCTTCGACATGATGGGCAGGTGGAGCTCCGGTTGAGCCATGTCTCTATGCACACTTTGCAGAATATGTGGCGGCAGACACACATGCGTGGCTCATGCAGCACACAGTGGCACACAGCACAAACAAACTCTGAGCTGGGAGGAGGATTAAACTTGCAGATGTCATATGTAATGGATGATGCCATGGCTACCAGTACCTCCTCAGTTCTGAAAACAAAAAAAACACTTCAGGTAGAAACAGTTTTGTCGTTGTTATATTTTTGGTATAAATGTAAATGTGTCAGCTTAAACTGATTACTGGCATGAAAGACCTGGAGTATGAAATAGCAACCAATGCTGCTTTTGAGGTATGGGTGAGACAGTAGGAGAATACATACCATCTAACACTTCCAATTTAACCACACTGGTAACAGTATGTCTCACAGTTTCATTCTCCCTTGCTTAAGTTCTTAACCAACATTATACATGTATCATACCATATTATTTTCTCCTTCTTCAGGAAACAGTGACATCTTTTCATGCTGTACAAAAATGCAGTTCATATATTTTTTATCAGTAATCTGTTGACTGTATGCATGCACATTTCTCCACTAAAAATAATGCACAGCCTAGTTTGATTAACCTGTTATTTGTTGATTTATTTGATGCAACATCACATCAGCATGGACACCTGTACAAAAAACTTGGTGAACAAAGAATGAACCGTTCAAAATTATATATAATATTAATGATAATTCATAGATATAATATATATGTTTATATATATATATATATATATATATATATATATATATATATATATATATATATTATCTAAATCATTACAGGATCTGTGTGTTTACAAATCATGTAATTGCTGAAAACAAGCTTGGGAAATATGGCTATTAAATCGGTCATAGCTCTACTTTTCTCATCATCTAGTACTGTGGTAGCCAAAATGCTTTGCCAGGTTCTTATTTATCTTCCACTGTGCCAATAATTGTTCATTTTTACAGCCTAAAATACGGAGTTCTGCCCAGGCTGTTTTGCATTTTGGGGCACTTGATTTAAGTCTTTGACTTGAGATCAACATTTATTTGATCATCTGAATGCTGAATCTGATCTTTGACTTCACAAAGGACAGTGAATTTTTGTTGCTGTTGCTATGCACTGTAATGCAGACAGCACAGTTTGGGTTTGGGTCCAGTTAGTGTTACACTAGAACCGGAGTAATGTCCCCTGATGAACTCTTTTGACTGCATATCTGGCAACCTCTTCTTTTTCAGCCTAATGCTAGTTTTGTAATGGCCCCAGTGAACCAGTTGTTTGCCACCATACCCATTGCCTAGTAATATCTGATTATTACAGCGACATAATTACCATTTAAAGTATTCCAATAGTCCAGGATATTGGGTACGAAACGTCCTGAAACAGGTACGAAACGTCAAGAGAACACTAAATAGGCAAAGTATGAAACGCCCGGTAACCACGGCGGCGTATGTTTTAATTCTTACACTACTCTGCAGCATTTCCATTTGCTTAAAGTATATTTGGCACACTGACCACAACACTCCATGCCATACGTGTGACTCGTCACTTAGGGCTCAGTCTGATGAACAGATCAAAAGAAGAGCCGTTCAAATACAGATAGATCTACGAAACGAACAGCGTTTTTGTTTTGTTTTACCCCATTTAGAGACACAATAACCAGCAATGATTTTAGCTACCGAAATGGCAAATTGAAATTCAAAGTTCATAGGTTTTTTCTTACCCTAGCCTAAGTTGGAACCGCCTGTTGGTCGGGCGGAACCACCGCTCATAAAGGCCGTCTTCTGGACAAATGACGAAGTCGTTGGAGTGGTTTCCCTTCGTCACCATGCGTCTTTTTACCGCGTCAGGACTACATATACTACGAGGAAAAGGTAAAAGGGTGACCGAGTGACCCCCGTACACGCCGTTGGTTGTCCAGTTGACCGTGGCTACTCAAAGACAGAGAAGCAAAATAACATTCACGAAAGGAATGACATACCATTCATTCAATTAGCAAGAATAAAGTCAATACTAGTAATGATTTCTTCCCAGACAACTTCGCAGACAACCGATTAACAAGTAGAATAAGTTGCCAAGTTGGGTTAAGCATTTTTGCGCGCGCGCGTGCGTGCGTGCGTGCGTGCGTGTGTGATTTTGTTGTCTATTTACACAATATCTCACACCCACGCAAAAAGTAGTTGATCAATTTCTTTTGGGTTGTGGTATTGTTCCCATGCTTTCCTGACAATACTACAGTACTACTGCATGATTTGTCTGTCTTGCTTTCAAGTGTGTGTGTGTGTGTGTGTGTGTGTGTGTGTGTGTGTGTGTGTGTGTGTGTGTGTGTGTGTGTATGTGTGTGTGTGTACATGTGTGTGTGGGGGGGGGGTAGGGGGGGTATGTGCACATGTTATTATTTATAGCTTTTATATAGCGCTATTCTCTGCCCTCGAGCACTCACTGCGCACATGTCGCATGTGATTCTGAATGAGTGACTGCATGTGTGCACGTGCATGTGTGTGTCTTGCATGTCTCAATACTGTTGGGAGTTTTTCTATTCATAACAATATGAGGCCATATTGAATTTCTCTTAAAACATCTTAGATAGTTCTGACTTTACTTTTTCCTGGAAGTCCATGCTCCTCAATACTTTTTTGGTGTTTTTTTGGTTGTTGTTGTTGGTTTTACATACTCAAATTTTGGTGGGGAGTCTGCTTTACATGCCCTGTGCCAGCATTTGTAAGAAATTTCCTTTATGTGCCCCATACTCCGCCCCCCCCCCCCCCCTTTTTTTTTTTTTGATGGGGAGTTTCTCAGTCACTCTGAGACTTTTTCAAATACTCAGCCCTAGTTTTTGTTTGTTTCGTTGATTGGTTAGGGGGGGGGGGGGGGGGAAGCGGGGAACTGTAACAAAAGTGTGCTGTGTTTGTGTGCATGTTTAGCTGTTTAGTATGCATGTAGAGTGAACACATACACATGCACACGCCCCCACACACACACACACACACACACACACACACAAAGACACACACAATGGTCAACAACAAGAAAGGAAAAAATGCATCTGAAAAGTGCAAAAATTATATATTTCTCATACACTGTTGATGTAGTTAAAACAAAAAAACATGAAAACATTCTACCAATGAATCTGTAAAGAACAAAAGTGTGCTTTTGTGTGCATGTTTAGCTGTTTAGTATGCATGTAGAGTGAACACATACACATGCACACGCACACACACACACAAACAAAGACACACATACACACACAATGGTCAACAACAAGAAAGGAAAAAATGCATCTGAAAAGTGCAAAAATTATATATTTCTCATACACTGTTGATGTAGTTAAAACAAAAAAACATGAAAACATTCTACCAATTCCATATTTGTAAACCACAAAATACAACATATACATATATATATATATATGTGTGTGTACTCTTTAAACATTGAAAGACACTGTGTCTTTGGTGCAAAGTGTTCTCAGCATAGACATGAATAAGTGACACATGACATCATAAATCTAAAGGCAAAGTACCATGTCACTTGGATGCATATATACATATGTTAGGGTACAAATCAAAATCCAGTATGATTTTAAATTCTACTGGCAGAAATTAAAATGGGATTTTTCCTGGGAGAAATCAAAATTGCAATCTCTGTAGGTAAGATTCTAAATCTTGCCAGTATAGATTGCAATTTAAGTTTCTAATGGGAGAAATCACAATCCCGATCATAATTGCAATGGATCTCTCATTTTTATTGAAAAAAATCAAAAATCTGACCAGCTGAAACTGGTGCAAGAGAAAAGAAGAGAAAGAGAGAGAGGCTGTTTTTGTGTGTGTGTGTGTGTGTGTGTGTGTGTGTGTGTGTGTGTGTGTGTGTGTGTGTGTGTGTGTGTGTTGTGCTGGGAGACTGCTAATACATATGGATTATATATATATCCCTGCACTACCTTCACTATATATATCCCTGCACTACATTCACTCCCCACCTCCAAATCTGACACTGGTATATGGCCTAGTTCAGTAAACCATTTATTTGCTCACTTTCTCTTCTTTTCCACCAGTTACAGCTGGTTGTATTTTAAACTTTCTCAGTAAAAATTAGACTTCATATCTATGATGATCCTCCCAGTAGAAATCAAAATTGCAGTCTACTTGCATGATTTAAAATCCAACCAGCAGAGATCCCAATTCTGATTTCTACTAGTAGAATGTTAAATCCTATTTGATTTTGATTTGTACCCTGACATATACATACATAAACAAGAAATCGTAACACCATGTGTTGTTACACCACACAAGAATCAACTTCAGTTTTATGTTCTAGTAGATTAACCACACATCATTTGCATGGTGGGGGTCTGGGGATCATTCTGTTCCAAAAATGCAAAACATACTGAAATTCAGTATCCAACACTTTCAAAATGAGACAAGTATAAATACTGAGTATAAATACTTTACTGCCAGTATGCTAAATATTAAACAGATGCACATATATACTGATAGCAGAAAATGTAAAGGGACTAATTTGTTTTTGTTCTTGCTTTAAATAAATGTATTCCTGCAATGTGGATTTGTTGGAACACACTGTGAACCACAAGATTTCCACCATGATATCATGTTTTCGACGTCTCAGAACAAAATGGTGACCAAATCTTGCAATTAAACAATCAAAATCACAGAATCAAAACTGCAATTATCTAAAAGGTTCACTATTAACTGGGGAAAGAACTTTGTTGGTCTAACCAACCCAAGTTCCTTCCACTGCAGAATTATTTAAAATATATACACTGGGGGTCAGTATGAAGCTTGCTTTTATATATTGCAATACTGTCAGCAACTTGGAAAAACTGAATTTCTTTTTCTCACCCATGTTAACTGTATCTGGTCACTGGGATGAAGAAAATATGTTTGTGTTATCCAGCATTTATACGTTATCAGTGTTTATATTCACAGTAGCCCACTGTGCAGGTATTGCAGAGTTGCTGATGGAAGATGACACGGTCTCCAAAGAGACCAAACCCTGCAGTGTTCTTCCTCTGATAAACCGCAACAGTTTTGTGAGCACAACCATTTTCCTGAATATACATGAACGCATGCACATTGCATATGTGCCCCCCACCCTCCCCATCAGTTAAGACAGCTGCATGAAGACTCCAGAGGCCACTCCTGTTATAAATGAGACTACATATATTAATTTCATTTTTTCATGAACATACACGCCTTGCCAAGACCATTCTTCTGTTGGGACCATCTAGGCTTACTGAAGTTTGAACTTAGCCTTTGGATGACATGGTTCTACTGAACGGTGGTAATAAAATGGTTCATCTTACACTGTTTTTGACAAAGAAGTGCATTTGATGTGGTATAGAAGAGAAAAAAATCAGTTTTGGAACTCCCAACATAGGCAAGTCCTTATTAAATGACTACTGTTATCAACATCTTGAAATAACCCATTACACAAGTTCAAGACTTTTGCTTAGGAAGTAAAATAAAACAGATAATTACACAGATGATAACTTTTGATTGCTTTTGATAAATTATATCACATTGACCAAGAACTCTGATACACCATCATTCATCACACCCATCACATTTGCGGACATCACTCTTGTGCAAGTTTCACCCATTTATGCATACACACATTCATAAAAAATCATTATTTTCCTGTTTTCACATTAAACATTTTTTACGGTTGTTTGTAACATGAACTGTAAACAGTACATTCAAACTACTCTAAATGACTTACAAAAATACACTGCAGATTGTGTCACAGTATTAATCACAATACAAGCCTATGCTAAGTCAACTCTAATAAAAAAAATGATAATAATGATAATAATAAAGAAGCTTATTTTATGACACACTGGAAGCAGTGTATTTTGCTGCAGAATCTGTAACTGTAACAAGTGCTTTCAAATAACAATAACATGCCGCAGACCGTGCCACAGTATTAGTCACAATACAAGCCTAAGTCAAGACAATCCTGCAATAAAAAGAAAAATAGATATAAAATTATAATAAGAAGAAATAAAAAAGCTTAAATTATGATGTGTGGCAGGCAATGCATTTTGCTTCAAAATCTGTACAATACATCTGGAAGACTGCACATTAAATTAGAGACAAGCCATGTGCTCTTTCTGGGACTCCTCAGGTAAAACTTGAGGCGTACCCAGAGTTGGGTGAGAAGGAAGAGTGTGCAACTGTTTCCCCACATTTGCACATGCTGTTATACACACACTTGCGTAGCAATATAGATCTGACATTCTGCAAGTTGCACTCTGGTTTCAAGAATTTGAAGAAAAAAATTGTATATTTTGGCACATCCAGTGTGCATGCATCATTTGTAAATGCAGCTTTAAAAAAAGTTTAAAAAAAAGTAAAATAACAGTGTATACCATAATTTATGAACAAGAAGGTTAATGCCAATATAAACTCACTCGGTCATAACAAAACAAAACAAAAAAATTAATCAGTAGCCTCACCAGTTCATTCTTTTAACAGATGATCATGTTATTTTCTTCCATTGTTTCACAATGAAACCATACTTTTTTCTTATTTTGACAAAGCAAACAAACATTTTTCACTAAACTATTTACACGGACTGGTCATTGACCTGGTGCACAAAAAGTTTTGCATTAAAAAAAGCAAGAAAGAAAGAAAGAAAGAAAAAAAGAAACATTGAATGCTAGAAACAGCAGTGCAACATTTATGTGCTATTTTTAATGTAAAAATACCAACTGTGCATTAAAAGAAATGTTGTAAATAGCAAAGAGATTTGTGGACATAATCATTCAACACAGTGCAAGATGACAACACACAGCAATGGATATGGAATGTACATATCTCTATGGGCACTTGATAGCATCACTTCTTTTTTGTATGAATGTCCCATGTGGTTCACAAATCTTAGTTTTACAAGTGAAGCTGGAAGCTGGCCTGAAAACAGAAAATGTGCAAAAATATGTTTCTTTGCAGGCTTCATATTGTTCTTCTAGGAATATTTATGCAACAGAATTTCTTTTGGGGCTTCAAATATTGAACTCCTCAGGGCACAGCCATGTTGGTCTGCTCTTTACTGGTAAAGGGTTAGCTAGTGACATAATGTCCATGGATGCCACTCCTGCCAAACTTTGCAACTTTCAGACATGGATTCTTTTTTCTTTAACAAGCTAGACCAAAAATTGACCTGAAAAACTGACATGAGTGTATTTTTCATTCCATTCATGTTGATACAATCTGTGATGCATCATCTGTGGTCTCCTTTAAATAAAGGTTATATCCAGAGCATATAGTCTACTCATTTCTATTTCACAACCCCAGATTGCTGCTCTCTGTTTGGACAAACAACTTGGACATGGTCATTATGTGCAGCTGGTAGAGAAAACTATTTTTTTTTAAAGAAAAAAGAAAGAAGAAGATTGGTCCTCTGTTTATATATGGCTATGAAAATGTGCTGAACAATTCAGTCGTTCGTAACAAACAGATGTCACAACTTGTGGCCTGCAGCGGCAGTATCTGTGTTTGAGCTAGTTTGTGGGTTGATAGTCAGGGTGACTCATCCAGCATAAAAGCATAAAAGCAAGTAAGTCATCCAGCATAAAAGTTAGCATTGTTGGACTTAATGTTGCTGCTAGATTTTGTGTTTATAGCATCCAATTTTGCCTGCAGTCCTTCAGGTGCAGACGCAGTTAGTAAAAAAACCATTTTTTGTTGTTGCACCCAGTCAACCAGGACAGTTATATCAAGGCAAGCAGATGCAGTTAAGAAATAAAAATATTTTAAAATAAGCAGGCCACTAATATTTAATACATATCACAATACACCACACAGTTTATTTAATACAGACACCAGCAGCTCCATCAATGAAACGCTTTCTGTCTCCAACAGAAAAGTTAGAAGATGTCTGTGATCACAATGGACAGGAATCGGTGAGTGAAAAAACCCAAATTGTTGGTCTTGTCATACATACTCCACACACTGTCACACTTGAATAAGATTTCAGCACTTTCAGTACCTGACTTAGAAGGACTCCCATCACAACAAAACTCCCCCAGTTTCAAGCAATGCTTACATTTAGTTCAATGCAGTTTGTGAAATATGGTGGTTTCGGTCACTCATGGAAACTAGTTCCCTGCACAAAGACTGACATGCACTGCAGGTTGTCCAGGCTGCTAAATTCTCACCACTGCAGTCTCCACAGGCCACATCTGATACCTGAGGCTGTTGTGTAGCGGGCAAGCCTGCAGTGGATGTTCTGTAGCCATGCTGCCAGTCTGATGTTGTTGAAGTGTTGCTTTAGGTCCACAGAAACCGTAGGCTTATTAGGGATGGGAGCCCAGGACAGCCACCTCGACTTTCACACAGCTCCTGAGCTCTGTCAGTCTGACAGGGGCAGAGTTTTGATGGTATTGTGATAGTACAGTCAGTGTCATTTTAGTTAACTGCTGAATTAATATTGACCGGGCAGTTGAACTGACAAGAAAATTCAGACCAATTCAACACAGTTTTAAATATTCTTTCAGAGTATCCTCCAGTCTTACTCTCTGTCACATGGAACTCAAAGTTTCTGACACTACAGTTCCCCGCCCCCCCCAATCTATGACCTTGGCCACCATGGTCACAGGCCAAAATGAAACCTTGCAGAACCACCTCACACACAATGACATCTGCAATACCAGATACAAAAACTCTCGACCCACAAAACTATGATGATGTTACATGAGTCTTGGTTAAAGCTGCTGGATAAGGCATGTGCGGTAAATCAGCACAGGTGAAGCAGAATATCCTCAACGCAAACTGCCTGGCACCACCAAGTGTAGAAAACCGGCAAAAAGCCAGTAGCTTGTTTGATTCGAGCTGGGTATGTAATTCTGACCCAGTGAACCCACCATCTTCACTGGAGAGTGGAGACCCAATCTCTCTGCAAGGGGCAGTCTTTCTCTCTCTCTCTTTTTATTTTTTTATTTTTTACCTCTTAATTTGTAATACCGGTAGCAATTTTCAGACTGGTTGTCTTGGGATTTCTTTCCAGGTGCTCTGGTTTGCTTCTGCACCTCTTAGGTAAACTTTAAAGACTCCCATTCATGCAAAATTCAAAGAAGCCTAAACATACATGCATATGAACAGTGACTGTAAACTGTAGGAAACTAATCTGTACACCTAGCACCATCCAGTGGAAGCAGGTTTCAAGGTTAAATGTCCTGTATTTTTTACTCACTTTGCCTTAAACAAAATGATCAGTTGTACGATTACATAAAGATTTCATTCTGGAGGAAGAAAAGAAGTAAATACACTCAAGCCAAAAGGTTAACCAACTCTAAGAGGTAAGTAGTGTGACACATTTAATATCTTTAAGAGTTAAAGACAGGCAACGATTTCTACAAGTTAATCAAGAAATGTCAAATCACGGACATTGTGGAAGACTGCCTTTGTAAATATCTCTGACATGTTCTTGCAGCTTGTCTCTATACTAGGCAAACAGTCTGCTGCCACAACCTGATCATTCAAAGTATAGCCATTCGCATTGCATATGGAACTAAACGAACACTTTGCCATCCAGCGGCATCAGCTTAGTGACTCCAGTAATTTCACTGTCTCTCCCATACGTAATTTTAGTGACTCCAGCAATTTCATTGTCTCACCCATACGTAATACTAGCAAATCTGGTAATTTTTACACAAAATGTGCACATTTCTCACACGTCGCCCTTGCGGTCTAGCACACAGGTAAAACTGACAAGATGTTGAATGGAGCTAGACCAGTGAATATGCCTTCAGATTGTGATGGTTTTGTGCCTGCAGCTTAATTAAGGCTTGAACATCTGTGCACTGTTTGAAAAAGTTACTTAACTTTTGAGCTTGAGTATACATGTAGTAAGAATTGAGACAAAAGCCTGCTTCAAACACACAAAAACACCAGTGACACAATTCAACATGCAGAGAACAGAAATAATTAATTCACATGAATCACTTCTTACTTTCCCCATCTCTGAATGACAGCCATGAAGAACACTTCATAAAATGGTAATAATTTACCATGCAGATCAATTTTCTGACAATTCTCGCAAGGCATGACAAATACAATCAGTCAATCATTAACGACTTTCATCACACAACAAAAAGACTGTAAAGGTCATGGAAACACTAAAACACACTCATCTTCAACTTTGAACTGCAGCCACCCTGGATATGATCATCTTGCACTTATTTGCATCACCCATAACCAAAGCACCATCATTTGCATGTGGACACTTCATGCAAGCACAGATGAAATCCGCATCACACAGTGATACAGAGATAAAATCTGTCTTATTTGACAATATAAAAAGTTTTCCATTTTAAAAGCCCATACAAAATTATTATTATTTATACAGCAGTGCTTTTATTTCTATCAGTCTCTACACTTGAAGCTGCATGCGTGCAAACATACGTCTGAATGGCAAATAGCACATGTCCATCAGCACCCTCAGTACTACCTGTACCACACATACACACACTCTCACACATACATGCACACACACAATCACACACATACACACCTGCACCACAGACCCATTGCTTCCAGTAAGGATCCTTGTGATTTGCTCAATGCCCAAAACTAACACAACACAAAAAACTCTTCCAAATCAGATTCAACCAAACATTAATTTTAGCTTAGCAGAGAAATTGGCTAAAACGCGCAATTTATTTTAAGAAATATCTGCCATATTACATTAGCTCAGCACAAAACTTCAAAAATCTCTTTCCGTCTCCCCCCTCTCCCCCCCTCCCCACCACATAACCAGGGTCATCTCCCAAATGGCAGCTTGGACCCTATAGTCTGAATGTTTGATTTTGGGTCTGGTGACCGTGAACTCCATGCAGTCTTTCGGCAGTCCCCGATGGCACAAGTGTCTAGTGTCTCCAGGGAGCACGATTCCTTGGTGACCCAGAAGAGCGGCACCAGGCTGTCGATCCACAGCTCCAGGTCTTTGCCCACTTTCTTGGCGTTCTCCACGGCCTCCTCCTCCATGCTCTGGCTCTGCGGCACCTGCAGCACTCCACGCAGCTCGGAAAAGTCTTTGGACGTGTACATCCCGATGGGGCCGGAGTGGCTGCGCTGGGCTACGCTGACTGAGATGGGGTTGCCCTGCAACACATGCAGCAGTGGGATGCGTCAGAGGTTTTAGCAGAGCACAACTGCTCACAGCTGCAATGGAGACAGACTGCAAAAGCAGAACTGCTCATAGCTGCAATGGAGACAGACTGCAAAAGCAGAACTGCTCACAGCTGCAATGGAGACACACTGCAATAGCAGAACTGTTCACAGCTGCAATGGAGACACACTGCAATAGCAGAACTGCTCACAGCTGCAGTGGAGACAGACTGCAATCTGCAGACACCCGCAGTGTGGGTTAGAGGTTCAGCAGAGCAGAGTTGCTCAATGCTGCAGAAAGCTGGAAATGCAGCAATAGGTTACAGGTTGAGGATTGCACAGCAACACACACAGCGGGTGTCTAGAAAATGCTCTTCAACAGTCTTCTGAGCATGGACATCAAAACAACACAACAAAACAGTACAACCAGAAGCAGGTAAGTATCCCACACCTCATTTTTCACTGTTTAACTGTTGTTTAAGTTGAAAAGGGGGATTACCCCAAAAATTTACATATTGTGTTTTGTTATAATAAACAGCATTCATTTTAACCTTTTATGTGTTTGGATCTTCTAGAATAGGTTATAAAATAATTAATCAAAAGACTGCAGTTCCAAAATGAAGAACTCTCAACTGCTATTTATATACAAAACTAAACTGCAGACTATGAGCTATACATATACTTTACCATGTATCCAGTAATGTAGCTGCATAATACCTTTAAGGAAATGATTCAGACAATGTATTACTATGGCATCTTCAGCCCACAACTCACTTGGTAAACAGTGAGGGGCGTGACCAAAAACTGTGTCTCCGCAACAACGGCCATGTTAAACATCAACTTCACTGTCCACACGCCTGGACGCACAGGTCGATTCAGTATTGGCTTGTGTGAACCAACATACGATGACCCTGGAATCTTCACATCGTAAGAGGCAGCAATGATGTTTGCAGGGTCAATCCAGGCCATGGACACAGTGAATTCTTTCCCTGCACCCCACACGTGACGCAGAGTGATGTCATCGTAAGGTCCCAGCAAGCGGCCATAGTTCCTAAAGATGAGTTCTTTCGGATCAAATTCAGACCCAACCTAGAAACAAAACAAATGCACAGGTTTGAAGTCTCTGCACACACAGTCAACATTATAAATCTTTATGCAGTAAGTGGAAAACTAGACACATATGTGGCATGACCATGTGTGTGAGGTGCACACTTCTTTACTTGCTTGCTTGCTTGTTTGTTTACTGATTGTTGCTGGGGGGTGCAAATGCAAGCAACCTTCACAAGAAGCAGTGGCATAGAGGTAACGAGCACAAACCGGGGTCACACACAATGATAATAATAGCGGGGTCTTATAGTGCCCTTTCCTATGTGAACCCTAGGCATGTGCATTTCATACTCAAGCTAAAACACAACAATATGAAACCACACAATACTGACACGCACAAATTTGTCATCAAACATCTGTCCCACATCTGGTCACGTATTGTGGTTTTGACTGTAAGTGACCAGCTATGAGACCTGGCAAAAGGTGGTCACATAACAGGTAGTCTCATAGCTGGTCACTTACAGTGGTACCGACTCCATACAGTGACACCTGGCCAGGTGACCAACCTGTTATGCGACCACCTTTTGCCCAATCCAACAGCTGGTCACTTACATTGGTTTTGACTCCATACAGTGACACCTGGCCAGGTGACCAACCTGTTATGTGACCACCTTTTGCCCAGTCTCTTAGCTGGTCACTTACAGTGGTACCGACTCCATACAGTGACTCCATACAGTGACCAACCTGTTATGCGACCACCTTTTGCCCAGTCTCACAGCTGGTCGCATTAGAGGGTTTTGACAGTAGCAGTGAAACAGGCTTTTACTTGTCATTGGATGCACTGTTAACCTGCTGATGATATCATGAATGTGTGTATGATTTTAGTGAATGCTCTGAACACCATGCCTCATTCTGTGGGTATGTATATTTTTACTTGACACATGGCAATAAAGATACTGACTGATTGATTGTCCTGAGTTTCACCCGGATGCAACCCTTATGGTTGGTTGGGATAATATTCAATATTAAAAGTGGAATCAGTCTTAAGGGAAGAACAGGAGCTGGGGTCAAAATGATGCAGGGGTGGCCTTGTGATGCAATTCCTTCAACTGTCTCACATGGGACTCTGAAATGAGAGGCAATCTTGAACTGAGTTCAAACAGACAAAAAACATATAAAGAGGAATGTGTCCAAAAAGTGCTTCAAAGGTGCCGTATTGTTTACACTTTCATCCCCATTCTGTTGCATCATGACCACTGTTCTCATCACAAATCACCTCCAGAAACTGCAGCCTGGAGATGGAGCCCTTGGGGTCCAGGACAGAGTAGTAGTGCTTGGGATGGATGTGGGTTTCCAGCGTGACCTCCTTCCCCGTCGTCAGGTACTCGGCCTTGAAGAGAACCAGCAGACCGTGGAAGTGGTCGCTCTCCTGGAACAGGCTGACCTCCAGCAGCTGCAAGGGGCGGAAGCGACAGGCAGCCTGGCGCTGGGTCAGGACCTCTGAGGTTGTGCGCATGAAGGAGTGGTAGAAGGTGAGGTGGGCGTCCTTGTTTCTGGGCGGAGTGTCCAGGTGGTGGTACTCGTTCTGCCAGTAGCTGGACAGACCTGTCAGACCTGCAAGGCCAGGGTTAAAACTTGGGTTATGTAACCAGATTTCCCCTTCCAACATTCTTAATGTTAAGAACATTAAAAATTCAGCAGCATCAAAGATGGTGATGGTATTTATAGACACACAAAACCCATCAGAGACACACAAACTGTGTCATACATTTTTTAAATTTATTATTAAACTACAACTGGCACCTTTTTTTTTTAACCATAGTGTAACATAACAGATTATGCATATTTGCAGCTTATCTGGAGGGGTGACAAGATCAAGGGGGGGGGGGAGAGAGATATCCACTGAGATAAGTTGAACAAACATTTTCAGAAACAACTGCTCATTGTGCATGTGTGCGTGCGTGCGTGTGCTGTAGTGTTCCACTGGTTTAGCATGTATGCATGCATGTGTGCGTGTTTTTTTGTTGGAAGTGACAAGAAAAGTGATGAATGAAGTGTTGTATGTTTATGTAATTAGTAGGGTTCATTGTGCTTCGGTTGAGGATATACTTTGTTGATCTTTTGGTTTTTGCATTGTGCACTTCCAGCTCACATTAGGTGTAAGTGCCTTATAAGTACTCTTTTACATTACATTACTGTGTAAAAAGAAAAGAAAAAGGAAAAAAGCAGTTGTAACATGCTGTTGTGCTTCACAGAGTACCTTGCTGCAGGTGACCAAACAGGTAGACGTCCAGGCTGTTGATGATCTCCTGGTTGACCACAGCCTCAAATTTGCGGGCAAAGAACAATGGCTTGTCTTCGTATTTCTGAAACAGTGTACACACCCAACATGCATTCACACACTGCATGCCTCTGACAACATACATTTATTTACATAGTGCATGCCCCTGTCCAGACGATGTATGATACAAACTGTGCCCAATTTATGTCCTTAACCTCTGGTGCACACCTTTTAAAATGATGCATCCTGGAATCATATAAAACAATGGCTTAGACATACAGTGGAACTGCTCATGAAAGACCACCCTGATGGCAAACCATCCTCCTCATGACAGACCACCACCCTGATGACAGACCACCACCCTGATGACAGACCACCCTGATGACAGACCATCACCCTGATGTGAGACCACCCTGATGACAGACGACCCATCTTTAAAACCACTTTTTCACAAACCTACCCTTCACATCTTCTAGACACTCCATTCCTCAAACCATAACCAGGTAAGTATAAGCTTTTCATTTACCATCTAATGTCGTCATGTCACTCTTCAGGAATCCTCCCTTTCCCATCTATCACGTTTGGCTCTGAGACTACCACTAGGGAAAATCTCCAGTAGAAAGCTCTGCGTGCCATCTCGAGCACTGCCACTCCCAGAGGACTGATTCTTAACCCTCATGGCACCTATGTCACCACACTGTGCCCACCAAGCTTCCCACCAATGTCACACTTATGTGCCCAAATCAGGGGACTATTTTGTAAGAATTGGTAATGAAAGAAGTACAGCAACACTAAACTGATGAAAACACCAACCATTTTGTCTTACTCTGCAAAACATTTGCAAAAGAATTGGTTCAGAATAGGAATGTCAAGGGGATTTAAAGATAGCGACTGTATGTTTGGGGCCAGAGTCAGAAAAACAGTTGGCACCAGGAGCTGCTGCATTCCAGAACTGCTGGCACTGAAAGGGTTAATGTCTTACACCAAGCCAACCATACAGGGAACATGTAACATCACAGGGCGACAAAAGCCATAATTTGCAAAGTAAACATGTAATTTTCTATCCACGTTATGGGTCACTTTCATTTTTGAGAAGGATTGAACAAAGATGAAACTGAACAAGCGAGCTACAAGAAAGTCCGTTCAAAGACAGCAGACGCACCATGAGCCTCTCCAGGTCGTTGATTTTGAAATCGTTGGGTGAGCAACCGCACCAGTCGACGATGTGCTTGTACTGACACTTGCAGCCCTGCTTGCGGCGCCAGTTGGTCAGGTGGAGGTTGTTGTCCACCGAGTTACTGCAGAACCGACTGTTCTGCAGCACTGTGTGGAAAAAGGACTGGAACCAAAGACAGACGTTAATGAATTAAGGAACAGGCAACAATGGAAGGGTACGCATACAACAGTAGCCTGAAGCCTTTGTCAAGACATGCAACCAGTGAAGTCAGCAATGCATTTTAGTGCCACTGTATCCTCACTAACAGTGCTTGGAACTTCTTTTAATTTACATTTTTACACCATACTGATATTACATGTAAAACAAAATACTCAAGCTACTTTCTTTTGGCAGAGAATAAGATAAATTTATTGGGCAAAAAGTATCTTGAAAAAGATTAATTTCTCCTTCCATTGCAAACTAATCCAGCCCACTCACACAGACATGAATGCATATGCACACACACACACACACACACACACACACACACACACACACACACACACATCACACACACACACACACACACACTGTACATCACACATTGCACATAGATCCATCACACACATGCATGCATGCATGCATGAACACATGCATGCACGTGACACACACACACACACACACACACACACACACACACGCTCCTCAACACCCCCAAACAACAAACCACCAAATAACCCAAAACAAAACAACCCACAGGACCAGTCAGCCATGAGGCTGGGCAGGACAAGAACACCCCCAGCATCCCTCACCTCAGCGGGCAGGAGCGTGTACTTGTAGAAGGCCCGCAAACCAAGCAGCAGCTCGTCCTTCTCCATGATGATGTAGCGAGCAAAGTCCCGGTACAAGCAGACCCAGTCGCTGCCCCCGTCCACGCGGATTCCTGTGGGCAGTGGCCGTCGCCCGATGCGCCACAGGTGGTTCTCACACTCATAGAATGTCTGGTCCAGCCCCTGCTTCTTGATGAACCGTGGCGTGTCCTTGCCATGCGACTTCAGGAAGCTGAGTCCCTTGTAGGTGGTGAGGTAACTGGTCAGGTCCGAGACCGTCCTGCAACAGTCACCCCAGTTCAAATTAATATATATATATACAAGGCTGCCAAAGATGCAGAATCAAATTTCATATTAAAATACTACAGCTGCTAGACCTAAATGACAAATTCTCTGAACGTCTTTTCAGATTAAAAACTTAAAGTCTTACAGATGTTTTTACCAGCTTAACATGTAGCTCATGCTACAGATAACTTCACCTCATTTTTCAGAAGTACACACACACACACACACACACACACACACACACACACACACACACACACACACACACACACACTCACACACATACACACACACACGCACACTACACATATGCATGCACACATGCATGCACGCACGCATGCGCATGTGCCACACACACACACACACACACACAATTTAACATGCATACAATGCAACCCTGTTAAAGCAGCTGTGACCAGGGGTAGTGGTCTAAGGCAAAGGGGTGGGATGGGTGGGGGTGGGGGTGGGGTGGAGATGGGGCTGGAAAGATGAGAAATGGCATGCAACTTGAAAGGAAGGAATGTAGTGTGATAAAAATAAAAAGGGGGGGGGGGGAGGCTGGTAGGGGGGTGGGGGGGGGGTGGGAGGGGGCAGGCAGGGAGAAAGAGGATGATCAGAAGAAAGAGGGTGATGGGGCTGATGGGAAGAAAGAGCGTTATTGTAAGACGGGATGACGGCTGAGTGGATGGAGGGTGTGACTGAGGGTGCGTTGCACTGACTTGATGGGGTAGTCACTTTCACTCAGGTTGATGTAGTAGTCCCATTGCCACTCGGACTTCTCCAGCAGCTCTTTCAGGAAACACAGGTGTGCCTGCAGGAGGCTGGCACCGCCCCAGATGGTGGCAAAACGTTTCCGTGTCAACATCACGTTGTCCAGCCGCTGCTCCAGAGGCAGCAACTCACGGAACATAAACTCTTGTCTCTGGAGAAACAAGAGATGGTTCAAGTCTTCACGTGAGCCATTTTCATATTTCAAAAGCAGTGCCACTCTGACGGCAGGCTTTAAAGCTTCCTGCCCTTCAAAGGGGCTGGACTCATTTCAAGATGATGTGCTGAGAGTATTCGCTATCGACATTATTACTGATTCCACTTCTTTCCTTTTCTGCTCTGTCTAGTCCTCACTGAAAAGATCTTTTCTTCTTCTTCTTCCATGTAAAGTGCAACATTTGGAAGACTCTGACACCACTACCACACACTGGGTTCTTTCAGCATTAACCTGAGAAATTCTGACATGGATAAAGGATCTTTAACGTGCATATGTGATCTGTTTGCACATGTACACACACCGGGGAAGCTTGGTTTATAGTCCCGTCCAAAGGACTTTTATGGAGTCTGCACAGAATCTGACACTTGAGAGATCTTGGGGTGGGCACAAAGCCTAAGCATGTAATGGCCACCCTTTCTGGCGGTGACCATGCTCAGTCATGTTTAACTTGGCGTTTGAGAGAGTGTTCTCGCTCTGTGCCACTGACTCTCCTTTAGTCAGCCATGTACCTTTCATTTCATTTCTGCCTGTTTTTAAGAACTGTAATGATTAAGAATGATAATATTCACTTCAGCTTCAAATAGTTCCCCCCCCCCCCAAACATATTGCTATTCAAGTTTTCACTTTCAATCATCTTGTTTGAAGTGGAATATATGCTAGTAGAAGGTTTGTCAACAATAATACTGTTTTGTCTCATTTTATTTTAGATCAAGAATTCCAAGATTCATATCATTCTGTCGCAGACAAGTAAAAGTGCTTGTGAAAATACTTTTTAAGCAGTATGCCTCACTCACACTGTCCACGTGGATGTAGTAGTAGTGGTGGGGGTGGTAGATGGTGCGTAGCAACCTCACCACCTGCCGCACCTGGCGGCCGTTCAGCGTCAGCACGAAGACGATCTTCACCTGCTTGCTGCGTGGCTGACTGCTGCTTGTGGTCAGTGGCGCCGGCTGCCGCACCGTCTCTGGAAGGAGGCAGACGCCATGAATCAGAGTTGTCACAAACAGAAACATCTTCTGGACAGAGACCACTGTTTGTCCGTCAGCCTCTTTGATTATGTTGAATGATTTGATAGGAAAGTTATAGCAACCATATATAACCAAGGAAGGAAGGAAAGAAGTTTTTTTTTCTTTTTTCCCCCTTTCTTTTACGCCCAGTCAGCCACAGACCCAAAACAATTTCAGTAACAACATAAGATGGGGGCAGGAGAGGGGTGAGGGTGGAAGCAGCAGCCAAAAATGGCCACAAGGCCTGTGTAAGTCCCTACAAGTGAATCTGTAATCTTCAACAACCCAGGTTCCCACAAGACAGGTGATTACTTTTTTTCTTGCTGGTATCCTTTGTCTGAGACTTGCAAAAAACAAACAAAACAACCCCCCCCCTCCCCCCAATAAAAAAAAGAAAGAAAGAAGAAAAGCTGCCACTCTGAGTGAAAGACTGATAAATTTCCTCCCTACCCTGTTCCCCTCCCCAAGGCCCTAAGCCATTATTAGATCTGCAGTGAGCAAGGCATGGGCCTATGCAGATGTAACCGCATCTCGGTATTTGAATAAATAATTAAGCACACATAGGCTACCAGCCTGTACCACTACCAGGTCCAGTGGGTTCTGGGCACAGTTCTGACCAGTAACTACAGGTCTATCAAAATCCTAATACCTCTCTTTTTTCTCCCCCCCCCTTTTTTTTTTAAACACTATAAAAATATGGTGAGAAGACTGAAGGAAATAACATACTTTGTAACAGAACAGCTCTTTTTGTTGTTGTTGTTTTGTGTGTTGTTCGTGTGTGTGTGTGTGTGTGTGCATGCGTGTGTGCGTGCGTGCGTGCGTGCGTGCGTGCGTGCGTGCGTGCGTGCGTGCATGCGTGTGTGTGTGAGTGTATGTGTGTGTGTGGTTTAAACAAAATTTATTCATACATCATAATCATAAACTCAACAAACAACAGGTAAAGCAATATGCTTTGAATTAGGA
>JABMCL010001132.1:460000-490000 GCA_018857735.1 Alviniconcha marisindica | reverse complement strand
GGATGTTTTTTGTTTGCTCTCTCTCTCTCTCTCTCTCTCTCTCTCTCTCTCTCTCTCTCTCCTTCTTCTTCTTCTTCTTCTTCTTCTTCTTCTTCTTCTTCTTCTTCTTCTTCTTCTTCCTTTTCTGAAAGGCGCTTTTGAAACCGCTTCCGCTCAGAGAGCGAAATCAGCGTCGCCGTACGTCGCTTCCATCCCGGAATCTGGCATTAGAGTGACGGGTAGCTGCGCGTGTGTGGCAAGCTCGCCCCTTGCCTGGCTGTCTGTCCGGGTAATCTGTGCATTTGGCAAGGACCCCCACGGCACGCTCCGTGTGCGTGTAATGGAAACAACCCCGCCTTTAAACTCGAACAAAAAGGCAGCGCAACAACAGCGCCGCTATAGCTAGGTTTTACCTGTGTAAGAGCTAGGACAACCCATGCCTTCGCGGCATTGCGTAGCCCAAAATAAACCATCTTTGAAAATCAGATCCCCGTGGGTTGTGCGACATGCCGCATGTGCACCGCAGTGCAGTCATAATAGAAACTGCACAGCAGAAAGAGATAAAGGGGCACATTCTTCGGTGTGAGTCTCTCTCTCTCTCTCTCTCTCTGAGATCTATTTTATACACCCACAAAACTCCACCCAGTCCTTCCGACTGCTTGTGAGAGTGCCCCCCCCTTTTTTCTTTTTCTTTGTCTTCTTTTTTCTTCTCCTCCCTTTCCCTTACTGTTCTTTATAAGATAAGCATTGACTGCTTCTGTTTTCTTTTCCGATACTAGTCATAATTATGAACTGATCAGATGTTCTGCTGCTTTATTTGCTGGTTGTATGCTCATAATATCTAACTGAATGATTTATGGCATGTGTTAATCTGGCGCTGTGAATACGCTATGTTTGTGCGGAAATTCTCGTGTATAACGTTTCACTCACTCGTTCATGCCTATAGGTATATAAATCATGCCTGTTATTTGATATCAGTAGCTTAGCAAGGACCACTTGTTAAACAGATTTCTGACTGAACTACAATCCTTGTAAAATAAAGTTTTCGAGTTGAGTTTCTCTCTCTCTCTCTCTCTCCGCCCCTCCCTCTCTTCTTCTTTAATACTTCTGCTTTTCTTAGGTAGGTAGTGTTGCTTAAAGTCCTCAGATGTCAGTTGACATATTAGGGACAAGCTGAGACCAATGCCGAAGCATGGTTCAATAAATCTTTACGTCCACGGAAACCAGAGGGCTCGTTAGGACGGACAGCCCAGGACAGCCACCTCGACTCTCACACAGCTCCTGAACTATGACTGCTTTTCTTCTTCTTCTTCTTCTTTATAAACAGCAGTCACTATCACCCACTCCACACATGAGCCGGTGTGGCCCAGCGGTAAGGCGTTAGGCTGGTAAGCAGAATTAAGGAATTTTCTCTTCAAAAGTTGTGGTCTGTGGACACTGTCTTGTGACTTTGTCCCTCACAATTAACGAAACATTAAAATGATTCTCATCGATGCCCGTCTTAATGCAGGAGTCATTCTGGTGGTGAAAGCGTAGCCATAGGTGTATGATTCTCCCTCTTCCCCCACCGCCATTCCCTAATAAGTCTTATGGTTTCTGTGGACGTAAAGTAAAAGGAAAGAAAGAGAGCCCACTGCATGCATTCAGCATTCAGGAAGAGATGGAGTATGCAGGTTGACGCGGCGCCAGCCCTACAGCCAGGAACAACGCCTCCAGCACCACCTGGTATAGAACAAGCCCCTAAACCCAAACAAGAAAACATGCACCCAAAGTACAGAACAAGCCCCAAACCCAAACAAGAAAACATGCACCCAAAGGAAAGCAAAACGCAACCTCAAGTTCCTAAGGGACAAATGAGTCCACAAAGTAAAACAAAATGGGAGGTGGGTGGGTGGGGGGGGGGGAGGGGGGGAGGACAGATGGGGGAGTTAGACAGGAGAGAAGGGGGAAAAAAGAGAGAGAGAGGCGGGACGGGAGAAAGAGAAAGAGACAGAGAGAGAGGGGTGGGGGTGACACACACATAGTCGACAGACAGAGAGAGAGAGAGGGGAGAAACATGAGAGGGGAGAAACATGAGAGAGAGAGAGAAGGAGAAGAGACTAGAGAGAGACGGGAGAGAGATGAGACAGACATGAGAGACAGGGGGGGGGGGGGAGAGAGAGAGAGAGAGAACAAAATGAAGCAGAAAAACAAGAAAGAACAAACAAGCAAAACTAACTTCCAAAGAAGAAGAAATGAACAAGGAAACAGAAACCTTTTCCTTGAGGGAAAAACAAAACAAAAAGCAACAAAAGAAAAAAGAAAAAAGAAAAAGAAACGGAAAATGAACGAACCATTTTCATTCAACAAACACAACATGCTGAACATTTACAAAGGCAACGGATTTCTGTACCTTACATTCAAATTGAACAGAAACAGCATCATAAACCAAAACCAGTCGTTGTTGGTTAGTTCAGTACATGTGAAACTGCTGTTCACAACTACTTCCTAGATGGAAACCCAAAAGAAAATTGCATCAAAATATAAAGACGTAAATCTTAGTTTCTAAGAAAAAGCTGCATTGTCATTTTCCAGAGTTAGTTGCACAGAATTTGATTTCAGACTGTGCATACTTACGTTTAATGATAACTGAAACAAGATTCAACACACATTTATCATGTTGATTCTATGTTTATCTAAACGTAAAGTCTGGATACAGTCTTTGGGATTTTGTGGATCACTAACAGAAACAGTAAATGTTTTAATGTACCAATTAAACCTATCTCTCTCCCCCCCCCCCCCCCCTTCTCTCTCTCTCTTTCTCTGAGCCGGTGTCATTTTTTTGCTTCGGACCCCACATTTGGAATTCACATCCACAAGACCTTAGACACTGCTCAACCCTGACATATTTTAAAGCCAAACTGAAAACATTCCTCTTCTCACAGTATTTCCGCCCCAAATAATATCAGTACCCAGTTTCTGCTACAGTTATCGCGCGCGAGGGCGTGCGCGTGGGTGTGCGTGGTGTGTGTTTCCATACAATACCTTATGCAACTTGTTTTGGTACGTGTGTATAGAGTATTGTATTTAGGTTAACATGTATCATGTGGGTGCTCAGGGCGTTGATGAGCGCACGATAACGGTACATTATTATTACTATTAAAGGCAGCCCACGACTCGAGACCCCAGCTAATCCGATGTACATTTGACTGTTTTTGAATCCGGAAAACTGAGTAGACCTGCAAGTGAGGGCGTCATTTTTGCCAGCACCATTAACTGTGAGGCTGACTCCAAACACACGAAAGGTTAAAAAGAACGCTTATTTAGTACGTCACAACACAACATGCACATTGTCATGTTTAGTCCTTGACGCAAGACGTCAAGCACGTCATTTGTCAGCATCACCAAGTGTGCAACTGACATTAATCAGAGGGACATGACGAAAGAAAAGCGTCATTTGTCAGAGTCACTTATTGTGAAATTGGCGTCAATCAGAAAGACAAGACAAGACAAGACAAGACAAGACAAGAGAGTCATTCACTTATGTAACACCCAAAAGAAACAACAAAGCCAAAATGCTAATTTTAAGTAATAGCGTAATTTGGGAAAGTTTTTAACCAGAGAGACAAGACAAGAGCGTCATTTGTCGGTACCACATAGTGTGGAATTGAAGTTAACCAGAGAGACAAGACAAGAGCGTCATTTGTCGGTACCACCTAGTGTAGAATTGAAGTTAACTAGAGAGACAAGACAAGAGCGTCATTTGTCGGTACCACATAGTGTGGAATTGAAGTTAACTAGAGAGACAAGACAAGAGCGTCATTTGTCGGTACCACCTAGTGTGGAATTGAAGTTAACTAGAGAGACAAGACAAGAGCGTCATTTGTCGGTACCACCTAGTGTGGTACTGAAGTTAACTAGAGAGACAAGACAAGACCGTCATTTGTCAGTATCACTTTGTGTGAAACTGATCTTAACTAGAGACAAGACAAAAAGAGCGTCATTTGTCGGTATCACCTAGTGTGGAACTAGAGAGAGAAGACAACAAGAGCGTCACATGTCAGTAACACTTTGTGTGGAAACTGATCCTAACAAGAGAGACAAGACAAAAAGAGCGCCATTTGTCAGTAACACTTTGTGTGGAATTGATGTTAACCACAGAACAAAACAATAAGAGCGCTTTTTGTCACTACCACTTACTGAGAAACTGATGGGAACTAGATAGACAAGACGTAACCACAGAGACAAGGCGGCAGGTAACTAGACAGACAAGACGACAAGAGCGTCATTAAAACCGATTACTCGTGTGCTCCTTAACATGCACGCCCGCAGGCTCGCGCACACGTGAGCACACACGCAGAATGATGAAAAAGCCCAAAATCGGAAATTCAAATTAGGTTCGTAGGCTACCAATAAAATCAAAATAATTATGAGACACCACCTTTTAAATAAAATTCGCGTGTGAAACACGCCTCTAACATGTGGCACTGACGTCACTGTTAATGTGATCAGCACTTACTGCACGTAGCCTTGCCCAGTACGCACCTATAAAGTCGGGCTTGGGGGCGTACAGTTACAGCAGTATCAAAGCACTAATCATATTATTACTGCCGAACCCGAACGCATTTCGAACGCAGGGTGATAATTTGCAAGTTACAGCACCAGTAACCGCACCTAGGGCCAGACTCCCAAGCCTTCCAGCCCTGCGGGGCTCTGACCTAAGCGAAAAGATCAGAATACGGGACAGTCATTTACTTAGTAATTGGATCCGAACGGCCCGTCAACCGCGTAGGGTCACCCCACAACGGAGGACACCGTACATAGTTCAAACTCTTCTACCAAGTCAAAACTACATCTCGGTCTAAACACAAACACAACATGGGGAATCCCACAACAGGCCAGAACAAAGGTTACACTTTATTGAGAAAGGCGAGAGTGTGTTGGGAAGGGAGGAGGGGGGAGGATGGGGGGGGGGGGGGGGGGGGGGGGGGGGGGGGGGGGAGGGGGAGGGGGGGGGAGACTTACTTCCGTATCCTGTCTTGAAGACGCGAGTGGCCAGGTAGCCCCCACAGGTGGCGTTGGCGCGGCCAGCACATTTGGTGCTGCAGTGCTCCTCCGCTAGTTTGCCGTGTTTGCCGTAGGTGTCTCCACACCAGCACTCCTTGCCGTACTGAAGACCTGCATAGTTGAAACCTGCAAGTACGCACGCACGCACGCACACACACACACACACACACACACACACACACACACACACACACACACACGCACGCACACCGGCACACACACAAACACAGAAAAACACACACACACACACACACACACACACACACACACACACACACACACACAACACACACACACACACACACGTAGCACACACACACACACACACACACGTACGTGACACCACCACACACACACACACACACACACACACACACACACACACACACACACACACACACACACGACGTGCACCACACACACACACACACACACACACACACACACACACACACACACACACACACACACGAGTGCACCACACACACACACACACACACACACACACACACACACACACACACACACACACCACACAAACGAACAGGTTAAAAATGAGTTACAAAAGGGTACGGCATGTTATGTTCCTCACTTAAAGCAGGTTCACTGAGGCATATCGAAAAGAGGAAGAGTACATTTCAGTTCAGGTAAGATGGTATCTATGCGCTCGGAAAAGCCCATATGCGCTCCACCCCGTCTCTCAGAAGTTTCCCCAAATGAAGAAGAAGAACAAGAAGCAAAGCCACATCCCGAACACGATGACACAAATGCCCCCACAAATGAAACAATGAGCATGTTCTTACTGAAGACTGCACCCACCTGCTCTGATGCAATGGTTGATACATTTATCTGGGGCGTTCTCCTCCAGTTCCTGATAACTGCCTTCCAGATCTCTGTTGTTCATGTTGTCCTTGAAACATCCCACGTACTGGCCTGTCCCATTGGCTGGAAGACAATAAAGTAAATGGAGTTCCTGTCTAAGGATATATGGATAGTAAGCAAGTAACTTGATGCTTTACGCCTAGTCGGCCAGTACGCCTACATCAGGGCGAGCACAGGCCTATAGTTATCATAGCTCTACATATCAGCGTGTGGTACTGACTCGTGGCAGTCCTTGATCGTCCTGGTGTGGCCCTGTGCGGCTGACGGGACGTTAAAATCCAATTACTAACTCTGCAACTCCCCATCCATCTGTCTATACATCTATCTTCTAATCTATTTGTCTATTTGCCTCCATCGCGCGCGCGCGCGCGCGCGCGTGTGTGTGTGTGTGTGTGTGTGTGTGTGTGTGTGTGTGTGTGTGTGTGTGTGTGTGTGTGTGTGTGTGTGTGTGTGCGTGCTTGCGTGTGTGCGTGCGTGCGTGCGTGTGTCTTCTTCATCTTCATTCCTCTGCTAAAACCCGACAGTTCACCCGCAGCCAAGTGTAATTCTGTCATTGCAGCTGTTGCCCACTTACATGTAACCACACGAGTACATGTGCACGCAGCCTGCGGCCAGCCAGACAACTAAGCTATGACCGCCAAGATGCGCATACCCCACAGCGCTCGTGTATAACAGTGACGTGCACACTGGCCACCTTCCTCAGCTCCACGCAGCGTTTACGGAAAACTGCTTCGCTGTGCTCGCTGTTTCGTGTAAGGCAAGGTAACTGCCTCTTTGACAGACAAGCTGCGTCCCGAGGTGACCCGCTGCCTAAGAACTAAAAGCTGACTAACCAACTCAATTGTCAGCCAGTTGCTGAGACCAAGGCTAGGTTTTCCGAAAATGTGCACACCGTTTCGTCTTGTCTCATTCAGAAGAGCTCATTCAACCTCATGAGTGTTTTGGTCTTAACAAACAAACAAACAAAAACAAAAAAAGAAGAAGCAGAAGAAGAAGAAAATGTTCCCCTGAACCCTGGCAATAATTCTGCTGTTGTTAAAATCCAATCACTAACTCTCCAACTCCCCATCCACCTATCTTCCTGTCTATCTGATTCTATGTGTGTGCGCGTGCGTGTGCGCGCGCACGCGCGCGCGTGTATGTGTTATTATTGCGTGTGCATGCGAGCGTGTACGTGGTGTGTTTGTGTTTGTTTGTTTGTTCTTGGAGGGGGTTGGGGGGGGGGGGGGGTTACATTTGTGCAAACATAGAGATGGTAAAAATAAATCGAGAGAAACGATTTCTCTTTGTCAATGTTCGTCAACACGGATTAAACAAGGAAATAACGTCAACTGAACGGCCCACATGAGTGCAGTGATTTCAGTTCAGTTCAAGATGGTATCTATGTGCTCAAAAAAAGCCCATATGCGCTCCACCCCGTCTCTCAGAAGTTTCCCCAACGTCACCTTTGAAGCGGTTCCAATGTTCGTCTGACTGACGGTGGCCCTCTCTCGTCCTTTCCAGGAAGATCGTCTAGCGCTTGCAGTGATTATGCCGAGCACGATGCAAAACAGACACGGAGAGACTTGCGGCTCCAATTAATTTAGAAGACGACCATCACTTCTAGAAGGTCAGTGCCGAAACAAATGCAATACGCTGGCGAGCACCAAACGATCCTGCCGAATGGCCACCCAGAGTCATCTGTTTTGAAATGCGAAGAATCGTACTAGCTATAAGTCGTCAAGAAATAGGAAACATGATCCAGGTCAATGACGCAGAGACTGCTTTCATCACGTTCACAACCCAAGACAACCTAGCAATAATGCGTGGGGATGCGGTCACTGTACTGGGATATGAAGAGTAGCAGTTCCATCTTGAGTCGATTCTAACCATATGTATCGTGCATGTGCTCACTGAAGTGGACAGTCTCATTGTATATGCCCTGTGTGTTCTGCCCACCCAAATCAAAAACGACATTTAATTACTACGTGAGTACGTTCAGACAACTGAGAAGGAAAGCACTGCCTACGACTTTGACCCCCAAATCACCAAGATGCACCTCGGTTCCGTATAAAATTCACGCAACGCATCCAGCCGTAAGTAAGTAAGTAAGTAAACATGGTGCTTAACGTCCACAGAAACCATAAGGCTTATTAGGGACGGGGAGAATGGGGGGAAGGGGGTATGGAGGTGTGGGAAGAGGGAGAGTACATGCCGTATAAGAAGTCTCGCCTAATGTTGCCGTCGGCAGATGCCAGTTTCATATTTTCCCAAGCAAGGTGGTGTGAACTGTAATCGTCACAGGCGCTGCCCGTCAAATGAATACAAGATGGGGGCCAGATTTTCTGATAGGACAATGGGCTGAAGAGATTCCTTGGACTGAGCTACCCGGCACCGGAAGAACCAGCGATTTGTTCGCCTTTGGCTCAATGGCAGATGCACCCACCGACACGAGGGCTGGTGCCTTTGCATCCCAGGCTGCATCCCACAGAACTGCGTCACAGAAGACAGACGCTTCCGGCTGAGCTTTGGGCCAACCCTGAGGTGCATTCTCAACGGACCGCAAATACTCCGGGCGGCTTCCGAAAGCATTTTGTGGATCAGTTCCACCACGCTCATCTTTCCAATCTTCGAGGCTGCAGAAAAACTCAAGGGATCGGCGCAAAACGCTGACTAGCACAAAACTTAACGCTGCAGAAAATGAAGCGGTGGGAGCGTCTGCAGACGACCGAGACCTGACGATAGGAACCGATGCAAATAAGGCTTCTATTTCATACGAAATAAAAATCCATCTGACGTCAGCTTCAGAAAAAGAAAAGAAAAGAAAAAGTCAAAGAATCTCGCAAAGACTATGCAGACTGTCTTGATTCGTGAATGTTTTTACTTTGTGCTTTCTTGTAGGCTTGTTTCATCGAGGTGAGCATTTGGATTCTGCTGTGCGTCCTGACGTTATGTGGACTTGTGAGCATGGTCCAACAGTCTCTCACTTCCTGTCTCTCCTTTATATTGGACTCATTGCAACCGCTGCTCCCTCCCCCCCCTCCCTCCTTACCCCTTTCTCCCAGTATGGAAATCATTGAAAAGATTTACAAAAATAATCAGCAATATGTATGTACCTCCACGCTCAAACGCCACGCGCTTTCGGCCATCAGACCTGAGCGCTTCTGGGTGACGATAACTGATAATTATGCGAACAAATGGGTTTTTGTTTTGTTTTTGTTTTTTGTTTTTGTTTTTTAAACACACACACACACGCACGCACACACATACACACACACACACACACTCTCCCTCTCTCACACACACACACACACACACTCTCTCTCTCTCACACCACACACGCACACACACACACACTCTCTCTCTCTCTCTCTCTCTCTCTCTCTCTCTCACACACACACACACACACACACACACACACACACACACACACACACACACACACACACACAAAAACAAACAAACAAAATTCTGGATGGCTGCGCAAGGGAGCTGCAGGCTGACCTCGGGCGTCTGATCTTGCCCCGTGAGAAAGATTAAACTATCGTTGTCGAAAGTACTCCCTGGCACGGGGAAGTGAACCCAGCGAGTTTCAACGTTGTGGCTCATGTGCACGGCAATAACCTCGCCTAGGGCTGTCTGGAAAAGCACCGTCACCCAGGCTGTCCTTGTATGTTAAAGAGCCTGCATATTGTGACTTGACCAAAAGTGCCGGAAACTAAGATCCTATTTGCGTCCTTTAATTGAGCCACTATAAGTAACACGTCTAATTCCCTTCGAGTTGGTGTCCAACTCGATTTTTTGTTTATTTGTTTGTTTGTTTGTTTGTTTTTCACCCTAGAGCTAACATGAAACTGAGGGAAAGTAGTCTGGAGGTGACGTCTTCAGTGAGAGGTGCAACTCATCTGTACCACACCACGTGAAACTGGTGTCAGAGGCGAGACGAGCGAGAAACGATGACGTTGATTTTCTCGTGCTGTCTCTTCCATCAACAGCCACGGTACCCTTGCGGCAAGGTCTAAGCAGCTCTATGCCTTCGCTGTGGAAGGTGAACGCTCCGAGAGCTCCCAGAACGCTTCCCCGTTTTGTCCGCATACCTTGACCAGTATGACCGCCAGCGTTGACGTGTTGAATTGTAAGCGTACAAACCCGTAAGCAACATTCGGTGCTTCATCCCACAATTTAGCCTATACTGCACCGTCTCTTCAATTAATTATCCATCAATCATTTAAGGGCCGTAGAAAGCGCCCCCAACCCAGGCGTTGCATTCCTAATTAAGAACAGGCAGCCAATGGCATGTGGTGTGCAAGTCGAGGAATAATTCACTGACTAACATAGCGAAAGCTGCAAACACAAAACAACAAAAAACACTCACAAAAAAAAAAAAAAAACAAAAGAGGGAGGGAGGAATGGCAATGACAGCTGTCGAGAAGCGTGAAAGACAAGCACTAATCCTCACACTGGCTTCATTAGTGTGAGTCTGCACAGCGTTGCTACGTTACGTAAGCCAGAAATTACTGCCCCTTTTCCTCTTTTTTGTTTTTTTGGGGTGGGGTGGGAGGGTGGGGGACGTTGATGGAGAAGTGTCTTATCTATTTTACCCACGCTCGTTTTTATGTGACCCCATTCAGACCTTTTTCTTTCCTTGTTCACTTACCTACTGACCTCAACATCTAATTCATTATAGATCTACACATACCCACTCGGTTTCTGCACTCATACGTGGACCTAGCATTTATTCAATCATATGTACTGAGTCACCTTCCTACTTTACTTTTTCCATTTTGCATTCCTCATGCACCTTTGCTCGACCATTGCAAGAACTTTGGGCTGACTCCCGACAAGACAGAGCAAACCTTACTTCAGGAAGGATGTTCAAGCATGGGTAAAACAAACAAACGAACAAACATCTAACATTTCACAGTACAATACAGGCAATGGTATCAGAAAACAGCGCACAGAGGGTGCAGATACACTAACAGCACAGTAAAATCATTGACCTCGAACAGCAGAACGAAAAACAGAAGAAGAAAAAAGAAGAAGAAAATGCAAATGAAGAGGACACATAAGCACGCCCGACCCCCCGACCCCCTCCACACACACACACACACACATATGCACGCACGCACAGAGAGAGAGAGAGAGAGAGAGAGAGAGAGAGAGAGAGAGAGAGAGAGAGAGAGAGAGAGAGAGAGAGAGACAGACAGAGAGAGAGAGACAGAGAGACAGAGACAGAGAGAGACAGAGACAGAGAAAGAGAGAGAAACGAAGAAAAAAACGTAAGAGGTTTCTACGGACGCTAAGCATACTCATCACTCCAGCGGACCCCCTCCCGTGTCCTACCTTTCAAGGGACAGAACCGGGGCAGCTGGAGCGGGTACAGCTTGTTCTGGTTGTGCAGACACGTCACGTCGGCCAGCTCCTGCTTGCACTGCACCGTCTTGGCGCGCGTGATGGCCGACACGGCCTCCTTGCCCTCGATCTCGCACCTGGGCTGGTAGCGGGCGAAGCGGCGCACGCCCTCGGCCGGGACGGGGATGGGGTCGTCGTTCTGGTCGTTGGCGCCGTCCAGCTTGTTGGAGGCGTGGTCCGGGGCGTGGTCGGGCCCCGCGTCGTAGGCGGGCGGCCCTTTGCCGCCGTTCTCGTTGTTGAGCTTGTCGTTGCTGCTGGAGCCCGGGTGCCTCCCCTGCAACGAGGTTCGCACAAGATCGATGGTAATTAACGGACCAGTCCCGTGTAAAGCTCGGTGAAAGCTCCGCCCTCAAGTCTGGCACATTAATGGACTGCTTGTTTTTTGCTTTGTTTTGTTATTGTTTTTTGTTTTGTTTTTTGCTGCTGTGGTGGTGGTGGTTTTGTGTGGGGTGTGGGGTGTGCGTGTGCGTGCGTGTGTGTGTGTGTGTGTGTGTGTGTGGTGTGTGTGTGGGGGGGGGGGGGGGGGGGGGGGGGGGGACGTCAAAATCGAGCCCTTGCTTGTAGTGTGCACTCACATCACACTAAACTCACGCACGACACACACACACACACACACACACACAAAGTAGAGGTCAGCAAAAAATAAGGACGGATGGGGGAAGGGGGGGGGGGGGGGAGCGAGAGAGAGAACTTGAACTCGAACTCGAAAACTTTATTTTCCAAGGATTGTAGTTTAGGTTCATTTAGACCTGTCTAACAACTAGTCCTTGCTAAACTACCAAATAAGTGAAAAATGGAGAGAGAAAAAGAAAGAAAAATAATCTTTTTACAAACTCGATTAATATTTAAACAGGATAAACAAAATACAAACAAATAAAATATAATACTACCACTATTAATAGTAATAAACATACAGGAAAAGCAAAATCATTGAAAATACTTTGAAATGACAATAAATAAATAAGATGTATACATATCAAAAATGGTGCTGACATAACTCGCAATTATGTAATCACGAAACATAACATGGCTCAGGGTTGCTGCATTCATCACAATGCACGCACACGACGCCAGCCCCCCACGCACACACACACACACACAGCGTAGAACAGTATCACTTTTCTGATGGATAAACGATGATTCCGGCATCTGTATGCTGTCAGATAAAATGATGGGGGGGGGTGGGGGGTGAAGGAGTTTTCGTGTGTTAAGGTGCCAGTTCTGAAGGAGCTGATGAGTGACATGATCTGAGTGCACTGGAAGACTATTCCAAAACAGGGCACCCGAAAAGGCCATGCTTGTTTTGAATAAATCTATTCTTGGCTTTGCCTTTGGTAACTGAAGGTAGTTGTTCCTGGAGCTAGAGTGAGGAGCTTTGTACAAGCTAGATATGTACACTGGCGCATTGTTGGTAAGTGCCCTATACATAAAAACACCCTTGTTGTTAGTCCAGTTGTTTGTGAAGGCTCAATATTCCTATCTTATTCAGTTTCTGGTCAGTGGTTAGATTTTTATCTGGAAGGATTAGCTTTCCGGCTCTTCTTAGTAGAGAATTTAATCGTTTTTTTAGAGCATCACTACAGCCGCCCCACACTACGGATGCGTAGTCAATGTGGGATTTAATGTGGGCATTGAAGAAAAGCTTTAAAGTATCAGTGTCAACAATGTACTTTAGTTTAGATAAAAGGAAGACACGCTTAGAGAGTGTTTTGTTGAGAGAGAGAGAGGGAGAGAGAGTTCTTTGAAATTTAACGTTCCATCGACGATCAATAATAAGCATATCTCAATATTTACATTTTACTGATGACAAAAGTGTCAAATTTTCCACGCACGGGAAACTGTGTTCGCCAAATTAGCTAACTCACGCAGTTGAAAAGAGAATTTGGAGAAGATAAAGTGAAGATGAACGGCCCAGGAAGATCGAAATTAGGACAAGGCAAAAATCCCTGTCTGCGGGCGAAGTATGCATGGCTATGTCCGTCTGATATTGGGAAAACTTCCGAGAGACAGGGTGGAGCGCGTGTGGGCTTTTCCAAGCGCATAGATACCATCTTGAACTTAACTGACCTGAGTCGATTTTCCCTTTTTAAAAATCAGTCAAAACTTGAACCCCAAATAAGTGCTGTGTATCCTCCTTATTCTCAGAAAACTCGACTCATTCGATTCGATGCAAATAAACCGATAGTCAAGTTCACCGTTAAATCCAGCAAGATGGTGATGATGATGATGACAATGAAGTGTTGCTTTATGTCCTCAGAAACCGTAGGCTTATTAGGGACGGGAGCCCAGGACGGCCACCTCGACTTTCACACAGCTCCTGGGCTCTGATACATCAAGCGAAAACTGTCGTTTCAGACTAACCTTTGACAGGGTGGAGGTAGAGGAGCAGCGCGTGCCAACCCGATTGTAATCACGCGTAACGATCGCTCGTTTGATCACACACATGGAGGGTCGCCTAGAGGGAAGGGGGGCTCGCTTTGCCAACACGCTGGTAAAGTGATGGTCATCTAGCTATCTGTCTGCTCAGCTGACCGTACATGATGCAGCAGCAGGAACGGCGCTGTGTTCGAGGGGTCGGGAAAAGGCCACGCGTGCATACATGCATGCGCCCAGCATGACAAGACACATTTTGTGGACCTACATTATTATTGCAGGCCACATTAAGCCACGCGGGATTAGCAAGCAAGCAAACAAGCCGCATGATAACATGAGGCTGTGGTCGAGTCACTGCACGCGGGGATGATGATGCTGATGAGCGGAGAGAGGGGAAAAGGCGAGGGAGTCTACAGACAGGGAGAGGACGAGAGGGAGGGATTAAGAGAGTGAGAGAGAAGCGGTGGAGAGGGGAGAAGGCGAGGGTAGAGACGGACCGAGAGGACGAGAGGGACGGGTTAAGAGAGTGAGACAGAAGTGGGAATGAAAGGAGAAGGCGAGGGTAGAGACAGACCGAGAGGACGAGAGGGGCGGGTTAAGAGAGAGAGACAGAAGTGGGAATGAAGGGAGAAAGCGAGGGAAGAGACAGACAGGGAGAGGACGACAGGGAAGGTTTTTAAGAGTGAGAGAGAAGCGGTGGAGAAGGGAGAAGGCGAGGGAAGAGACAGACCGAGAGGACGAGAGGGACGGGTTAAGAGAGTGGGACAGAAGTGGGAATGAAGGGAGAAAGCGAGGGAAGAGACAGACAGGGAGAGGACGACAGGGAAGGTTTTTAAGAGTGAGAGAGAAGCGGTGGAGAAGGGAGAAGGCGAGGGAAGAGACAGACCGAGAGGACGAGAGGGACGGGTTAAGAGAGTGGGACAGAAGTGGGAATGAAGGGAGAAAGCGAGGGAAGAGACAGACAGGGAGAGGACAAAAGGGAAGGTTTTTAAAGAGAGAGAGAAGCGGTGGAGAAGGGAGAAGGCGATGGAAGAGACAGACTGAGAGGACGAGAGGGGCGGGTTAAGAGAGTGAGACAGAAGTGGGAAAGCGGGGAGAAGGCGAGGGAAGAGACAGACAGGAAGAGGACGACAGGGAAGGTTTTTAAGAGTGAGAGAGAAGCGGTGGAGAAGGGAGAAGGCGAGGGAAGAGACAGACCGAGAGGACGAGAGGGGCGGGTTAAGAGAGTGAGTCAGAAGTGGGAATGACGGGAGAAGGCGAGGGAAAAGACAGACAGGGAGAGGACGAGAGGGAAAGTTTTTAAGAGTGAAAGAGAAGCGGCGGAGAAGGGAGAAGGCGATGGAAGAGACAGACCGAGAGGACGAGAGGGGCGGGTTAAGAGAGTGAGACAGAAGTGGGAAAGCGGGGAGAAGGCAAGGGAAGAGACAGACCGCGAGGACGAGAGGGAAGGATTAAGAGTGAGAGAGAAGTGGGAAAGAGGGGAGAAGGCGAGAGAAGAAACAGACAGGGAGAGGAAAAGATGGATGGATTAAGAGAGTGAGAGAGAAGTGGGAAAGAGAGGAGAAGGCCAGGGAAGAGAGGGACAGGGAGAGGACGAGAGGGAAGGGTTAAGAGAGTGCGAGAGAAGTGGGAAAGGGGGGACAAGGCCCGGAAAGAGAGAGAGAGGGAGAGGACGAGAGGGAGGGATGAAGAGCGTGAGAGAGAAGTGGGAAGGAGAGGAGAAGGCGAGGGAAGAGAGAGACAGGGAGATAACGAGAGGGAAGGACTAAGAGAGTGCGAGAGAAGTGGGAAAGAGGGGAGAAGGCGAGGGAAGAGACAGGGAGAGAACGAGAGGGAAGGACTAAGAGAGTGCGAGAGAATAGGGAAAGACGGGAGAAGGCGAGGGAAGAGAGAGAGAGAGACGGAGATAACGAGAGGGGAGGGCTAAGAGAATGCGAGAGAATAGGGAAAGACGGGAGAAGGCGAGGGAAGAGAGAGAGAGACAGGGAGATAACGAGAGGGAAGGACTAAAGGAGTGCGAGAGAATAGGGAAAGACGGGAGAAGGCGAGGGAAGAGAGAGAGACAGGGAGAGAACGAGAGAGAAGGACTAAGAGAGTGCGAGAGAAGCGGGAAAGAGGGGAGAAGGCGAGGGAAGAAGAGACAGAGAGAGGACGAGAGGGAGGGGTTAAGAGAGTGAGAGAGAAGTGGGAAAGAGGGCAGAAAGCCCGGGACGTGGGGGGAGGGGGTGACAGTGGGAGTGGGGCTGAAAATTGTCGACTCATTCGATTCGATACAAATAAAACGAGCCCAACCCTTCCTCGGTTATCTCCCTCAATCGTCCTGAAGTGACCCCGTGCGGTTGACAGGAAGGTTAAAATCCGATTACTTACTAACTAAATCCCCCTGAAATACACGCGAAAAGCAGGTGATTATTTTGTGTCTGGTCTTGTCAGTGTATGCAACAAAGGTGGAACTTTAAGGAATAAGAACTTAACAAGGAAATACAACCTGTCGTTTTACATCTATGACGCCCTACGACCTTCAGATTAGGCCAAGGTCACTAAAACTGGTATAAACTGGTACCGTTCACTGGAGGCTGTCAACGTGCAAAGTTTGAAACGCCTCATCTGCGTTACATATTCTGCCACAACGCCAACTCACCCCCCCCCCCCCCATTTTTTCTTCTTTTTGGGTGGGGGGGGGGGGGGGGGACACCCCCACCCCCACCATGTCTCTCTTGGGGTTGACAGCATAAAGCCGAAGAGACAGACGAACACCCATCATTACATGGCTTTACGAGATTCTTCGTGCCAGTCAGTAATAACTGAGTAAATCCGCCACGTGAACAGATCTAACTAAGTCCTTCGGATGAGACTATAAACCGAGGTCCCCCCCGTGTGTATACGCACGCAAAAAGTCACGTTAAGGATCCTGTAGTCCATGTCAGAATTTGGTGGACTATGGAAGCAACAAAATAGCCCAGCATGCACTAAAAATGACAGTAATGGCCAGCTTTGTGGCTGATGGTTATTAATGGAAGAAGAAGAAGAACTAAAACTAATGGGGGCCGGAGTTCGCGAAACAAGGGACCAGTTTCTCACGGCCCACCCTTGGGGCCAAGCCAGCAGGGTGCGATGAATCATGTTTGAGAGTCTCACTTGTTCTACAATGTCGTGTGAACATTTTCTTTTTTTGTGTGTTTTGTTTTTAAGTTTTGTGATGTCGCGATGAATCATGTTTGAGAGTGTTACTAGTTCTATAATGTGTGAACATTTTGTGCGTGCGTGCGTGCGTGCGTGCGTGCGTGTGTGTGTTGTAATGTTGCAATGAATCACGTCTGGGAGTGTCACTTGTTCTTAATGTCGTGTGAACAGTGTCTTTTGTTTCCGTTTTGTGACGTCACCCCCTCCCCAACTCTTCCTTCTTCTCCCTTACCTACTAACTCAAATGCAAACTCCAATGACTCAAATGTCCACCCCACAGGGCCGAGCGAGAGATTTTGTTAATAAATGCAAACCACAAAGTGTCCCTGGCGCTCCTTCGGTCGTCCAAAGATTATGAATACGTTGCATAAATTTATAATCTTTGGGTCCTCGGAAGAACTCATTCACCGCTTGAATGAGGTGGCGCGGTGCAGACCAGAGAGATGGGGAAGGAAAGGAAAGTAGGGGGTCGGGTGGGGGGGGGGGGGGTTGGGGGCGAGGACGGTGTTCACACGTTCCTGCCAACTGCCTTTTTAAAACGCCGGGCTGGCTGCGTCCGACCTGAGCGGTGTACCGTTACGGGCTACTAATCACTGGCGCCTCCACTTGACAATGATATCTTGATTGAGGGGCACGTTGACACCTGATCAGCTGCTTGGACCTGTGCGAGTTCAGTTGCCCTCCCCTTCTCTCGCCTTGACGGACAGTCATAAACATATATATATATATACGCTTAACTGGGCGTTAGAAGCCAGTTTTCACCACCACCACCACCCCACAACCACCCCCACCATGTCTCTCTTCTGTGCGATGTCACCCGTATGCCTGCATGTATTACTGACACGCTATGCATTCGGTCGATCTTAACTTCCCTTTTTTCCTTTTTCGCGCAGTTTTGTTCTGTTGCCCTGTATATTATCATTTTACGACGTGCTGTATGTTTGGCCACGAATTTAACTTCTCTGATGAGATACTACAGTAATCTTGAATCTTACTTATACCTTAATTTCCCCCCTTCTCTTCTCAGTTCTTCACAAAGTGTTGTTCTGTTGCCTTGTCCATCATTATTTCTGGCTTCCTGGTCCAAAGCAATACTGCCGTTATGCCCAGCCCCTCCTTGGGTTATCCACACAGGGGGGGGGGGGGGGGGGGGAGATGGAAGTGGTTCCCAAAATCCGATAAACCGCCTCCGCCCCCCCCCCCCCACACCACAACCACACCCACTCCCCACCCCACCCCACATCTAGGAAGGCAGACTGAATACCAGCATACACAAAGTTTATTAACATTTGTTACATTTTACCGTCAACCCCCTCCCCTACCCCCCAAAACAAACAAACAACACCCCACCTGTTACGGATGAAGAGTGCACACACGGACGGACAGATGGACGAACATATGTATGCATATACACACGCTGCCAATCGCCACACCCCTTCAAGCACTCGCCTGCCGGTGGGGGAAGGGGGGGCAGGGGGGGGGGGAATGCAGAAGGTGTCATGGAGAGACTTGGACGGAGAATGGGTAACACTAACAGCCCAGCCTTCTCGCCCCCGACCCTACCTCAGGTCCCCCCGAGGGGGGGGGGGGGGGGGGCGGTAGGGGGTAATAACGCGGATGCAGAAGGTGTTATGGAGAGACTTGGAGACGGAGAATGGGTAACACTAGCACCCCAGCCTTCTCACCACCACCACCACCCCCCCCCCACCCCCTTCCCTTTCTCTGTCAGCTAACGATACAGTTACCCGGACAAACCGACAGACGAGCACGAGCAGGCGAAAGCCGCGAAGTGACGTGGCGCAGCGGCAGTTCCACTCCAGATGCCTGTCTACATGCAGCCACCAAAGACTTTCCCCTGCGACCCGACAACACTACCCAACGAGATCGCGCCTTCCCTAGGGCCTTGGGCCCCGTTCCTTTGTTGATTAAAAGCACCGCCCAGAAGAAGGCTGTTCACAAACACGGGCAGCGGGCAGCGGGCAGCGGTGGGTGGAACTAGCAGGTTCAACGTGGCGTATGTCGTCTGACTCGTATAAGGTCGTGGGGTTGTCGCTAACAGGTTGGGCGTGTGTTTTAACCATAACATGTTAGTCGGTTTCCACCCCCCCCCCCCCCCCCCCCCCCCGCTTTTGTCTCTGGCTCTCTCTTGTGAAAACATGCTGTATTTTCGGACCCTGTCATAACATTATTGCACTGCACAAGAAAAGCGTAGGTACTTGCTTTGAAGCAAGGTTCCGGTAAGTCTGGTTCCTATACCAAAAAAAAAAAAAAAAAAAGGGGGGGGAGGGGGGGAAAAGGGCATAGGTACTTGCTATTAGTTACAAAAAGTCAAACAAGAAAACAAACAGGCAAAAACAAATACAAAAAACAAAAGAAGAAGAAGAATAAGGAAAGCAAAGCTGATCCTGTTACTTGTTCGGTTCCTGTCAAAATACATACAACTGTAAAGAAACGCGGCTCATTCTCGAATTTACGGGAACTTCAGTTTCGACTTTTAAACAAATGCATCTGCAGTACGTCTCAGAGCACGCGTAGCATCGCCAAAAGCCTGGCGTATTTCTTCAAACCACAACAGAGGCACAGTGAACCTTCGCCAAGCAATTTCGCCGATATTACCGTCGTGGTTGACTGGGCGTACAAATAAACAAGTTCCTTCCTTCCCCAATTCCCGTCCCTAATAAGCCGTACGGTTTCTGTGGACGTTAAGCACCATGTTTACCTTCCCCAAGGAGTATTCATGAGGTGAGGTCACCGAGACTGAAAGTGAGTCTTAAGACTGCAGGCTACGGTGTGTCTAAGTAATTAAAGTAAACATGGTCCACAGAATCCGTACGGCTTATTAGGGACGGGGAGAAGGGAGAGAAGGGGGTATGGAGGTGGGGGGAGAGGGAGATTATATACCTATCGCTACACTGTCACCACCAGAATGACTTCTGCATTAAGGTGGGCAGCGATGAGAGCCATTTTAATGTTTCAGTAGGAAGTGATGGACAGAGTCACAAGACAGTGTCCACAAACTACAACCTTTTTGAAGAGAAATTATATATATATATATATATATATATATATATATAATAACCCGAGTTTATTGTGTGTGTCCAGAGCCATGACCCTTTAACCTTTTCTTTCCTGTCGTCCTTTCTCTTTTTTTATTGGGCGCGAGTTTTATGGCCCTAATTATCTGAAGTGTTAAAACTGGCGCGCTGGGCCCGCCGCGCCCCATAGTTCAGGAGCTGTGTGAGAGTCGAGGTGGCCGTCCTGAGCTGTCCGTCCTAACGAGCCTTCTGGTTTCCGTGGACGTAAAGATTTATTGAACCGTGCTTCGGCATTGGTCACAAACTTGTCCCTAATATGTCAATTGACATCTGAGGACATTAAGCATCACTTCATCATCACGCGCGCCCCATAGTTCAGGAGCTGTGTGAGAGTCGAGGTGGCCGTCCTGGGCTGTCCGTCCTAACGAGCCTTCTGGTTTCCGTGGACGTAAAGATTTATTGAACCGTGCTTCGGCATTGGTCACAACTTGTCCCTAATATGTCAATTGACATCTGAGGACATTAAGCATCACTTCATCATCACCGCCGCGCCCCATAGTTCAGGAGCTGTGTGAGAGTCGAGGTGGCCGTCCTGGGCTGTCCGTCCTAACGAGCCTTCTGGTTTCCGTGGACGTAAAGATTTATTGAACCGTGCTTCGGCATTGGTCACAACTTGTCCCTAATATGTCAATTGACATCTGAGGACATTAAGCATCACTTCATCATCACCGCCGCGCCCCATAGTTCAGGAGCTGTGTGAGAGTCGAGGTGGCCGTCCTGGGCTGTCCGTCCTAACGAGCCTTCTGGTTTCCGTGGACGTAAAGCTATATTGAACCATGCTTCGGCATTGGTCTCAGCTTGTCCCTAATATGTCAACTGACATCTGAGGACATTAAGCAACACTTCACCACCACCACCACCGCCGCGTCCTCTTTCCCCCAGTGTCCCTGCAGAAGCAGGTCGTCTTTTTGTGTGAGCTGTTACCTGGGCACCAATGCGTCTGATCCAGGGGAGAACCTACACTGTCTCCTGGTTGGTGTAAATAAAAGTTATGTTATAGCAACCGCTGACTTCTGACTCTTCATTCATGCTTTCAGCCTGCTTCCCTCATTCCCCATCCCGCTTCCCTACACACACACACACACACACACACACACACACACACACACACCACCACACACACACCACACACACAACACCACACACCCACACACACACACACACACACACACCACATATATATATTTGTTGTTCTAGTTTTGATTTTGTCCTCTTGAGTCTTAACGGCGTCATTTTACGACTACAGTGCAACACCATACCACATTCGTCGCACAATTTATTCGCCATTTGGCAATAAGGTGGTAATAATATATTGTATCGTATTGTATAGGCTTATCCTGTTCGTGTTCACTGTTGCTTTACGTCCACAGAGACCGCACGGACTATTAGGGACGGAAAGCCCAGAGGGCAGCAACCTCGCCTTTCACACAACTCATGAGCGCAGCGAGTCTGCTCGAGAGCTGAGAATAGCGCTATATAAAAACGATCAATAATAATAATAATGGTTTCTGTGGACGTTAAGCACCATGTTTACTTACTTAATAATATCCACAAACTCTCAGGACCAGAACGAAAAAGCCAGGATCTCAGGGAGCACTGAAATCGCTTTCGCCAAAAAGTGGTTCTAGCTCCCGGGCTTAACAGGCTAACATCTGACGACGCAGGCAGTCCCCATGCAAAGCCGTCAATACACTTGTTAGCAAAGCCGGCTGATGGGACTGACCACGTCAGTAATCAGTTCCATTACGCAGTGCAACTGACACAAGCGTCACACGTAAACGCTGATGAGACTGGTGACGTCAGTAATCAGTTCCATTAGGCGGTGCAACTAACACAAGAAAAAACGCTGATGAGACTGATGACGTCAGTAATCAGTTCCATTACGCGGTGCAACTGACACAAGCAAACGCTGGTGACGTCAATAATCAGTTCCATTACTGACGTGGTGCAGCTCATGACAATTCAAACTTCAGACAATATTCTCCTCACCTGCTCCACAGAAGCAGACTGCCGGGTTATATTCACACCACCAACGTAGCAATGTAAGAGATATTTTGTATAATACTGATGTTATAACTCCTATAAGAGATATTTTGTATAATACTGATGTTATAACTCCTATTGTTAAATTCATTGATTGTTTGTAGTCGGGAACACTGCTTTGTACCACTACTTGTAGTCGGGAACACTGCTTTGTACCACTACTTGTAGTCGGGAACACTGCTTTGTACCACTACTGAACGTTTCAAATCAAGACAGCAAAATGCTACGCTGTGCCGCACCACTTCAGACCTAAACGGCCTCTTCAAGACAAGTCAAACAGTTCTTTATTCAATAAATAGAGAGAACAAAACTGAGTGCCACATACTGAGAGAGAGAGAGAGAGAGAGAGAGAGAGAGAGAGAGAGAGAGAGAGAGAGAGAGAGAGAGAGAGAGTTAAAAGACGATCACAAAATCGAAAAATACACCGCAAAGGGCAGAGATATGTCAGGGAACTGTTCAGAAAATAGTGCGTGACAGTATCAAAGGACTGTCAGACAACACACCACAAGCTAATGATGATAACAGTAATACTCTGAGTTCTTCTTCGATTGGTGCAGAATCTAGCAGAACTGAGCAAAAAACAAAAGTCAAAACAAGCGAAAAGAAATAACGCTAGTAGTAGCTGCATGAGCCCACACATGATATTATGTAGGTCCATGAGCAGAGCTCTGGAAGTCACGTTTCCCGCAAATGCACACTCGAAGTATAACGTTACCCCGGTTGTGTTCGCGTGCCGAGGGCGCTTCAAAACACTTGCACTGCCCGGATGGCGGCTGCCCCTGCACGGGGATCACAAGTGGCTGTAGCGCTTCGGAAAAAAACCCTTGAAGCTTTGCATGAGGAGATTCGACCTATGCCGAGAAACTAGGCCAACACAGATGTTTCCGCATCTGCCAGTCTGTAAGTATATCAGAGGCAGACGTCGAATCTGTGAGTGGACCCTCTATCTCTCTCTGACATACATTCCCTATCTCGATCCTCCCTCCCTTGGTCTCTCTGTCTGTCTGTCTCTCTCTCTCTCACACACACACACACACACACACACACACACACACAACACACACACACACACACACACACACGCTCGCATGCACGCACGGACGCACGCACTCGCTCAAACGCACGCACTCACAAACACCTTAAAACTCAGGGTAGAGTGGAACATTACTATTACTAGTATACTGAAGTTCTGGAGGGGGTTAATGTGTGTGTATGCCGGTGTGTGTGTGTGTGTGTGTGTGTGTGTGTGTGTGTGTGTGTGTGTGTGTGTGTGTGTGTGCGTGTGCGCGCGCGCGTGCGTGTGCGTGTGTGTGTGAATGGGAGCTAAAGGACGCGGTGTATACATGTGTGCGATGTGTGAATGTGTGTGTGCATTTGTCTTCGTGTGTTTGTGTGTTAGTATGTATATGTGTGAGCGCACGCGCGCGCGCGCGCGCGCGCTGCGCTGCGTGTGTGTGTGTGTGTGTGTGTGTGTGTGGTGTGTGTGCGTGTGTGTGCGCGCGCGCGCACACGTACGCGTGTACGGTTTTGGTTAGTGCAAATTGCTTCATCTTGGCACAAGGGCAGCACCTACTGGTTGCAGCTGTTCAATGCTGCCTGCCCTATGGCGTTAAGGGGGCCGCGTCTCCTTTAAGACTGAAACGCCAGTTTCCATTATGGCCATCGCCAGAGAATCACATAACCAAGCGAGCAAAATTAATAAACTATCGAAACAAAAACAACAACAATAACGCTTCAATGACTATTCTGCAGCCCGCGGCTTAACATACGACACCCAACCTCAGGAGACGGCATCTTTAAGTTCCAAGTCCGCCCTCAGTTTAAACGCGCAGAGCAGGTGAGAGAGGAAACTGCTATAAACACGGCCCGTAATGAGGTACCGGTGGGTGTGTTTTTTAGGGCGGTGGGCGAGTTCTTTTCGTGGCTGACGCAATGACAAGGTGCTGGGGCTGACTCCAAGCCATTTGTCTCGGTCGCGCCGGCCTCCACGCATATAGGCACTATACACAACTACCATGTTTTCGCCCCACTAAATGTTTTATTAGAGACAGACGGAAAAGTAATGCGTATGCATGAGAGTTGCGTGCGCTCTCTCTCTCTCCCTCCGCCTTCTCTCTTTCAGTGCCTCTTTCTCTCTCTCTCTCTCTCTCTTTGTTCTTATCTTCCTCCCTCCCGTCCCCCCCCTCCTCTGCCCTTTCTCTTTCAGTGCCATCTCTTTCTGTCTCTGTCTTTCTTTCTTTATTTATTCTGTCTGTCTCTCTCCCTCTTTCTCTCTCCCCCGCCCCCCTTCTCTCTGTCTGTCTGTCTGTCTGTCTCTGTCTCTCTCTCTCTCCAGAAAGCAATGAAATAACCTATTCCCCCATCTCCAGCAAAAATCCTAACTTTGCCCAATGTGAAAGGCAAAGAAAATTTGATCAACTAAGCTGAGATGGATCTTCTTTCAAAAATTGCAAGAAACTATCAAGATAGTGGAGGAGTGGAGCATTTGTATTTTTCCTGCCGTAAGTGTCACAATTTGAATTTCGCAAGATGAAAAATCAATATGCAGCCTGGTATCCTTACGTCAGAGCAGCCATCTCAGACCTCTTTTCCGGGAAAAAAGAAGCTTTCGTTACATTATGAATGGAAGGTGAAGGAGAGAGAGAGAGAGTACTCGAACACGAACAATTTATTTTACAAGGATTGTACAGGCAAAACCTGTCTAACAACTAGTCCTTGCTAAGCTACCGATGAGTAAAAATAAATTCACAGGGCTTTTTTTCTCTCTCTTTTTTCTTCTCCTTCTGCTTCTTCTTTTTTTCTTTTCTTTTCTTTTTCTTTCTTTTTAAGCATGAACGAGTATGTGAAGCCTTATACATGAAAATGAATACATGGAGCATAAAAGCTTCCCCCACACAAACTTAGCATGCACACGGTCCATAAATCACTCAGTTATACGTGTATGAGCATACAACCAGCAGGTAAGGCAGTAGAACATCTGATAATTTCATATGATTAATATTCGATAAGAAAACAGAAGCAATCTATAATGGAGAGGCTAAAAAAAAAAAAAAAAAAAGGGGGGGGGGGGTGGGGGGGGGGGGGGGGGGGGGGGCTCTCGCACAAGCATTCGGAAGGACTGGGCGGAAGTGAATGACTGTAGAAACTAGGTCTCAAATGACCAGTCACTCCAATGGCAACCACTCGAAAACCTCACTGTCTGTGGATTGTAGTTTAGGTACATTTAGACCTGTCCAACAACTAGTCTTTGCTAAACTACTGAATAAATGAAAAAATAAGAGAGATAGAGAGAGAGAGAGAGAGAGAGGGGGGGGGGGGAGGAGAGAAAAGAAGAATGTTGAAAAAAGGATGGAATTACAGCAAAAATCGCGATGTCGTTTCCGTTGACAGAAAAGGAAAATGAGCTGCCAGCAACTAAAAGCCAATGGTCTACAGCTTGCTAGGAATGTGAAAGGCGAGGAAGATGTAATGTGGGGGAGCATGGCTTATCACCTTCAGCGATAGCTCTTTGGTGCAAACAGTCGCTGCTTTTGTTTAAAATCGTTCCGTCGCTAATTCTTACGCACAACGTGCCTGAAACGGGATTGCCTTGAACAATTGCCTTGAACAATTGTATCCCCGGGCGAGTGTTTCGGTTTCAAAGATGATACTTCCCAAAAAATTGTCGAGCGAGAGAGCGTGAAACAAGTCAACACAACACCACTGAACGCAGTCAACCAAGGCAAAACATGTGGCAGCTAGCGCCCAGACGCCGTGACACGGCACGTGAAAAACGGTGTGAACAGCCTGGGCCGAGCTTTGAAAACAACAACGGCAGAAATCGCTAACAAGCTGCACAGCTTTTGAACCTCAGTATTTTTCTGAACCTGAGAACTTACACGACCTGATCAAAATATACGGTTTGGTGCGGAGTTGCCAGCCAAGTAATCTCATAACCCGTAAGCTGAAACCCAGAACTCTATTATCTTCGCGACTCTGCCAGGTTTTAATTTTACAAATGACTATCCGTAGTAGCCTATTAGCAGTAGTCCTTATCTGAGCAATGGGGTGTTGGACAAATGCGCGGGGTATTGCACAACTGCACGAGATGTCGGAAAACCGCACTGGATGTGAGACAGCTGCATGGTTAACTGGATGCTCGGTATGGTTAACGGGATGCTCGAAGTACAGACGGACTGCTTCTGATACTTCTGTTCTTCTACACAACAATCTCAGGCACGTGAAAAGGGACTCTTGCAAACCAACTGAAGTTTTATACATGACACGCCCAGTGCTACAACATAACATATGCAACGACACACAGACAAAAAAACAAAAGAATCCATTATAAACACGAGCGAAAAATCAACTCTACATCGCGATGTATCGACAAGCCGAATTTGTCAGGACGTCATCACTGAGACACTATCGAAATGTGAAACGCGCTAACACCCTCCACGCCCATCTCTTGGTGTAGCCCATTTCGATCGGCCACACACACACACACACATACATACACACGCCAACCATTCTCTCAAAACCATGGGCAGCAAGTTGACATAATCCAGTAAAACCGGTGGTCAGACATCGGAAGGCTGCATGATGACACGTAGCCCTTCGCTGGACCGACAGACATCGGATGGAAAGGGCAGGAGAAGGTCAGGGTGAACATTGTCATGAATTATACATGTATGCACCGCGGGTATCATCGTGAATGCCCTGTCTAACTGTCTCTATGGCTGTAGGCGAGCTCCGTTACAAAAGGATACGCTGCAGGACACTAAATATACTGCTCTTCTGCTGGACGCTGTGCGGCTGTGGTCTGTCTAATAACACCTTCACGTTGGCAAACAGGGCAGAAGAGGCGTGGTCACCAATAACTATAACAATAAGCATGCCCAACAGCTACAGAGAGTTGTATTTCTATCAGACAGGTTATCGAGAAAATACAACTACACCGTTATGTAGTCTTGTATTCTCAAAACATTCTTGCGCCCAAATGAGACTCACTCTCTCTCTCTCTCCTCTCTCTCTCTCTCTCTCTCTCTCTCTCTCCATAGGAAACTCGAGTCGATTCCCTGATTACAGCCACCTGTGTCTGAGTTGCCCTACAGAGCCTTGTTAATTCAGTAGGTTCAGTGAGATTTCCACGTTATGTGGAAACAATGGAGTTCCTTGCTGTTGGCTGTTTATGCTTGTTTGTTTGTTTTGTTGATCTTGTTTATTGTGTTTTTTTGTCGCGTTTTTAACGTGTACTAAACTGCAGCGTACGATGCAGGACCACTTCCCCTTTCTTTCTTCACTATTTCTTCTTCTTTTTTTCTTTCCTCCTTTCTGTTCTTTTACTTCTTCTTCTCTCCTTCCTTCAGCCATTTTTTCTTCCGTTCTTTTTCTTTACTTTTTCCTTCCTTTCTTTCTACTCCTTCCTTCTACTCCTTCTTCCTTTTCCTCCGTCCCTTTTCCTTTCCTTCTTTCCTTCCTTGCGTCATTCCTTTATCTTTCACCTGAGTCCGCAATCACGAGGCTAAGGAAATAGGAGAGGTCACAACCGAACCGTGGTCCAACATACAACCGTTCATCGAAGTTTTGAACCTTTGCTGTGACCCCGACCTTGAACACAACGATTCAGTGTTTTCACAAGACACACCGGCTTATGATGGTCTACCATAAAACGAGGTTTGTTGCAAAAGAATCATTCGTTCAGAAGCTATAGTAGAAACAGTCATATTTTGATTACACAAACTCTCACCGTGATCTGGACCTTGAAGATAGGAAACTTTTTCCTTTTTCATATACACTCCAGCTTACCATCCCGTTTGGTTACAAAAGGTTGAGCGGTTAAGCAGTCATCGTCCGAACAAAACCCGGACATATGGGGACACGCACGCACGCACACACACGCACGCACACGCACGCACACACACACGCACACACACAACTACACACACACACACACACACACACACACACACACACACACACACACACACACACACACACACACACACACACACACACACACACGGACAGACAGAAACACGGTGATTCCAATATACAGTAGTGATTCCATTCGTATGCATACGGATAGGATTAGTTCTTGGTTTTTAACGTCCCGTCACCGGATAGGGTCAAAATGGAGAAATACAAATAAATAGTGCATGACTCCATGTGGACGGACACGGCAACGGATCCTGACATGGAAACACTCACTCGGATCGGAGCATGTAGCGAGCTATGCCGTACCGTACGGGTTATCCGTTTTCGTACAAACGGCCTCGCGCCATACCCTCTCCCCCCCCCCCCCCCCCCCCCCCCCCTCACACACACACTTCCAGACTTTGTTGTTCTATAAAGATGTACCAAACATGCCACAATGAGGCGGCCGAGCAAACGATAGGTTTTTAGTTGTTGTTTTGTTTATTTCTTTGTAAATTTATATTTTCTATTATATATATAACAGACTTCATTTCTAGGTTGCAAGTCAAAAACAGTGCCACACCCTTTCTTCATAGAAAACTCGCACTTTCTCATCATCTTCCAACGCGGGCGTTCACATGCAACCATTTCCTTCCAGATGGAATTATTTCCCATCTCTCTCTCTCTCTCTCTCTCTCTCTCTCACACACACACACACACACACACACACACACACACACACACACACACACACACACACACACACACACACACACACACACAAAGGTGTGCTCCCCCCCCCCCCCCCCCCCAACACACCTCTCTCTCTCTGGGTCTATTCTAGTGTATTTATTACTAGAGTATATAGAAGCGACAGCCGACAGGTTTCGTATTTATTTTGACACGTACAAGGCACACCTTCAAACAACGACGTCTGGCCACAGTCCCACACACAGCAGAATACAGCGGCGCGTAACCAGCAACAGGTCGGCGTCATCTGGGTTTCACGTGCAAATCTCGGCGCTGCTGTGGGTCGGGTTTCTGGGGCCCGGAAGCGGAAGTGGGTGTGGGGGGCATACTTCAGGGCCTAGCATTCTAGCACAGCCTAGGGAAAGTCGGGCAGCGGGTCAATTGTCTGCAAACCCTTGTCAGATATAAGAACCAATGTGACCGTCTGTGTTGTGTCGCGGGCACGTGGAGGTTTGCATCGTGTGATAGTGTGGCATGAACAAAAAACAAAAAGCCTTTATGTGACGTGAGAGGTCAAGGATTTCTGGTTTTTGTGGAGAACCAAGGCAGAGCGCCAAGGGCAAAAAGCTCTGTAAAGTCTGCAGAAGGCGAAACTGGACTGCCGCACACACACACACACACACACACACACACACACACACACACACACACACACACACACACACACACACACACACACACCCGTGGGTGGCATTACTTACAAACATGAAAGCTGAGGGAGGTTTTTCACGTAGCCAGAAAATGTCCAAAAACAAGCCAAAGCTTTGTTCTATTTCAGGCCCAGAAGTAACATGAACCAAAACTATTTCCTGTAGTCTGCCGACTACACCTCTCTGTCTCTGTCTATGTCTCTCTCTCTCTCTCTGAGGATGCTACCCTGGACGAAATTAAAGAAACAAGCCAGACACATTTTTCACAAAGAACCGATACAAACAAATAAACACACACGCCCCCCCCCCCCCCCACCAACTTCACAGCATGTTAACTCCCGAACTGTGGCATGCATCTTCTGCCTGGAAGAAGTTTTTTTAAATGGTGGCGGGGGGGGGGGGGGGGGGGGCGGTAGGAGGGAGGATGAATGAGGATAATGTGTTCTTCACACCCCTAGAACATGTTCCAAAACAAGCCAAAATATTCTTCTATTTTAGGCCCAGAAGTAACATGACATACAACCTATTTCCTGTAGCCTGACAACTGCATCCCCCTCTCAATCACCCCCACCCCTCTCAATCATTCCCCCCACCCTCCAACTACTTCCCCTTCCCCGGTCTTGTCCGAGAGGCCAGTAGCTGTTGTGCGAGTAAGTAACTTGTTTTTTTGTTTTAATGTGACGTCAATTGTATAGGTCACGTCGGGGCGAGCG
>JABMCL010001132.1:420000-457500 GCA_018857735.1 Alviniconcha marisindica | reverse complement strand
TATGTATATATGTTGTATTTGTCGCGAAAGTGGGAGAGAGAGAGAGGGGAGGGGGGGTCGGGTGGGGGGGGGGGGGGGGGTAGTACCCAAAACATTAACTTCCAAGGCACGTCGGAACTAGGAACTATGCCTCAATGAAACATTCTCTGCCGAACTTCATTTGTGCGTAACCCTCAGCCAAATTGGTTAAAGACCGGAGCCTGGGCTAGTGTCTACATTATAGAACACCACCGACAAGCCTGTATCTGCCAAGACGCCGGCGCCCCGACTGACACGGCAACTGCTGCAGCCACTGGAGTGAAGCCTCCGCACAAACCGAGCGCTCGTCGTCGTTTGGCTTACGCGTGGATGTATATATATATTTGTATGGTAATAATGCTCTGACGACAGTGGAATTTTAATGAATGCTATTTTCATCTATTCTTGCGGCACCGTCCTCTGTCTGTGAACGGTTTAGTTATTGTTTGAGACCGCCGGCCCAATTCGCCGACCCCCCCCCCCCCCCCCCCCCCCACGGACCCTCCTCACGCCCCCCCCCCCCCTCACAACTACCAACAGAGCCAACATCAATTTGAAAGTCATTATCTGCCAACAGGGTATGTTACCATTACAGGGTATATCTCTCTTCTCTGCCGTCCACTCGCGCACGCACGCACGTACGCACGCACGCACGCACACACACACACACACACACACACACACACACACACACACACACACACACACACACAACACACTTTGAAGCTTTTTTCGAATTCTTCACTGAGGTAAAAAAGTGTGGGGAAGGGATGGGGGGGGGGGGGGGGGGGGGGGGGGGGGGGAATTAGAAGAAGAAAAGGGAAAAAAAGCGCGCACACGCGGAGCCAATTAAGTTGGCTTTCGTCTGCGGTGCCGTTTGTGTGAAAACTATTTGGTGCGACCGCGAACACTAGAAGTGGAAATGACGCCTCGCATAATGTGTATTCAGCGCTCACCCCACTACCCCCCCCCCCCCCTCCCCCACCCCCCACATGCTCTATCTCTCTCTTTGTTTGTTTGTTTGTTTTTTCTTAAACGATTTTTGTTGAAGGTGTTATGTTGCACTGTTGTTTAAAGTTTGGTCTCACCTTACTCCCTCCTCTCTCTGTCTCTCTTACTTCAGAGACATATAATTATATGTTAAACTATGTATTCCCTAATTGTGAAAGCTTAATTAGCTACTTCCATCTGGCTCCCGTTTTGTAATCTTTTCTTTCGTATTCATCTCTCCCCCCCCCCCCCCCCCCCCCACCACCCCCACCACCCCCGGAACCCTTTGTTCGCTTTTTTCGTTTCTTATAATGTCAATGTTTATTATTATTATTATTACTAAGTTTATTAATTAAATTCTAAGTTATTATGACAATGTTTTATTATTATTACTAAGTTTTGTTGTACCACTTGGTTGTCTTGTAATTGTATCAAGGACAGGTTGCCCGAAAGGCATTCGTGCCTAAACCTTTATCCTTGCGTAGTAAAGTTCAGTCAGTCAGTCAGTCTCAGTCTCTCTCTCTCCCTCTCTGACTTTCAGTTTAAAGAGCCGTTTGACACGATCAGTGAATCAGACTTGCACTTGTGATCTGATGACCACACGCCTGGACGGGATTCGAACCCGCGACCTCTGGGCTCCAAGTCTTTTCCAGCTAGCCAGGCCACTTCAGATATTCAGCCCTTCAAAAGGTGCTAGCTGATATATTTAGCCAACCGGCGCCGAAGGTCAGTGGACTAAAACGTAAAGCGGATGGACTAAAACTGTGCGTCAACAAAGGTGCTAGCTGATATATTTAGCCAACCGGCGCCGAAGGTCAGTGGACTAAAACGTAAAGCGGATGGACTAAAACTGTGCGTCAAGTTAGTGTTGGGAGGTGTGGTGTGTGGAGGGAGAGACTTAGAACGTAACTCTGGCGGACCCGTCCGACCGTCGCCTTCACCTCGACAACCCTCCCCTCACCGCACCGCCCCCCCCCACCCCCCCACCCCAAAAAAGAAGGAAAAAAAAGAAGAAGAAAAAAAAACGAAACGAAAAAAAAAAAAAAAGGAAGAAAGGAGACAAACTTTATTTTCAGACCAGTGCCAGCTAGAGAACAAGCAGATGGCCGTGCTGTGTTTGCAGCTCCAGTATCTAGCACCATCATAAATCCTTCTGGAACGGAAGAATGGGAAATCGCAAGACATACGGATTCTTCCTTCCCTTCCACACTCTGCCCTTTCTTCGATCTTTCCATCGATCCACTTGGCTCCATTTCCACTGCTTCCGTTCTTGCACGTTAGAACAGTGCTTATTCACTGCTCAGCAACTGCAGTTTCAAAGGCATCAACGACACAGAATGCCGACGGTGTTATCGTCGTCTTGATTTACATAATCAAATTCAGGGGTTATTCCCGTATGGGAGGCGAGTTAAGCGCGGTGGCGGTGACGTTTTAAAGGTCCACAACACAGGTTTGACAGAGCTTTGGCTGTGTATGTGTGTGCTCATGACTGTAGCACTTGACAGAGCTTCTTTTTTCTTTTCTTTTCCACAACGACCTGACAATCCAATGACGAGTTCACCACGCATGATCTCTCTCAGCTGTGCTATCGCGGAAAGGCAGTCCTCCTGTAACACTTCCGGTCGTTAGCCTAGAACAGAGGGTCAATGGGGTTGTGTGTGTGTGTGTGTGTGTGTGTGTATTTAAGTACAACAGCGTAAGGTGAAAATGAAAAGTAATCCGCTTGGTAAAACAGATAGATCTAGCTCAGAAAAGCGGGTCGTATGGTGCCTGTGTTTAGATTGAGTTTGTAGATCCGACTTGGATATATATATATATATATATATATATATATATATATATATATATTATATATATATATATTAGTTAGTTAGTTAGTTAGTTAGAGATCTGAGGGAAGATTTCATAGTGTACCGACTTATGACAGTGTGTGCTCGTTCTGGTGTCACCATGGCCCTCTGCGACTGACTGGGCATTAAATCTAACTTCCTGGCGGACTCTGAGCAACTGTGTCGACAAAGTTACATCAAACTGTTTTACAAGCTGGTTGTCGTTATATCAAAACCCGAATAAAGGGACTCTCGAGCAACTTTAACAGATCACTTTTGTTTTCTGTAACTGAGAAGGGCTGGGATGAGTGCCGCTTTTCATTAAGAATCCATTTCGCCCATTTCAGACGCCTCCATAATCAAAATCAGGCAATATGACAGTTTTTATCTGATCTTATCCCCACCAGACACATCAGCTTCAGGGATCGTGTTTTATACGAACCCAGTCGCAATTCAGCATCCATCCGCAAAGCAAAGATGTCGAAGGCTCACGTCTGAGAGGATTTATCTGCAGGGTTTATACGAAATGAAACACATTAACAAATCGGAGGGGCCCATTAAAGTTGTATGCGCCACTCTAGGCAGACAGCCCGTCTACAGAATGTGAGTTGTGTTGTCAAGAACTGCCCAGCAAAAAACAAAACAATCAAAAAACCCACAAATGCTGCTCTGCACACAAAAATGATGCACATTTATAATACATTCATAGGATTGCCGCAAAGTCTAGACTGGGTGCATGGCTTTGTGCTTACAGCTGCTGCACAGTCATCCGAACACAGACGGGATTTTCTTAATGTCTTCGACTTTGAGCCATATGTAAGGAGACCCCAATCTCCCAAAGGGACATTAAGAAATAACAAATAGAAAACAGAGAGAGAGAGAGAAAGAAAAAAAAGAGAGAGAGAAAAAAAAGGGGGGGAAAACAACACACAAAAGCGCTTACTGTACCAATGTCAAAGAACCACCCTAGCTACAAACGAGAAGGAAGAGGAGTTTAGACGTCCACTTTCCATATGGTAGCTTGTGTTACGGTAATGGTGATGACGAAAACAGATAAGCTGACTGGTGTACTGCCCTCACAGGAGTATTTATACATATATTATCTTTCGGGGATAGGTGGGAGGCGGGGGAGGGGGGGGGGGGGGGGGGGATGAGCTCGTTAGGGTAACTAACGGTATTAGTGTATGCTACAGTCTTTGTATTCAACCGCCCTGATATATCCGCACCGGTTGACTGGGCGTAAAACACCAACTTACTTACTTACTTTGTATTCAACTTCCATCACAGGGAGGAGAGAGAGAGACTGGATGCACATGTGCATATGGGGAGGGAGAGAGAAAAAGAGTGTGTGTGGGGAGGAGGGGGGCGGCAAAGGAGGGGGGGGGCAGGCACAGAGAGAGAGGACGGCCACAAAACTAATGTGATTCAACGGGCACAGATGGGTTTAATCAACACCTCTAAAAGAGTTTGGATGACTATGTTCACCTCTTGTTGTTTTACGGCAATGCCTTCCCACACCAAGCACCGAGCAATGCGTTTGGCGGCCAAATTCTCACCGCGCTGCTTATGTAACAGCATCCACCCTAAAAACTCTTGACTGATGAAACTCAGACACAGACAGGCAGAGACAGATACACAGAGACATACAGACACGCAGAGACAGACACACAGATGCAGGTAGAGAGAGACACACGCGCACAGGGACAAACTAACAGAGTGGTAGGCAGACATACGAGCAAGAATCTCTCTCTCTCTTTTAATATATATTTTTTTCAATCACACTGTCATTGTAAGTACGGAGTCAAGTACATTGTCATTAGTTTGTTGGTTTTCTTGCTCATAGGCACAATTATAGTATGTACTGTGAGGTGGTAGGTCATCCACCCGCAACCCTTCATGAGGGGCAATGGCCTAAATGAATAAATCATCCGTAAATCCGTAAATCTCTTTTAATATAATAATTAAAACTCCACTTTACCCCTGGGAAAACTGGCAATCAAAAATAAAAAAGTGTCATGCTCAGTATATTTCTATTATAAAGTATATACCATATTATGGTAAAGTGGGTGAAAAGAAACTGATCATAGCTATTTTAAAAAAAATATTTAAAAAAAAGTTGAATCTAGAAGTTGGCTTTCCATATTCAGCATTAACCACCCAACTCGCTCTGCGGGACATGCAGCGTTGAAAGCCACAAACCTCTGCTCCATGAACAGCCACTTCTCAGCATGTGTATAGTATGTTGAGGCGTCTGAACCACCATATAATGAATAGACTAGAGGGTCTATGGGCAGCCTAATGCTTTGATAATATCTGATGCCCAGTCAACCATGAAGGTGATACGAGGGAAAAACTCAGCACATCCAATCACAAGTAAAAATTCTGATTCACTGTTGGTCATACACATCACGGACAATAGCGTACAGGGCACAGAGGGGCAAGACAAGGACTAAGGAGCATGGTGAACAAACCAAAGGCTCTGTGGTGGCCCTGCACCCTCTGAGAAATGGACAGCAATTTTGTCTGTATTTTGTATACTTCATTGTCCTACGGAAAAGCGGGGTCACAATCCTTCTGGAAAGCCAGCTGCAGCAGAGCTGTAGTCTCCAGCCTGGCTGACTACTGTTAACAATAACATGGGATTGCTACAGAACAACACCAGACACTTCCTGCTTTTAAATATATATCAGGTTGCATATGGGGAGGGGGGGGGGGGGGGTTTTCTTGGATTTTAATGTCTTCAACTTCACTTTTTCCAAATCAAAGTGATGTCTGCTCTTCACAGTGAATCAGACTCTTATCTGTGATCTGAGTTACATTAATTATATTTTATCCTGATAAGACCTTCATGGTTGACAATGCATTAAGTATCAGCTAGCCAACTAACTTGACAAACACAAATAAACAGTGGGGGTGGGGTTATCCAATGTATTCTGTAGTAATGGTTCATGAAAGTATTTCATTATTTTTTTGCTAGAAATTATACAACCACAAATGTAATTTCAACAATTACGTAGAATCAACAGGGTTCAGTGTTTTTGGGTGGGTGGGAGGGAAGGGGGAAGGGGGGAGGGAATGGTCTGTTAAACTGGACAAATAGTTCCAAATGTGCATCCACGTCTTGAAACCATTGAACTGAAAGGCCTATCAAAAGTATCATTACTGAACTGAGAGGAAAGGTCACAGACACCTAAATGTTAAACATGTTCCCTATTTCAGTACTTACCGTTGGTTTCCTCCACCCACCCACCCACCCACCCCTCCCCCCATCCTCCCAAGGGTTCATTTTAGAAAGGCCAAAGAGTTTGTCTCAAATGAACATGTATATATTATATATATGTTAATATTGTTACCAACCAAAAAAACACCAAACAGTATCACATTAATAAATTTAACCGGAGTCACTCAAGCAAAATGGACAGAATGCCAGTTCACAGTGTTCCACAGTTTCCTTAATAACATCACTGACAATCTTCCAGAAGACCATTTAACTTCCAAACATACCAAAAAGAGCAGTCACTCCTTCATTGGCTTCAACTTAGCTTAAGCTCAAGTTTCAACCAATCTGATCATGCTGATTTTAGTAGTACTGTACTTTATATACTTGTAGCAGTATGTGCATATATATGTTTATAATTAATTATGTAAGCATCTTGTTTTCTTAGATTGCCCTGATATAACCGTAATGGTTGACTGGGTGTAAAACACCAGGTTACTTACTTACTGTTTTCTTAGAAGTCCCTGTCCTTCAAATTAATGGAATACCCTACCAATATTACCAGTATTAATAATACGACCAATATTAACAGCTGATGCCACTTCTTGGACTCATTATTGCACTTGCAACTGACCCTCTGTCCCCGAAGGGAGGCCAGGGATGTCTGATGTAACCCCCTGTCTGTTATCTCAGGGCTGTCATTTGATTCCCCTTTCCTATCTCCCCTCTTGTTTTTCTGCCTAGTCCTCTTGCTCTTTCAGTTTCAGTCTTGTTATTTTTTCTGCTACTGGTCCATTCTCTTGAAATTTTTCCAGTCAACTCTCAAACATTTTTCATGAAGAGTTAGGCTTTTTTGTATTGCTTTTGTTCTGTTGTTGAGCAGCTAGGAGATGATAGTTGGTAGGTGGTATGTGCAGATTGCTACCATATGTCAATGGTGTTTGCCATTATGCATAAATTTATTATTAAAAATAATAATTTAATCAGTTTTTGTCCATTCCTTTTTACTTTAATCTGGTATCTATAAATTAGACAGAATGGTCAATGATACCAGCCTTATGTGCTATTTTAACAGGGGTAATACTGAAGGGACTAACTCTTTGACTAACTCGTGTGTGCGTGCATGTGTACATGTATGTGTGTGTGTGTGTGTGTGTGTGTGTGTGTGTGTGTGTGTGTGTGCTATGAAGTAAGTGGATGTATATTTTGTTACATTTTATTTTATGTTGTAGCATGTTGTCACTATTCTTGCTTTTGTACGTGCCTTGGGCTGTTAAAATATTTTCAGTGACAGAGTGGGCTGTTACAAATTTCCAATATTATTATTATTATGTATGATGTATGTTTTGTTTTATGTTTGTGTAATTACTGGTTTTGTGGTTTGACTTGAAAAAAGGTTTATATATATATGAGAAGAGATTGGAAATGTGAATTTGCTTATGACACCTGTGTGTCTGACAGCTAGACAGGGCATTAAAATTCAATGACTAAAGTTCTTACTAACTAACTCGACCTTCCGCTATATTAATTATTGTGCATCCCAAAGTTCAGCAACATCTGCTCGACTTTTAACTATCAGTTGTCAATTTAAAGGCTGAAATAGCTAATCCATTACGCACAACTAAAAATAATGACAAGCTAAGTTGGTTACGCGTTCGTTTTATTGCGACAAAATGTATACGCACGCTCACCAAACGTATCCCTGGCCACAACACCTTTAACTATTGTTTAGCATTGAACCAAAACTGTGCTGTGATCGCTTTCCGGCTAGTGTCACGCAGTGGAAGACCAAACAATCAAATGAACATGCAGGGCAACGTTACAGGTTTGTCACACAAGTTTTTAAGTAAGGCCTACCGTGTCTTTTGGTTCTTGCTTGGCTGCCGGCCGATCGTGTGGTCCTTTGCCTTCTGTGGCTCTGTTGACTGACTGATCTTCTTCTTTCATGGAATAGAAGCTGTAAGCAAGAAATGCCTGGAGTGCCAAAATCAGGACAGCTACATAGAAAAAGTATTTGTATCTTGAACAGAGCCTTCGAGTCGACACCACTCTTGACGCTGCCATACTCGTGTGGAAGAACACTCAACGCGACTTCCACGCCGAAGAGTTCTGAAGGGGGCGTGGCACCGGCTGTCAAACAAACAGACTGGCACACCCCCTTTTCTTCCCCTGCTTCTCTCATCACTACACGCATAATATTATGAAGTAAAACAGTTCGCGAGGCAGAGATTATACCAATGCAGCCGGGTGTGCGCCTGTTGTCAAGTCAATACGCTAGCAACTGGTCCATTTGATTGGATAGGATGAGACTGATTGGAATAGATTTACCATTCATGATTGATTGAGTCAATGACTGAGTCAATCGTAAACGTTGCTGTTGAGCCGGGCTCATGCTGTATGATTGGTTTACTACACTCTTATGTTTTAACACGCAGTTTCAAATGAAGGGCGGCGTGTGCTCCCGATAAATACGTCAAGTACAGACGCAGGACATCACATCTTTTGCCATTGGCTCTTCCACTGCTACTGTGGTTGTCACTGATCAATGCAAGTTGTGGTTCATCTTTTCTACCAGTTAAACACGTTGTTTGTTCTTGTTGTTAAGTGGGATCATGGGGGTGTTTCTTTTTAAGTGGGGTCACGGGGGTACAAGATAAACGTGATCAGGTCAGGTCCATTCAAGATGACATATGTGCGCTTGGCAAAGTCCACGTGCGCCCCACCCCGTCTCGTAGAAGTTTATCTCAATGTTGCAGGCATTAAGTTCGACCGCACATTCACACGTTTGGGAAGTCCACATGCACTCCACCCTGTGTGTGTGTGTGTGTGTGTGTGTGTGTGTGTGTGTGTGTGTGTGCGTCTCTCTCTCTCTCTCTCTCTCTCTCTCTCTCTCTCTCTCTCTCTCACACACACACACTGACACACACACACTGTGAGTTTCTAAGTGGTTGTAGATGCTGTCTGAGCGTGCTCTATACACTACAGTGAAACAAAAACGAGGAAGACGCGACGGCAAGTGATACAGAGGGGGTAGGTGGAGGGCAGCTGCACAGGCTAAAGAAACCTGCTGTCGCGGCGACAGGGTTTTCGGTGGCAAATGCGAAACAGCTAGCGGATTTATGCCAAGTACATTCACGTGCAATAAATAGCCTGTTCTGTCTGGCTCTGTACCCTGTGTGTCGGTTTGATGGGCCTGTTGCATATGCCATATGTGACAGTAACACAAAAACTGAATTTAGACGCCGAGTACAGGATCAATCGGCAAGTATGCTAAGGCCGACGCAAAAGTAGACTACGCTGAAGAGTCAGTCGGCATGGAGCTCAGGAACTGTGTAAAAGCCGAGGTGTACGTCCTGTCCATAATAGTCCGTACGGCCTCTGTGGACGTAAAGCGACATTGAACTCGAACTCAGTCGGCAAGTAAGGCTGGCACAAAGGTGGACAGACTGCGTTTAGGAACTGACATGTGCCGTGCAAGAGGTAGAAGCGATCAAAATAAAAACTTTGCGAGGATTTTACTTTAAAATGCTCCAGTGATTTTATATACATTTTCTAAGCTTAATTTTGATGGTGACGAACAACGGGACTGGCTGGCTGCACATAATAACCTAATGTTCTTGCTCGCCCCGCCTTTCACGGTTACGAGAAGTCCACTGATACTCGCGTCGCCCGAGGCAACGGGAAGCCATTAGGCCAGCTGTGACACTTGACGGTGTTTTCTGCAGTCCAGTCCCGCTAACCGTCACTAACGCAGTCAACCGAACAGTTCAACACAAACCCTTGATTTCATATTTTTATCTCGACTTGAAAGTTTTTATTTTGATCTCTTCCACCTGCTGTAAAAAGGCCGTTCGTTTTGGACGAAAGCAAGGTCCGAGAAGGCTAGTACCTTTAAAAAGATTATGATTTCACTCGGGAAAATTATCATTGAACATTATTCCTGTCTCGGACGCCGAAAAAAAACTTAAATCTAGTTGTTCATATTACTAATTCAAATCTCATCGTCTCATAAACTAAGGCTATAATGATTTGGCCTGTGAAGGCCCATGCATTCCCAGCACTAATCAAAATAAAACACTGACTTCACTCCTACGTAAAATGCTCCCATGATTTATCTCGCATGCACCCTGCATATGTGGCTTTGCATGAAGTGACGTGATGTGATGCATGGTTGTATGGTGTACACAGAACGCGCCGAGATGGCAGCACTTTCGAGTGGCGCCAGCCACGTAAGAACCAAAGAGATCTGTAACTACACCGCTTAGGTGGATATTCAAAGCTCGCTGTAAAAAGCTACAGTCACTTATTTAGACTCACGTGCGACAGGAGCGCAGAATAGCGCAATATAAAAGCGGTCAGGGACAACAACAACAATCTTCATTTTTTATATTCAAAGCTCGCTGTAAAAAAACTACAGTCACTTATTTAGACTCACATGCGACAACAGCACAGAATAGCGCTATATAAAAGCGGTCAGCGACAACAACAATCTTCATTTTTTAAACCGACTTTAGAGAACAGCGCTTAGCGGCAGTGGTCGAACAAGAGATGCTCGCCCGTATTGCAGGCATTCTCAAAACGTCAGTGTTTTGTTCAAGAAGGCCGACCTGAACACTTGCTGAGCACCTCATCTCGAGAGGAGCCACGAGCAAACCACAATGGCAACTATAGTGCTATATTCTCCGAGTCCGACCCACTGCGACTCTGAGTGACTGTAGCTGTATGTAGCGCGTTCTGAATATTCACCAAAGTGGCTGAAGCGCTGTTTTGTTACATGGCTGGTGCCACGGTAAACTGTGCCGTCTTGACGCAAGTTAGATGTACATCATACAACCATGCACCAGTTTACAGTGCCAATATTTGAAGCTGCTGCCGCCTCGGGGCACAGCGCGTTCTGAATATTCACCAAAGTGGCTGAAGCGCTGTTTTAATTGTTACATAGCTGGTGCCACGTAAAACTGTGCCGTTTCGATGCAAGTTACATGTACACCATACAAACGGGCAAGCACCAGTTTACAGTGTCACTATTTGAAGTGACATACATATGTGTGTTTCGCTGAAACCTGCATTTTTGGCAGAATGACCAGGATCTTTTGCGTGCTAAAGCGGTAACACGGCGGTGGAATCAATACTGAAATAACAGTCAGCACAGAAAGTTGACCCTGGAGAAGAAAATTCTCCCGATGCATCTGGCCGGGACTCGAACCCGAGACCTTTTGATCACGAGTCCGTCGCTTTACCGCTGAACTATCCCCGCACCCCCAAATTTTAAATTAATGCTTAAAACTGAGGACTTTCTTCAAAAACGCTTCGTTGATCTTTTTGCAGTATATTCCTCTTGCGTCAGTGACGGTTAGTGGGACTCGACTGTAGAAAACACTGTCAAATGTCACAGCTGGCCCATCGCCTCTTTACTCGTGTTCCTCGGGCGACACGAACTTACAACTTCCGTGCCCGATCCCGTTGTATGGCAGCGCTGGTTAAGAATTATGATTAAAAAAAGAATCTTCCAACTAAAACTTTGACTCTCCCGTTTTTATTGATGGTACCAGGTAGAGGTAAATAAGAAGTTTTAAAGAAATAGGCTGTCAAATATTGCACACAAACTTACCTGAGAGAGAGAGAGAGAGAGAGAGAGAGAGAGAGAGAGAGAGAGAGAGAGAGAGAGAGAGAGAGAGAGAGAGTTTCTGCAAACAACACACAATGAGAGTGTGCATCCTAGATTTGACAAATAACACACTAAGTACGACTGTGGAATTTTTTTAATAAGGAGACGTCATACAAATGATTTATTTTCCAAGTTTTCCAAGCAACTCTATACACACACATTTGTACATAGTATGTACAACAGCAAACTGCATTCACATTTGAAATGTATATAATCACTATCTTGTACATGTGTACATCGCAGACACACATTCAAAGGAAAAAAAGGAAAAAGAAAAAAAAGAAAAAAAACGTTAGGGCAAAAACGGAAACAAAAAAATCAGTAATAAGGATATCAGTAACATTCAAATTATGAGCAACTCAAGGCCATAAAAAAAAAAATTAAAGTAGGAAGAAAAAAAGAAGAATGCTGGGTACATCCACCATGTCAATTCCCAGTACCCAATGACCGGCTCTTATGTTGTTGTCCCAGTACAGTGCCAGGTCTAAACTACAGGCACACGAAAATGGCTATAACATCTGGGACTCTTGCAGCGTGTATAAAATTGAAATAACCAAAATAATGAATCTGTCAAATGCCAGGGCAGCAAATGAGTGCTCTGTCACAGTGAAGGTGCTGGAGGGGTCTCAAAAAATACAACCCAGGCCTGGTAAAAGTTTGCCTGTATAGCCATATCTTTATAACATTAGCAGCTGGCAAAGGTGGCAAAAGAAATTAGTCCACTGTTGGAATTACACTTGCATATGTCAAATCAAAATCAGTCAACTCTGCCATAAAGGCAACAAAGCTGTACATTCATTCCCTACACAGCCCTTTGCCACCACTGATAGTTACCGAGTTTGGGGAGTCTGCACAAACTACTTTAGCACTGTGGATAGTTACCTTGTTCAATGAGTCTGCACAAACTACTTTGCCACTGCTGATAGTTACCTTGTTTGGGGAGTCTGCACAAACTACTTTGCCACTGCTGATAGTTACCTTGTTTGGGAGAGTCTGCACAAACTACTTTGCCACTGCTGATAGTTACCTTGTTTGGGAGAGTCTGCACAAACTACTTTACCACTGCTGATAGTTACCTTGTTTGGGAGAGTCTGCACAAACTACTTTACCACTGCTGATAGTTACCCTGTTTGGGGAGTCTGCACAAACTACTTTACCATTGCTGATAGTTACCTTGTTTGTGGAGTCTGCACAAACTTCTTTACCACTGCTGATAGTTACCTTGTTTGGGGAGTCTGCACAAACGTCTTTACCACTGGTCATAGTTACCATGTTTGGGGAGTCTGCACTATCATCACTGATAGTTACCTTGTTTGAGGAGTCTGCATAAACTACTTTGCAGGGACCACACTTCAGGAGCCAATCTCTAGGCACTGATTCCTTTACTTTGAATCATCAAAAACTCTTATCTTTGCAGTCTCCCTGTCACATCACAAGCAAGGATGTCCCAAAACAGGCTTTTGGGCTTTCAACATCCCAACAGCCAAACATGCCCTTGCCTCTGTAACCCTCCATACAGCCAAAAGGACCCAAGGATATTATTATTTGTCTGGTAAAGTATATGTTTTCTCGGCCCCAAAATATAATTGTCTGGTAAAGTATGTTTTCTCGGCCCCAAAATATCTGTGAAGGAGACAGCATTTCTTCACACAAGCTTTTGTGACCATCTTGCAGACAATGTGACAAAACACCACAACCTATCAGACCTCTCCATCTATCTCGAATCATGTGGCAGGGGTACGAAAAATGCCTTCTGCTGACAGGAAAGGGAAGTTTACCTATTCAGCCACCCCAAAGTATTCTCCAGTGGCCTGAACCTGAAATGTTAATAGTCTTCTCTAATTCCCCTACTCCTCCAACAAAACTTCTCTTCCAACCTTTGCTCTTCTTACTGTTGTTTCATCTTTTGCTCCCTAGAGTAGCAGTCTCCATGTGCCTCTCCTTCCTCTAGTGTCTTATAGACACTCTCAGCTGAAGCTCAGCTTGTTTTTCTCCACCTTGACGTTCTCTTCATTCTAGTGCTGGTTATTTCTGAAGGCAGTCCTGTCTAGCAATGCTGAGGAACGTATTTTGTGGAAACTGCCGTCTTCTCTGTTTGTTCCGTTTTCAGCAAGGTCTGTAAATCTGGTTCTTCTTCATCATGCCATCAATAAACGTTCACTGTAAACACTAATTCTAGATAAAGATAGAAGAAGAACTGTTGATACTTACTGAAAAAGACTGTCATACTTTCAGCTGAAGCATTCTCAAATTTCCACTGGTTGTGGGACTGAGGGTGACTGATTCCTTACTCTTTTACAGCGTTGCAGAAGAGGAAAAAGCATCCCACTTTTTTTTGTTCTAGATATTTTTGTTTTTTGTTTTCTTTTGTATTTGAAAGGCATTCAACTCACTATTCACTGCTGTTCTGGGCAGCAGACAGCCAATGTGAAAAATAAATATTATTGGGAGTATCTACAACAAATCAATCCAGGACACTTGGAACCGCAGCACATGAGAAACTCCAAAATAACATCCCCTCGTTTACAACATTATGATGAAAGTTTGTAGCACAATCACAGCCACACACATACACACCCCAAACTCTACCTGAACCTGCTGTTTTTTTTCTATGCACCTTGGGCATATCCAAAAAACAAATACAAAAATAAAAAGTGCACAGAATATCTCCATCTGACCAAAAAAGTTACATGTGTCAAGGGCAGAGGCTCTAAATCATGTGGCAATGTTGTCTGGTTTTATTTGCTGAAACAGGCAGTATGTTTTTCTAACAGGCAGTATGTTTTTCTAACATGATATGCTTTGCCTCCCACAGGTCAGCACCATCATAAAGCCACTATAGGATAGGGCCACAATACCCACTAACACCTCATAATGATCATAACACAGAATAAAGACGGATCACAGGCAATGGGGCTTGGGAACAGAAACTGCACTGTAACTATAACCATACTGTTAACGAAGAGGACCTGGACTCAAAATAAAGCTCTGAAAAAGCAGCGCAGCTCCACACTCCTGCTTGGTCACATCCCTAGCCCATGGCTCATAAATGTTTCATCAATACCTACAAAACTGCAGAGAATTGTTCTCGTCAAACTGTACCCATCTGAAACTCACACCAGCCTAACTTTCTGGACTCTCTGAGATAAACGTCCTTCACAAATGCCTTCCGGTGCTAGACAGCCGGGCCACTGCTGTGTGGTAAGGAACACATCTCGCAGGCAGCCAAACCAGGCTCATTGAGGAAGGTGCAGTGTGCACACGTCCACATGGCGCCGGAACTCCCCCCACTGATCGGCGGCAGAGGTGCTGCTCCTGGACCCACGTATGATGTCTGTCGTGATGACATCGGAGATGGCGCTGGAGGAAAAGAAATTTGATAAGAATTACCAGTGTATTCTCCAGTCTAAGTACTCCAGCATGCTGCCCCAGCAGGGCTCATGCCAGGCCTGCTCTGTACCTGCATGTTACCAGAACGAGACGAACAATGCTTTCTGTACCTGCATGTTACCGGAATGAGAGGAACAATGCTTTCTGTACCTGCATGTTACCAGAATGAGAGGAACAATGCTTTCTGTATCTGCATGTTACCAGAATGAGAGGAACAATGCTTTCTGTACCTTCATATTACCAGAATGAGAGGAACAATGCTTTCTGTACATTCATATTACCAGAATGAGAGGAACAATGCTTTCTGTACCTGCATATTACCAGAATGAGAGGAACAATGCTTTCTGTACCTGCATATTACCAGAATGAGAGGAACAATGCTTTCTACATTAACTTCACTAAGTAGCAACCCTCAGCTGCAAGCTTCCTATACTCAGACGCTTTGAACCAGTTATTACTCATTAGCATTGTCACAGGAATGCACTAACAGGAAAAGTAAGTCTTCAGTGAATTGAAAATACAAAGCACCTGTATGGCAATGACAGAGAATATAAAAGTAAATTTGTTTCAAGCAGAATTCAGCTCACTGAGGATTCAAGTTAATGGAATCATGCGCTGTAAAAAGTGGACATCATCATCATTATCATCATCATTTTCTCTTCATCAAAAGGGTAGCTCTTAAGAGTATCCCACTGTGTATACATGTCAGTGCCTCACCATGTGCAGACATCATCTCCTCCACCGTAGCCCACTCTTCTGTTTTCTTGAACTGGTGTGCCAAATCCTCATCCTGAGTCTTCACTGCTTCCAGCAGCAAACCCATTTTCTCCTGTGGGAAAGACATGTTACCCCAAAACAATGTAAATCATTTTTGTTACATCACAGCAAATCCTTTACTTGCAACAATTAGACGGCCAATTTCTGCACACACGTACTACTGCTTTCGGGCACGAGGGTAAAGCAATCCACAGTCTGTGTGTGGTATTTTGGCAGCACCAAACAATCAAACAGTCGTCAATGAGTGAGATTCTGAGACACCTTGCACGTCCCATGCCTTCTTCACATTTTCATTTAAAAAAAAAATTTTTTTAAAGGAACAAGAACTGAAATGCCGCTGATGTTCTCCTATTGAGAAGTAAATTAAAAATAAAAAAATAAAAGAAGATCTGCTGAGCCCTGACCATAAGAGGTATTTATTATGAGTGGACCATTCTAAATGAACAAGGTCATGGTAGGTCACAAGACTGAAAGTGAGGCTTGAGTGCAAAAATGGCAAGAGCCCATAGAAATTTGGCCTGCACTGAATTCTTACTCCCCACAACCTCACTTTCAAGCTCCATCACCATTGTGACCTCACCTCATGACTATTCCTTGGGAATGGTCCATGCATGTATTGTACTGTACTGCATTGTGGTGTGGTGTACTGCACTGTGTGGTAAAGAGACTGACCCTGACAGGTATAATCTCTGAAGTGGAGAGGAAGACCAACAGGTGGAAGTCCGACATGGCAACCAGGAACTCATTGGGACTGAACCGTTGCATGTACTGAACCAGAGCACCAAAATCCTGCAACAAACCAACCAACCCCTCAGATTGCCTTGGAGTAAAATGGTACACACACAAAAAAAGAGCAGTCACTACTTGGTTTTTGCTTTTGTTTTGTATGTGTTGTGTTTCAGAATCTGGCTGCACTGTGAAACAATTTACATTCAGAAACCATGGCAACTTGCAGCAACCTGTTTTTACAGAATCTATGAATCTGGTTAAAAAGAAAACATTTTTACTCAGTCTCACCCCACTCACCCCTGAAAGTAGGAAACAACAAACCCCAGACCCCTCCAAAACAATCAAAACCAAACCACATATATCATACATTTTTAAAAATTAAAAATAAAGTGCATTACCTGTGTTTCTCCCATCTGTTCCCTGTTCTCAGGAGGGAAGGCAGTTGCACTGTCATGTGTCTTAAAGGTGTACTGGAAATCTGAAGGGAAAGCAGCTGGCATGTCCACCAGCAGGTACTCCACAGGCAACGGTCGCGCCAGGTGTGTCACTTCATTGCCGTAACTGTCCTTGCCCTAGAAAGGAACACACATTACACGGCAAAGCCTAGAAAGTAATGTGTTTTTTACCCACCTGTGGTTTGATGCATGAGTGAGACCAGACACGCTGCTTTCCATGATCATAACCATTTTTATTAACCATGTAAAGGAAATCAAACCACAGAAGTAACAGAATACAGTAAATCCTGAAAGAGCTGAACATTTGATATTCTGAGCCTTTGAAAGCAGTATGTGGATATGTTTGCACAACACACACGCCATCCTATTGTGTTTTTACCAGAAAGCAAAAATCCCCAAAGAATGAGATCATGAAAGTTCTATACATAATCGTAAGACAACGATGATGCACATCAAAACTGCTAACAGAAGGCTGACTACAACCATAAGATGATGATGCGCATCAAAATTGCTAACAGAAGGCTAACTACAACCATGATCAATAATAAACAGTCTAAGAACCAAGCAAAACAAAAGAAGAACTTGGTATTTGTTGGCAGACCTACTGCACAAAACCACCCACCCACGCACCCAGACCATGCACATCCTAATGCCAGAACGGCACAGACAGCTGATCAATGTTTTTACCTTGTAGAACACATCAGGAACATATTGCTCATTGGAGGACTCCTTGATGTAGCCCAGCTCTGGGACATCCTTGGTGGGGATGAGGCAGTCATCCCGCACCAGAGCCATGCACTGGTTGGACACCTGGTAGCCCTCAAAGTGAATCTGATTGTTGTTGTCACCTGTCGAATCATCATCACCTTGTAATGCAACACTCTTAAATCAAAGCAGCATTGTCCTTTCATTTTTATGGACAGTAACTGATGTACCACCTAGTTACTGAAAAAAACTTCAAAACATGCAATAAACCAGGAAATCAAGAATGGGTACCACACAATTTTACAGAGTTCTTGGCAGCAAAACGATGTCCAATGATGCAGTATGTACTAATGCAATCTTCTGAGAGCTAAATTTTATTTTTGATTTACTGTCGGACTAGGCACCCATGCTGAATACTGAAGCATATGGATCTGATGTAACTGATTTGAATTCTTGTGTCAAAAAATATTGGGTAGGTCAGCCCTGTTGTACAGGTTAATCAATGGTCTTAATACTTTACTGGTTCTGTACTTCAGAAGGAGACAGAGAAGACCAAGACAAAGAGGATGATAAGATACTGGAGAGAGAGGGAGGAAGGGGGAGCAAAAAAGAGGTGGGTGAGGCAGAGAGAATGAGAGAGAGAGAGAGAGAGAGAGAGAGAGAGAGAGAGAGAGAGAGAGAGAGAGAGAGAGAGAGAGTCAAATTTCTCTACCAAAACAAGTAACATGTTAGGCAGAAGATGATATAAAGGCAGACAAGCTTGTCCATAACATCGTTGGCTGTACCTGTGGCAATGACTGTAACAAACTTGGAGCCAAAGTGTCCCTCAGGTGACAACTTGCAGGGGTTGGGATGTTTGTTCTGGAAGTCTGCTGCCATTATACACTCCTCTGCACTCAAAAAGTGGGAATCCTGCAATCAGCCATTAATTTTCATTACAGATTCAATCCAGATGCTTCTACGCTTTTCACTATCAGAATCTGTCAGCCTATTTACTCACAGAAAAGAACTAAATGGATAAATGATCCACAACTGTGCCACTCAGATTTATGATTCAGCTGACTGTAGCTGAAGGTACAGTTTTGTTTAATTTCCACGAAGAAAAATATACCAAACCACAAACCCACATGATAAACAGTGTTCTTTGGCTCCCCCCCACCATCAAAGGTGCAAAAATCATGTCTTTCATAAGATATCACCATCAGACAAAAATTACTTGTGAATGCATGAATAAATGAAGGATAATTTATAATGCACATAAAAACCTTCCACACAAAAACATGCATGTTCATTTGTATATGAATCCTGCTGAAAAGTTACTTTGTTAATTAGATTTTAATGTCCTGTGAACAGCACAGGGAAACCCCAGGAGCTGAAAAAAAAAAAAGGAGATAAAAAAAGAGAAAGAATAACTGACAATGTCTTGAGTATCACACAATCAACCCCTGGCCTTGAATCCAAACACTGCCCAACAATGGAAGGGAAACAATTTCCTTCTTCTGTTCTCATCTGTAATGACTTACAACTTTCTACGAACTGAACCATGAATTCTCCCCTGGTAACGCCAAATTATCTAAGGGCATGCACTCCGCACAGCAAAAATATGACATAAAACACCTCATTGTATTTCCTTGGCATTACCTTTGGACACACATATGGCACAGCACACAAAAACTCACTATATTTCCTCTGAAGTTCTTAACAGTGCCCTTGGAGAGGTCTTCAGCGACAAGGTCAAGGAATATCCAGCCCACTGGCCTGAGCCCCAGTCGCTTGGCAACCTCGTTGACATGTTCTTCCTTGGGGTCCGGCAACAGTTGCACTCGGTTGGGGGAGTTTACCTGGCAGGCAAGAACAGAAAGGAAAAAACATGAGAAAAAAACAACTCATTTTGACACCGTTTAGAACCAAGCTAACTGTGCTTGTTTGAATCTCTTACAATTTCAAAATCACACCATACAGTCAAATGAAGTATTTCAGATAGTTACATATCAATCATTGATATACCCCCCCCCCCCCCCCCCCCCCCCCTTCCTGTAAATTAATAAAAAATTAACACATCACTGTTGTGAGAAGAAATCATTGTGTCCTTCACAACTACTCAAAATAGTCAAATCATTGCCTGTCAATCACTTTGATGTTGATGGTAGAGGATTACATAATGGCATCTTATCCAGTTCCTTCTTTATCTTAATCAAGAAATGCACAGAATTCGAAGGCAAAACTGATTCTACCCCTTTCCTCTTCCTGCCAAATGCCAGAGATAACCTGGCAATAGCTTGCCTTGGTGGTAGAAACATTAAAATGCTGAACACAAAAGAGCACATGACTGTCATGACACAAGTACCAAGTTAAAAAGCTGAACACAAACTCAGAAGAGCACATGACTGTCATGACACAAGTGCCAAGTTAAAAAGCTGAACACAGACTCAAAAGAGCACATGACTGTCATGATGCAAGTACCAAGTTAAAAAGCTCAACACAAATTCAAAAGAGCACATGGCTGTTGTGATACAAGTACCTGGGGTGGTTCATAGATGGCAGCCACAGTGGCCTTTATACCCAGCGGAACATCTTTGTGTGGCTCGTAGCGACCATACATAATCCCTATACGCTGGTTACCAGTCCTGCGCCAGTAGTTCAACAGCCGGTCTGCCACGGTTGGGTTCTCAAACATTATGTAGTCCACATGGCGATACGTCTGCAAAGACCAAAAACACTGTTCAGAGGATGTCAAAGCTTAAAGGAGAACTCAACTGAAGATGCAAATTGGCCTGAAAACCTCACACTTGTGCAAAGATTTTTTTATCTGCTCGCTTCATCTGGTTCCTAGCCACTGACCTGTCTGTTGAGGGTGACGGCATTGGGCTGACACTTGGTACATATACCGCTGGGCCACGGTGGGTGTTCTTTACACCCAGGCTTGATCTTGCATGAAATGTTCTCCAGATTCACAAACTTTCCCCTGACAGACAGATTGAATACACATGTGCTGTACACATTTAATAACTGTCATAGAATTCCTTAAATTGTGCAGAAATAAAAAGCAAACAACAACAACAACAACAAAACTCAAAAGAATATTCCAAGATGCTCATGACTACCTCCTCATGTCCAAACTTTTTTTCATGTACGTACAATTTTGAAGAAGAAAAAAAACTGCAAATTTAGGAAAGAATCTTTTACAGTGTGTTGTTATGGGACTAGCTTAACTAAAATGTAGAAAAGAAAAAAGGTTTAAAAAGAAAAAGAAAAAAAGGAGGAATGAAATAAAAGGAGAAAGTTAACAATTTAATTTTTAAAATTTAATCTCCTGTCAACCACAAAGGGTCACCTCAGGATGAACCAAAAAACAAAGGAAAGAAAGAAAAGAAAGCTAAAAAAGAAAGATGCGAAAAGTCAAAATGTGTAGATCATTTCACATTTGTTAGTTAAATTGATAACAGTCTTCATCTCAGTGTACATTAGGTGTGTTTGATTATGTTTATATTGTTTGGTGCTTTGAGCCAAATGGTAGACACCTTACAAATGCCCATTATTATTATTAAGGGGGACAAAGGGAACCTGATAACTGGGAGTGGAGGAGCACAATACCTACCAAAGTTTGTGCACCTTGATCTCACACTACATGATCTTCATCTTTCTTTGCAATCTGTTCCAAATCATATATTTTTTCTGACAGACAGCTGGCTTTCCTCAGCAAAAGTGATCAAAATTTCCTGTGAAACATCTTTTTTGTGTCTGGGACAGTGGATGATACAATGACACCTGCAGTGACAAAATCAGGGACCTACCTGTCCGCTCCACCAGTCAGTTTTCTGATGTAGGAATGGAAGGACAGGAACTTGATGGGAGGATCACAGCTCTTCAGAAACTGTTCATCATATGGCTGAAACCAAACACTTCACATATGAAACACACTACGCATATCACTGGCTTCTGCATCACGGCAATAGCCTTTCTACTTTCATCTACAGTCTAATCCCTTCCCTTCCAAACCCCTGCAGAGCTTGGGTTTTATGTGCTACTGTGGTAACATGAGGGTGGAGCGAATACCAAAATATGAGTCAGCACAGAAAGTTGACCCTAGAGTCTGAGAAGAAAATTCTCCCACTGACTCCCAGGACTCGAACCTGTGACCTTTCAATAACAAGTCAAGTGCTCTACCACTGAGATAGCCCTCACTCCCTCTGCATGATTTACAGGTATGCAAGTGCAAAAAAAAAAAAAAAAAAAAAGAAGAAGAAAGAAAGCAATCCTCACCTCCAGTGGAACACAGTGAAGGCATTTTCCTTTGGGGCCATGACGGCATCTGGAAAAAGCAATTCATGAACAGATTCATTTCTCATTTTGATAAAGCACGCTCTTCAACTAGTAAGAAATTTAAAATGAAGAAAGAATAGGGTCACATAACACAAACAGTGTCCCACTCACTGCTCATATAAGTCCCACTCACTGCTCAAAAACAGTTCTGAAGTCTCCAGAACTCTGAATCTGTGTGTAAAATGTTCATGTCTTGCCTCCAGTGCATGAAGATGTCACTGTCATGTTGTAACCTATCTTATCATACTCAGAGTGTTAGTTACCACTTGTGTAGGCATCATTTCTGCAGGCCTTGTGTCAGAAACAGGAAACATGTTGTAACCTATCTTATCATACTCAGAGTGTTAGATACCACTTGTGTAGGCATCATTTCTGTAGGCCTTGTGTCAGAAACAGGAAACATGTTGTAACCTATCTTATCATACTCAGAGTGTTAGTTACCACTTGTGTCGGCATCATTTCTGCAGGCCTTGTGGCAGAAACAGGAAACATGTTGTAACCTATCTTATCATACTCAGAGTGTTAGTTACCACTTGTGTAGGCATCATTTTTGTAGGCCTTGTGTCAGAAACGGGAAACATGTTGTAACCTATCTTATCATACTCAGAGTGTTAGTTACCACTTGTGTAGGCATCACTTCTGTAGGCCTTGTGTCAGAAACAGGAAACAGCCATGCCTGTGTTATGTACATGGATTTAACTCCTACACCGCTTAAACTAAAGTCCTCAGACACATAATCAGAAGCATCAGTATTCTTACTGTGTGGACGCACCCAAGAGCCAGAATTAACACCCACTCACAACTGCTCATTCCTGTCTCTGTAAATCTTGCCGTCCTGTTTGGCCAGCAGAGTGTCCACCTCATCCTCTCTGAACTCATTGGTGAAGCCAGAGGGTGAGCTGTTGGATGCAGAGGGGCCGTTGGGTGGCAAGGAGAAGGATGCTGCCTCTGCCCCTTCTGAGCCTATGCTGGCTGCACTGCTGGCTCTCTCCTCCAGTGTCATGTACAGCATGTCACCATGCCTGGGCAACAGATACACACCAAACATTAGTAAACCTTCGACACATGCATGATCAATGGTGCACCTGGACTTTGTTCTTGACAGGCTGGTCCTTGGACCTGGTAAAATGCATGAAGCTTTTCAATTTCAGAACCTGGGGTCACGCTGACCTTGAGTGATTTCTGTGGACTGGTGCGCAACATTATGCATTTTGCGTCAGTGGATGAAAACGTGTACAGCAGATCCAGCACTAGAATTACTGCACACACAGAGCCAAAATGATGCAGTAACTGGATTGTAGCTGTACTCATGATCTGAAAGTGAGCACATGAAAATAGTAAATAGTAAAAACGAAAGTCCAGCCATGCATGAGATTTAAAAGTAGACCTATGTACTTGACTACTTCTGGGTGTAACTGCAAGGCGCATCCGCTGAAAATAAATTTTGACTCTTGTGAGCACATGGCTGTATGTAAACTGACAACAGTTGAGTTCCCAATACTTGCAGCAGAGTAACTGCATGCTGGGAATTTACTCTACTCACTTGATTTTGTAGTCGTCCACTTTCTTGGCCCGACTGTTGCGTACAAACCCAGTGCGATCACGGTTGGTGTACAGTGACCATCCTGTGTCACCCAGGGAAAAGAGTGTCTGCACCTGAAACAGCAACAGAAAATTTACACAGCTGACAGTTTGATACTTTGAGCAAAAATAAATTAGGATCAGAATTCTTCATAATTTTCCACTTTGTTTTCACATTAGGCATTTCTCCCATACCGCCCCCCCCCCCCCAAAAAAAAAAAGTGGGGGGGGGGGGGGGGGGGGGGGGGGGAAAGCCTGCGGCACTCATGGATCCAGCTTACCAGTCAACTCCTAACATCATCATTGACATTGGTCAAATATGTCCAGAAGTTTGGTAGGGCAATGTTGCAGCCATGATGATGATGGGATCTGCAATATGACATATATACATGCCTGGAGTGTAACACTTAAAGGTTATTTGCATAAAATTGAACAAACTACTTTTCAAAGGGCATGCTACCTTGTTAAAGAAGTTTGCAATTGATTCGGATCCTTTAGTGTCAATCCTTTTTGTCCCATGGTCAGGTGACTGGACTCGAACAATCTGAAGAAAAAAAGGATTATATGGCATTTTATAGTTTCATACAAAATTTACGTAAACCATAAACATAGTATAATAAAGAAGAGTTCACACAACTTCACACAAACTCATTGTGAACATGTGCACTCACAGCACACTGCACACTCCTAGTCCTATTCATTATTTCAAATTCAACCAAGATTTTTTTTTCTCACAAACTGACAAAGACAACTAACTTTAATAATAAGAGTAAATAACCATACGGCACAGGCATGAATTTTATAACACATCATGATGATCAGACACCTAACCCTACAGCTTAAATTAGCGAGCAATTTACTATCTAAACATCACGTGAATCCTTCAGATGATTTTTTTAGTTTTCTTTCCCTATTGCCTATAGCGTATAAGTAGTATAATCTCCAACCAGCCCTCTTCTGGTCTCATCTATAGACTTTAGTTTCTCACTTTCCATGTGAACAGATCAGAAACAAAGATAATACATTAGTCCAAAAGACATCATTTCAACTTCAGTGACTAAATGTGTACAGGACAGCAGGTAAAAAAAAAAAAAAAAATTTTTTTAATAAAATATAAAAAGGACCTTCAAGTTCAAGTTCAACTTTAGACTAAGTTTAACTCAGCTGATTCAACTGACTTTAATTTTAAAAGTTCTACTCAGTTTCAAAACATAGCTATCTACTGGCAGTAGCAAAAAGCCTGAGTAATGTAAATGAGGGAATAATTGAATCATTTTCTGGTTTCACCACAAATCAGTCTAATGTCATGTGCACAGATACCTGCCCAAAGGGATGTGTTGCTATTAATATATTATCAGTGATAGTATATAATATTACTTTCACTCTTTGAGACTGAATGGTTAAATTTTGCAGATAAGCTAGTAGGCATCTAAAAATCTATAGGCCAGTTCTGTCTCCTCTGACAGTCTGTACTCTGAGTCAGGAAAAGATTGGTATTATGATCAGTTCTAGATTGTGTTCTAAACTTGCAGTCTTACGACAACATTATGTTACAGTGTGATTCAGTTCTAATTCTGGCTCACCCTCACATCAACAACATTCACCCTAATTAGACCTAAATTTAGACGTAATGCATACATTGCCTATATTAATATATATCGAGATTTATTCTTTGTCTTTCTCAGTTCCTGGAAATTTGTCAACATTTCACGTACGCGAAACAGTTGTGGATTTTTCGTGTGTGTGTGTCTGCGGATGTGTGTATTTTGTTACAAGGACACTATCTCGCTTGAAAGAGAGTGGAATTATTATTTAGCAAGACTAGAAAAATGTAAACAACAATGCGGTTTGACCTAGTACTAGTACAGTAATAGACCACAGCTGGCCAGATTTTCGTCCGGATATTGTAGTCTTACAAACTGTTTATAGACAAGCATAAGAATCATAGCGGTTGCGATGATGAAAAAGAAGAACTCATTTTATGAAAATAACACCGAAAAATATACTTACGATCCCTTTGGACATCGTGATCGTTGGGTGAAATACGTGCGTCTAACAGAAACGTGATGAAGCACTTCCAAGTTTTGATCGCGCAGCACATCCCGTTTTAACGAGAGTAAAAAATACAGAAAAATAATTATCATATTGCTGTTAGTGAAAATAATACTAATAGAAACCAAATACAAAATCGTTTTATGATGCCACAATCTGTTACTAATCTTAGAATTATTTGTTGATAAGGCTGTACGAAAGATAAACAACATGGCGGCCACCGTAGACTTGGGACAACAGTTTCAGCTTGATAACGGTGCTTACTTGACTATTTAGCGCAAGCTTTTTTCTCTCTAGAATACACAGAGCTATAGACACAGTTACATTTTGCCGATCTTGACTTTTATGGTTCGGGTATTTTAGAGAGAATGATTTTCACGTAGTAATGTTCTGTTTCCGTAGCGTACGTCGCTTATAGCATCCAAGAATTTGGCATTGGTGCAACGGGTTGGGGTGCGCAGCGGTAGTGGTCTATCGGCGCCTGTCCGAAGCCAGGGCAGACTTCAAGCACTCGGTGCCATCCACTGCGTACCCTCTGAGTGGACTGTGTTGTTGTCTTAGTGGTTCCAAGCTATGATAGTTCTTCAGTAGAAAGAAGGAGTGTTTGTATTGTTCAGCGTTGCCGTGTGGCACCGTCATCACTGTGTAGCATCTGTCATTGTTTCGGATGTGGTTTTCTACCTGGTTTCTGGACACAAAGTCTGTTGATCTGCTGGATCTGATCTGATGTCCTTGTTTTTGTTTCTTAGACACCAAGTTTAAGAAAATATACAACTAATTAACTCATTATATATATATATATATATATATATATATATATATATATATATATATATATATATATATATATGTGTGTGTGTGTGTGTTGAAACTGTGCAGAGATGCTGTACTAAATGTATTATTGGCATAAACAACTTGGAGAATGAACAAAGATTAATAATAGTAGTAAAATTACCAAGCCTGGAATACAGAAGAGAAAGAGGTGATATGACTGAAACATTTAAAATTGTACATGGCTTTTATGTTCCCTAAACTGTTTGTTCTTTGTTCAACTTCAAGCTGAAATTTACTGGAACAAGAGGGCACCCTTTCAAACTGTGCAAGAAAATCTTGCTAATCAGTATGCACACTTTTTTTGCTAACAGAGTAATTAACAATTTGTTAATCTTGCCATCCAACATTGCATTAGCAGGAACATTAACCTCCTTCAAAAACATTCTAGATAAACATTGGGAACATAGAATATTTAGCGCAATGTAACTGACAACAACAAGTGAGGACACTGCTGTCTTTGTCCGTCTCAAGTCTCTGCTGCCTGTTTTAAATTGTGTAAAATAAGCTTTGTATAGTCAGTATGCTCATGTGTGCAGGTGCCTCTGTGTGTGTGTGTGTGTGTGTGTGTGCGCGCGTGCGTGCATACGCGCTTGGAATAATCTCAATGGACAAGATTTAGTACTTTATAAATAATTATTATTATGATAATTATTATTATACAGATCAGTTTATGAAAGGGTCACATGCGGTCTGTTCTGTCCTGCGGCATTTTGTTTCCTTTTTTTTTTTTAACCACAAGTCTGGCAGGTTACTTTGTATACTGGTGTATGATTGAGATCAGATCTTATTAAGCTTTGTATTGGGCAATTCAGTGAAGCTGGTTTGCTAGAGTGAATGCGCTTTGTAATCTTTCGCGCAAGAAGTCGCGAGAGGTCGCAGTGCACTTCCAGGCCGATTTCTGAGTAGGCGTTGCTTCATGCTGTGTATAACAGTGGAAGTTGAACTAGAATCGCAAAGCAGTACAAATGCCAATACTGTTACAGTTGCAAAAATTACTGTGGAAAGGGGATGGAGGGTGGGGAAAAAGTGTCTTTGCGTCGTTTTTTTGCTGACCAGATCGTGAGTTCGTAGAAAAAATGTGTTTTGGGGCCTCAACAAGTTATTGCTTATTGCCAGACACATTATTACTACGGGCCTCCAAAAATGCCTTTAAAGTTGGCAGTGTAAAATTTGCAAATTCACTGTCACCGCCTTCCATTGTGAAGAAAGTACACACCAGAAGCAAAAGCAGCCAAGGGACTTAAGCGATGCCGGGCAAAAGTCAAGGGAGTTAACAACCCCGCCTGAATTGCCCAATAGTCAGAATGCTTGTGTGTGCAGGTGCCTGTGTGTGTGTGTGTGTGTGTGTGTGTGTGTGTGTGTGTGTGTGTGCACTTAGAATAGTCTTTATGCCTAGGGACAAGATTTTGCACTTCATAATTACTTCAATTATTATTATTATGTAGGGGAATGCCTGTTGGTGTCAAGATTTTCTGCTTCATAATTACTTCGATTATTATTATTATGTAGGGGAATGCCTGTTAGTGTTATGTACACCAAGGTGACTGAGTTCACAGCCCTATTCTGACTCATCAGCTATTTCAGATAAAACTGGTTTCAGTTGCAGTTGCAATGTCAATTTTATTGTCCACATTTCAGTAAAGATTTGTGCATGTTGGGCTTGTAAAAAGTGCCATGATGGATGGTTTGTGACTTGTCATGACTTCGAGACAGTTGTAGTGTTATTATGTACCTCTTTAGCAAACATCATTGTTTCAAGATCACATCTAGGTAGTCTATGAGTATGACTAAACAATTTTTTCCAGGAAAAAGTAAAGTCTTATTTACATTTTCTTTCTGTTTCATTTCAGTGAAACACTTACCACCCCGTCCACCATCTGTTAGTGGCCGACCATGTTCAGGTGGTTTTCAAAACAGAGGAAGATTATTTTCAACTCTGAGGCAGCAGCTTACATCTGATGGGATACATGCACAACAAACATCAACAGAACAGAGTTCCCCACCTCCACCAGTTCCAAACAACACTCTTAAAACCTCACCCCTCATACACAGACGTGTGCAGAGTGCCAAAGCTAGACTTGAAATGTGCAACACACAAAACCATTATCCCAGTAGCAGTAATGCAGTTGCCATTCCAGGGAAAGACTTAGCAGTATATGATGTGAACAAAAATTTGACAATAGAACGCAAATCTGCCAGACGAAGCTCCAGAAGCCTTGGTGGAGACTCTAACCAATTTATCCATCACAACATTTCTTTGGACAAATCAGCAAACAGACCAAGCTCTGCGAAATCTTCATGTTGGACGTCTGCACCCATCTCACTGGCAGTGGAACCAGAAGAGAAAGAAGAAAAGGTTGCTGAAGACCTCAAGCCATCTGTATTTGGGTATAGGTTAAAACGTCAGGTATATGGAAGCAATCCAGACATTTTTACTTCAGGCCTCCTGGCTTTACAGCCAGCAACAATGTTCAAACTTGATGAGACTTATGAGAAACCCTCAAAGAAGGATCACGCTGAAGGAAATCCTGATGCAGGCAGTTGTTCAAGGTATGAAATCTTAATGTACCTGTTATTATAAGTGTGATATATCCACCAAACAACAACAAATTATATATTATATCTATTCAATCACCTTTTGATTATAAAAAAAGTTTTGTTGGAGTTTTCTTCTTCTTATTTGTTTGAATTTATTCTCTTGCACATGAAGTTCATGTTTTATTATTTATTAATTATTTTTTGTAGTTAATTGTAATCTTTTTAAGCACTCCTTCCCTTGAAGATGAATCAGAAGTTTACACAGTTAAACAGACAGAGAAGATTTGCAAAGCAAACATTTTCCTGCATTGCCACTATGTAGCAAGGTCTTGTGAAAAATAAATGAGAAAAATAAAATAAAAGTGTGTGTGTGTGTGTGTGTTGGGGGGGGGGGGGGGGGTTACAGTTTCATACATTCTAGAAGATTTTATTATTATTATTTTTTTGATCGAAGAGTGATGAAATATATTCTTACAGTTACACATTGAAGCTGTTGAAGATGGAGAGAAGAGCAAATACACATGTATGTATGCCTTGTTCATATGATGCCAACAGTGATCCTGATGCAGTTGCTGTGTTTTTTCCTCAGAAACATTCCCTCACATATGGAGCCCCTTCGTCCCTGGCTGAACCACACAGTATCACAGGAAGTGATTGGTGCTGACCCCACAAACTGCTTTGTCTTCTTGCCACTCAACCAGAGTTATGATGATTTACCAATTGTGCAACTCTCGTGACTTTTTTAAAAGTTTAATTCCTGCAGCCAATTTTTGACAACCCTTTTTCTCACCAACAGCAGTGTCTCTTTGTCTGCTGTGGCTGCTATTACGCATTTTACCAGCTGACAATATTAAAGTTGCTGTTGTGATTGGGTATGTGAGTTTGGGACACTAACAGTAACAGTAACAGAATCCCTTTCTTTAACTTATAAATAATAATAGAACTGCCTCAGTGTTTGTCAGTCAGGATTAAGTATAGCTACTGGAATGATAATATTAACAAAACCTTCCAGTGCAACTGAGTTATGCCATAGTGACAGTTTGTGACACTTATTCTTCATTGATCACTTCCACCAAACAATTTGATATTAGGGCCAAAAAACAAACAAGCAAGAAAAAAGGAGAGAAAAAAAGCCAATAAAAGTATTGATCAGTTGAAATTTTTATATACTTTATGTCTTTACAAAATTATCTTATTTTTTTAATTACTTTTTGTTTTTTCTGTATTATAATTATACTGTACATTGCAGTATTGAGTGCTGCCATGTTTGTTATTGGTAAGCATTACCCATTTTGTTGTTAGATGAACATTGTTTGTTGGAATGTTACAACTTGTATACACACATGCACATCATTGAACTAATTCAAGGATGTGATCTTGGCCATGTAAAGAGTAGTACAAACGAATAACTCTATTGCTAATAGTGATTACTGATTTTTTGCTTACGCAAAGCATAGGTTTATGTTCTGATGTAAACTGACCAATGGTGCTCATTGAAAATATTTTTAACACTTTTGTATGGTGATTACTCTTGGAATGTTTTACACTAGTCATTTTAGGTTTACTTTTAGTGGTTATAACTGGTAAATAGTAAACGTAGTGAAACATGTGAAAAAAGTTTTAAAAAAGAAGAAAAAAGTTTAAAAAAAGAAAGAAAGAAAAGTTCATGGTTTGTGCTACATTTTGTGCTTTCAAGTTTCATGTTAATTGTGTGCATGCACTCAGTGTGTGTGTGTGTGTGTGTGTGTGTGTGTGTGTGTGTGTGTGTGTGTGTGTGTGTGTGTGTGTGTGTGTGTGTGTGTTTGAAAGGGATACAATCCATGCTGTCCAATGAGTCCAAAAGGGAACCAAAGCAGGTATAAAATTTATGTATGGGAATGTCTTCTGCTGTGGTGGCTGATCATTTGTTTTGCAGTTTATCACCAGAGAAGCGTTCCAAGAAAAGGCCTAATAAATAATGACAAATGGATTCTTGACAGCTGTACAAACAGAAAGGCAGAACACCAGTCTATAGTTTCAAGGGCCATAATGGTAATACACATTTCCATAATCCACCTAGCTCTGAGTCTGACATGGACTACAATTAAGGATCTTAACGTCGGTGGTTAATGTATCTCTTTGCATGCGTATCCAATATAGACGGGATCTCGGTTTATAGTCCCTTAAGGTTCCCTGTTGGAGGCCCTCCATTAATTCAGGAACCAGCATGCCCCTAGTTACTGATCTTTCACTGTCTACTGACCAGAGAATTTACATCAGTCCCTCCTGGATGCCTCCCAGAACAGCTTGTCTTTTGAAGTTGTGTGTGTGGTGTGTCTGTCATCCCGTTTTTGTTTGTGTGTGTGTGTGTGTGTGTGTGTGTGTGTGTGTGTGTGTGTGTGTGTGTGTGTGTGTGTGTGTGTTCTTACTGCTGCGTGACCCTTAACAGTGACACATCCCTTCAACAAATGGATAAAAGGGAGGTAAACCTTTTACAAGTAAGCAGATTGGGTATGGGAAAACGCTAACACCTTTTCTCTGGTTACCAAAACTATGCAGGGGCCATTGTCTCGGCTAGGAAGAAAGGCCTTGTGCATGCTTTCTTCCAAAACGGAAGTGGGAATCGTTGAGGAAGAAGGTACTGTGCGGGCTGCTCAGGTGAGATGGGAGTTGGGGGGAGGGGGGGGGGGGGGGGGGGGGCGGGGGGGGGCGACTGTGGTACTGTGTATGTGGATGTGACGCGGATTGTGTGTGTGTGTACATGTGCGTGCGTGCGCGAGTGCGTGCGTGTGTGTGTGTGTGTGTGTGTGTGCAAACGTTGCTTTGACTTTGAGTTAGAACTTCAGGCAAAGGTAGAGATCGAGCAAAATGGATTAGTGTTAGTGTTCTGGCAGCCAAATGATAGATTGTAATTACCGTTTTTGCGACGATCACCCGTTTTTATTTGCTTCCTTCGTGCTGTTTTCCATTGAATTTACATCCGTTTCGGGCAAAACTGGAGATCACTGACGTGTTATTTTCCATCGGAGCAGCCATGGAACAGCCTTGGTATCGCAGTTCGAACCAGTTCTGATGGAAGGCAACACGTCAGTGAAGGAAGCAAGTATAGTACATTTGTAGTACTTACAGAAGTAGGCGAATCGTAGCAAAAATGGTAATATTTTACAATCAATTATTTGGCTGCCAGATCGAAGCATAGATCTATCAGTATCACCGTGGAATTGTGAGATCTGTCCATTTTGCAACAATGAGGATGATCTCCACCTTTGGGCCAGGAATGGGCTGCCACCAGACTGATGATGCAGCTGCAACTCACACTTGATAGTTAAAAAAAAAATCTTTCTTTTTTAATTCATGGTCAAGGAACAAGCCTTCTCAGTTCCAGAGAAAATTGTGAGTGGGGAGTGTGTGTGTGTGTGTGTGTGTGTGTGTGTGTGTGTGTGTGTGTGTGTGTGTGTGTGTGAGAGAGAGAGAGAGAGAGAGAGAGAGAGAGAGAGAGAGAGAGAGAGAGAGAGAGATTTGTAATATATATTTTAGTCATTATTTTCTGTAGTATTACTTTTTTCATCCACTGGCAATTATACAAGTTTGCTAGTGAGCAAAAAATAGCTTGGGATTAACACTCAAGCCCTTTTCTAGAATGCAGCAGTACCTCATGACAAGTTCAGTCAACAAAGATGGGTTCAAAAATGAAAAACATGTACTTCTTCCGTTACCTGTACCCCAAACTGAAAGCTTCTGGTGTTCATTCTGTGACATTCTGTGATGTCAAAAACATTGGTGAAATGAGGGGGGAGGAGGGGAGTGGGGTGGGGGGCTTGGAAAAGAGAACCTAAAAAAAGTGTCATGATGTGGACAAGTTACAAAATCTACATTAATGAATGGTACTTTCAGTCACAAATTTTTGACTGAACATCATGTCTTTTCAACCATTCCAATCCCTTGAGGAGTTGTTTTGGATTCAATTCTGAGAAGACTAGTTCCTTTAAGACCAGTAACAAGAAAGAGAGAATTAACAGAGCTGGCCTTTTCAGTTCCCTCAAAGCTAGGCAGAAAAATAAGAATAAGAAAACAGAAACCCAAAATGTTTTAAAATTGACACTTTTAGAGCTAGATAAGTTGACAGTGTCAGTGTCAGCAGGGTGGAGGATGAATCAGTGGTGAATTTCATAATTGTTTTGTCTTTTGATGGTTTGTGTGCACAGATGGCCATGTCTGCAGTTGCTGTACAGCTTACTAGACAGGCAATAAAGCTGGGACAACAGGGTACTCGCCATCTGCTTGATGTTCAGTTTCACTTGCAACCAAGGATAGTCATCAACACTTCTTTACCCCACCGACGGACACGTTTCACAGTGCCATGCCTCTCATCCAGCCAGACTCAGTCAGTCAATACAGGCTCTGCTGCTCAGAAGCACGCCAGCTCAGACCCGGAGTTCAGAAACATCTACACCTTTCGCTACATTGTTCATGTGCGGGTTCTGTCCAGACTCAAAGTCTACCAGACTCTGTTGACAGTGGGAACTATTCCTCCCGGAGTCTACCTGCACAATGCTGGAGATCTCTCCACTTCTGGTCTGGCAGCGTTTGTAGGAATTGCATCACTTGCAACGGCCATGCTGTATGTGATGAGTGCTTTCTTCAGGCACATTGTAGGAATCATCAGTGTAAATCAGAGTGAGGATGTAGTGCGTATTTCCCATCTGTCTTTCTGGGGAAAGAGGCGTGATGTGCAGTTTAACCTCTCGGACATTGTTCCACTGTCTGACATGCCGGTGAAACCTAATGACATTTATCAGGTGATTCAGTTCTATGAAAAACCATTCAGATTTTACTGGTTTCTTCGCCATGGCAAGCACACAGATGCTGAGGCCATTCAGAGATTATTTGGGAAAATCTAGAATTTGAATGGGTAGTGACTGGACTTGGAGCAACTGCTCACTAAGTTTTGTGACACTTACAATTTTACATACAGTTGAGAGTTTGTCATAACAGTCATGACTTCATCTGCAGTGACCTGCTAAACCAGTAATAAGTTTATGCTGTCCAAGTCTTTCCTGTGTCTGCAAGTTCTCAGTCAGCTGTGAGGTAGATAAAGGAGAAACAAGATGGTGTTCACATCTGTTAAGTTTTGTTGTTTGTAGCAAATAACTGGTCTAATGATCATGTGGCATACATGGTGTGTGTGTGTGTGTGTGTGTGTGTGTGTGTGTGTGTGTGTGTGTGTGTGTGTGTGTGTGTGTGTGTTGGCTATTACTGATGATGGCATCGCCTCTTGAAACTTGCGAAAGCTGTGCAGTCTTCAGTGAAAAGGAAAAGAAATAAAATATATTCTCAGTGGATGACCCAGCCACAATCCAAGTTCTTTGAGACTGGCCTTTAAACATTGTGTGTGTGTGTGTGTGTGTGTGTGTGTGTGTGTGTGTGTGTGTGTGTGTGTGTGTGGTGTGTGTGTGTGTGTATGCATTTGACCACTTTAAAAATAAAAATAATTTTTTTTAAATTGTGTGTTGTAACAATAATTGTTGATAGTCACATTTTAGGGCCTTCTGGTAATACTTCATTAAATCAAGAAAGTGAAAACTTTTTATTTTTTGTGATGGTTATGTTTCATGTAAATTTTTAAAACACCAGCAGGGCTTTTGGGTATACAACATTCAATCAGGGAGGCAAACGTAGACAAGACTAATGCAGAAAAAGAAAAACAACAAGTATTGCTAAAACAAACACATTTTGTTGTAAAAAGGAACATGTTTTTTTAAAATTCAAATGACCAGTGGCCCTTGACAAAATGGCTTTGAACAAATGAACCAATAAACAGAAAAGCACCAAAATTCTAGTTTTGTGTATATCTTGCAGTTTTATCAAACGGCCTCAGATGGAGTATATTCTGCAGATTTTTGGCATGGTTATTGTATTAGTTTTATTTTTTAAATGAAAATGAAAAATGTGGTGGAATAAATGAAAAGAAGCCCCCCAGAACAAATATACACCATCATAATTTTAGAGGACTAGTATTCCCAGGAGCATTATTGATTAAATAAAAGAAATGGCTTTGTGCTTTTTGTACATGTATAAAAATATAAAAATAAAAGAAATATTAATAAGAATTTGTGTGTGTGTGTGTGTGTGCACGCTTGCATGCATGCTTGTGATTTTATTACCATCACGAAATGGTGGAGACCACACTGGTTACAAAATGGAGCTCACAGTTCCTCAGTGATCTTTGCTTTGATCTGGCAGCCAAATGATCAATTGTAACTGCCATTTTTGCAATGAATACTTCTGTATTTTGTCTTCACTGATGTGTTGTTTTCCACTGGAACAGCTTCAGATAAAACTGAGGCTGTTCCATGGCTATTCTAGCTGAAGGAAAAAACATGTCAGTGAAGGAAGCTATAGAAGTAGATCTAATTGTCACAAAAATGGTAATTACAACTGGTTATTTGGCGGCTAGGTCGATTATTACAATTGATGCACAGATCACTGTGGAATAGTGAGGTCAATTTTGCAACAGAACAGAGAAGGAAGTGGTGATCACCACCATTGCCTCACAGTGATCATTTTATTATTCTGATGGTATGTGGCATCTGTGTACTTCAACACCAGAAAAGCAGGACAGGCTCTGACAATTAAGTCTGTGCAAGTGTTGACTTGGAAGAACCAAAAATGTTCCATCATACTGTCTTAGCTGGGAGATGAACCTACTGTAGCTGCTTTCACAGGATTTCCAGCATAGTGCAGTAACCACTGAGCCACTGTGGTCCTTAAGATCACTTGGTGTGTGTGTGTCTCTGTTTTGTATTGATCAGTCGTATGCTATGTATGGATTTTTTTATGTTTATTTTTTAATTCTTTAAATTGTGCTGTCCCAGGAAGCAGAGTGGAAGTTTCAAGCTATATGATAGCATGATGATGTTCTGCTGCAGTCATTATAAATTCACAGAAAAATCTATTTTTCGATTCGTCCTGATCGAGGTGACCCTGCGGTACTGTTAACAGGGGGGTAAAATTAAATTAGTAGCTAAGTGACTCCACATACGCCTGTACTTGAACCTAACAAGAAAAGCAACTACTGCTGTTCCTCACGTTGCTTCACGATAGCCTCCCTTGACACTGTCTGTCTCCCTGTATGTCTGTCTGTCTCTCTCCCCGTGCACGATATTCGTGCTTGTGCTGCTGAGCCCATCGCCCGGGAGGCAGAAGCTGTGATCAGTAATTACTAATTTAGTAATAATATGCATTTAATTGCTAATCAGTGTCTTTTGGCGGTAGTAGGTCGCCATAGGAAGCCTCGCTTTCAACCACCAACCCACACCGGCTCCGAGCATCGCTTTCCGGCACCTTCCTCCAAGGAAGGATGTCGTAAACCAGTGCTTGGACTGAGTTTGCCACCGGCCTTCACTGGGTAGGACCTAGACCACTACTTCAGTCAAAACAGCTCCTTCAGCATCGACGTGAGCCAGTTTGTCCTAGCCGTAAGGCGTTAGGCTGGTAAGCGGAAGGACCTCGGTTCGATACCGCTTCGGCTCTCCCGCTTTCTCTTCAAAAAGGTTGTGGTTTCACTTTGTGGACACTGTCTTGTGACTTTGTCCATCACTTCCTACTGAAACATCAGTTAAAATGGCTCTCATCGCTACCCATCTTAATGCAGAAGTCATTCTGGTGGTGACAGTGTAGGGCGATAGGTATATAATCTCCCTCTCCCCCACCTCCATACCCACTTCACCCCTTCTCCCCGTCCCTAATAAGCCGCCGTACGGTTTCTGTGGACGTTAAGCACCATGTTTACTTACTTACTTCAGCATCGAGATCAACCCCCTCCCCCCCTCCAACTCCCCCACCTAGTCCTACCCGGCCCCGCCCGGTAAAAAACACCGATACAACTGCCACCACGTAACTCGAAGTGAAGTGAAGCAATAACTGGCACTTTATAGATCACCACTCCCAAACTCAGTGGTTGCTCCCTCAGCCGCACTTGAACCCCCCCCCCCCCCCGCAAAAAAAAAAAAAATCACACACACACACACACACACACACCGGGCCACACCTGCACACATAAGCACGACACTGACGCACGCACGCAGCCTGCAGCCTGCAGCCTGCGGCGTGATCACAGTCAAATAATGTCGCCAAGGCCACTCACTCAACAGGGACACCAGTCAGTGTTGCACCAGTTCAAGATCGCACGACACGATAGCTAAAAATCCGGGATGCGGTTATTCCGGTCGGTTCAGTCTTGCGAAATAGTAGGCGGTGGTGGTGAAGTGTTGCTTAATGTCCTCAGATGTCAGTTGACATATTAGGGACAAGTTGTGACCAATGCCGAAGCACGGTTCAATAATTCTTTACGTCCACGGAAACCAGAAGGCTCGTTAGGACGGACAGCTCAGGACGGCCACCTCGACTCTCACA
>JABMCL010001132.1:400000-412500 GCA_018857735.1 Alviniconcha marisindica | reverse complement strand
ATACAGCTGTTCTGTTTCAGCAGAAAGCTTTATGAACCAGGCAGGGTTAGTTAGTTAGTTAGGGTCCCGTCAACCGCATAGGCAAACTCCAGGCAACAGTTTACGACATCCTTCCTCCAAATACTGCCATAACTGGTTACGCCACAGTTTCCCGAAAACGATCTACTGCCACAATCGGTTACGCTGCAGGTGTCCTAATACTATCTACTGCCATAACTGGTCACGACATAGGTTTCCTGAAACTGTCTACTGCCATAATTGGTTACGCCTTTGGTCTCCCAAAACTATATACTGCCATAATTGGTTACGCCTTTGGTACCCCAAAACTATCTACTGCCATAATTGGTTACGCCTTTGGTTTCCCAAAACTATATACTGCCATAATCGGTTACGCCATAAGACTCATAAAACTATCTGTCTGGTTACGCCTTTGGTCTCCCAAAACTATCTACTGCCATAAGTGGTTACGCCTTTGGTCTCCCCAAACTATCTACTGCCATAATTGGTTACGCCTTTGGCCTCCCCAAACTAGCTACTGCCATAATCGGTTATGCCATAAGACTCATAAAACTATCTACTACCATCATTGGTTATGCCATAGGTCTCCGAAAACTATCAGATAACTGATTTCGGTAGACAGATGCGCGGAGATATGACGGCCCCTTTAGTGGCGTAACCATTAATTTTACGGCAGAGTTTGGCGGAAGAGTGCCGGAAAGGGAGGCTTGGATTGTGCCGTATAGAGTCACCCCAGGACGAATCACGCATTCTGAATTCTTTCACACCAGTTCAAAACACAGGCCACTAAATCACAAGTCAAAAGCTGGATCACAGTTCTGGACACAACACTGTCAACAACATACGCAGCTAAGTAGGGTGATGTAAATGATGGCATTTTGCTCTAATAGCATATGCTATGAGTATGTCCATGCCCCCTGATGTATAGGGAGCGTTGCTTTATATATATATATATATGTGTGTGTGTGTGTGTGTGTGTGTGTGTGTGTGTGTGTGTGTGTGTGTGTGTGTAATGGAGTGGAGTGGAGTGGTAGAAGGACAGACAGCAGAGTCAGTCAAAAATGGAGACTACAGCAGGCGTACGGCAATCGGGATTTATTCTACAGCAGCAGACAATTTTCAGCACACCCAAAACGATCACTCGCACCCATAGATAACACGGTGGCGCGGGCCGCAAGGAAAACACGCTCTCGCTACAATCAAATCTGCATTCTGGACCACAAAATGGCTAACATTTGTGTTTCTTTGGCCAATACAAGTATCATTTTCTCAGCAATAACTAAACTAATTAAATCATGAAAAACATCCAATAAAAGCTAAAGTTACAATCTTTTAAACCGTATAAACAAAATGTACAAACATGACTTATTTTATTTACAACAATCGTGGGAAGCGTGGCTTGCACCTGTCTATAAACACATTCGTACAACTGAATCACAGCTAACACAGTGTACAAAATATTAATGTTACTAAAACTTAAATCAGAACTTAAAGTGCACGCTCCCACGGTTAAAATGGTACATAACAATTACAATACAACGTTCGGTATGAGAAGCAAGACACACTCAAAGACTAGCAATAAAACAATCGGCGTGAACTTTCGCCTGGGGCGCGTTATCTAGTGGCCGCATCGCTGATAAAGTGATATCAAGTAGTGTACGAATATAACTTAGCTTCTACAGTACACAATACTTAATAAGTTAATTTCAACCCCAAAGAAACATTAAACATGAAGTCAGTTAAGCAAAATACTGTACGACAAAGCACTGATCAACACGGTCAAAACAACAGAGGAGGCCGCTCCTTGCATTTGACGGCTATAAAAAGAACAGACTTAGCGAGGCATCGGCTGCTGATTTAGCTCGATCTTGCGTCTAAATAAACAACACGTACACAGTCTAAGATCTAATAGATGCCAAATTATATTACACATGGCTTGGTGTATAAAAAGGAGTAGGTAAACAAACAACAAGCGATCAAAATGTGAAAGGGGAAAACATAGGTTTGACTCTTCCGCCACCGGCTCAGTATCGGCCGGTCGGCTGTGTGAAGCCGTGAGACGTTAGGCCTACGCTACACGCAGTGATTGATTTTTGTTGCTTAACGTCCACGGAGGCGAGAAGGCCTATTAGTAGGTAGGGTAGGTAGTGTTGCTTAATGTCCTCAGATGTCAGTTGACATATTAGGGACAAGCTGAGACCAATGCCGAAGCGTGGTTCAATATAGCTTTACGTCCACGGAAACCAAAAGGCTCGTTAGGACGGACAGCCCAGGACGGCCACCTCGACTCTCACACAGCTCCTGAACTATGGCCTATTAGTGGCACCATGGACCTATATGTAGTGTAGGTCCATGGTGGCACGCTTCAAAACAAAAGCGTCGTTTGCTCCGGTTCCCGGGTTACCGGTGGTACAGTAATAAAATTGCCTGGATCTGATAACCGGGGCGGGATTACCGTAAAAACGTGTACAAAGAGCACTTGCTCACACAGACACACACACAGACACACACACACACACACACACACAACACACACACACACACACCACACAGAGACACACAGACACACAGACCAGAACCCACAACAACATATATATATATATATATATATATATATATATATATATATATATATATATATATATATATATATATAAAACCTTCTCATTCTCACAACGAGCGAGTTTAAAAAAGAAAAAGTAATAATAATAATACAAACATTTTCTATGGCACTATTCCCCGCAGAGCGAGCTCAACGCGCTGGAAGCAGGCTAATTTCCAGACCCTTTTCCCTACCGATGAACTAGACACGAGGACCAAGAAAGGTAGTGATCAAGACAGAGTTGAGACTTAATGAGCAGTTGATGATCTACGGTGAAGACATGGGATGTCATTAAGGTGTCGCCAGGAGAGAGAAAGCTCCACCCACTGACTTATGATCCGACAAAAGTGAAGCGGTGCCCACGTGTTTCAAATATTTACCGGATGACATAATTATACAGACGTTTTGTTTGCCCTGCCAGCTATTGCTTTGGCAAAGATAGAGAGCAATGTCGTTGCTTTCTGTTTCTAGATCACCGCGTACTGTGATCTAGAGGCCACATGTGGTGACAGGGAAGATGCCATTTATAGGTCTCTAGCGCGCATGCCCAGAGCTGTCGTCTGCTAACGGCTGACTAGCTAACCGAGGTCGGTAGTGACCACTTACTGTTACCGTAACATTTTCAAAATACCATTACTTCAACAAGGTGAAGAATTTCCGGAAAGATTTCGAAGAGAGAGAGAGAGAGAGAGAGAGAGAGAGAGAGAGAGAGAGAGAGAGAGAGAGAGAGAGAGACCCAGCCAGCGTCACGGTGATCAATTTTATGATGAAGCCTCTTGGAAAAGCCTGCCCAATAAGTTTGATTATTGATTCAGTAACTCCACTCATGTAGAACAAAATGTAGTTTTCGCTTTATATTTGTTGCACCACTGAAAAAACGTTACGCACATGATTTTTAGCAAAATGTTCTATCAAGCTATGTATAATTCGTTCATCCTTGACAGAAACCAAATGATTCTGAGTTGTCAGAGGTCGAAAGGGAGGCGTGTCTCTTCTGCGCATGCTGATTGGTTAATCGCGTTCTAAGTCGGACCAGTGCTACGTGTGGCCAATACGAAGTCGGACCGGTGCTACGTGTGGCCAATACGAAGTCGGACCGGTGCTACGTGTGGCCAATACGAAGTCGGACGGGTGCTACGTGTGGCCAATGCGAAGTCGGACGGGTGCTACGTGTGGCCAATACGAAGTCGGACCAGTGCTACGTGTGGCCAACGCTAAGTCGGACTACTGATGCGTTGGCCCCAAGCCAGTGCTATGTCGGATAAATCTTTGTAGGAACAGAAGTAAAAGTCCAATTAACGAGAGTCAGAGCAGTGCTGCGAGTAGTCAGTGCTAAGTTAGACAGTGAAAGAAATTGAAATTATTATACAATTATATTATATACAACGCGTCGGTCCAGTGATCCGTAGGACCATCACGAGTGATCCTTGTGGAGTGCATGTGAGGCTTTCCACAGAACTGAGACGTACACTATTGAGCTGTCTAAAAATGTGTATGCCAAATGACAGGCAAACAGAAGCGTCTGCTTCAGGCAGGCTGCAACCTGCAAATTTCTTACTCAGTTGATTCAAAATGTAATTATAGGTTGCAAAATATGTATATAGTCATTGCCAGCTCTGCTCCTCAATACATTAATCCCCTCACTGCCAACTGCCTCAACCCATACATTTTTCCGGACTGAAAAGTGCACACAAAGGCCCGTGAACGGAAATTCTGTGTGGCCTATAGCAGGCCTACTTTCAATATTGTGCACATCCTTCCTTGTGCTAAAAGCTGACGGATTTCAAATTTCACATTCTACTGCCCGGCATTAAGGCGTTCGTGTATGCACGGCAGTGAAGGGGTTAATAACAGCCATTAGACACAGCGGGCTCACTGGAACAGCGGGGGAAATAATCTGTTTATAGCAATGGTGCAAAATGTCATCACCGCCGCAAAGGTAGTATTGCTTGGCAGTGAGTGTAATTATCTGACCTTTTCAGCACAATTGTTTCTCGCCCAACAAATTATAATGGCGACGTCTGTCAAGGGAGATCCCTCACTCCCCTGCTCCGTCTAATGGCCCAGTAAGTAAGTAAACATGGTGCTTAACGTCCACAGAAACCACAAGGCTTATTAGGGACGGGGAGAAGGGTGGTGGGGGGGGTGGGGGGTGGGTGGGTGGGAGGATTGGAGGTGGGGGAGAGGGAGATTATATACCTATCGCTACACTGTCACCACCAGAATGACTTCTGCATTAAGGTGGGCAGCGATGAGAGCCATTTTAATGTTTCATTAATGGTGAGGGACAAAGTCACAAGGCAGTGTCCACAGACCACAAACTTTGAAGTGAAAGGAGGGCCGAAGCAGATTCGAACCGAGGTCCCTCTGCTTACCAGCCTACCGTCTTACCGCTAGGCCAAACCGGCTCTCAGTCTAATGGCCCATGGTTTGCACACCATGATATTGCAAGGCACACGATGAGTCATTTTTACAACGTACCGCAGGGTACATTACACCACACACGATACCAGCATGTTGGGACATGCCTTATGTGCTCTTTTAACAGGGCTAATATAAAAGGGACTAACTCTTCGCGAATGTGTGTTTGATGTTTGTGTGTACACGTATGTTTTGTTTTATGTTTGTGTAGGGACTGATTTTGTGGATTAACCTGAAAAAGGGTTTATATAATTATAATGAGAAGAGTTTTGAACTGTGCATTTGCTTATAACGGAATTTGGTTGTCCGGACGGTGACCCTGTATACAGGACAGGGGACATGACAGGACGTTAAAATCCAATACCTGCCTAACTAACCGACATAGCCGATCACTTTAGAAAGAAAATATACTCTCACACCCACGCACGCGCGAGCGCGCACTGACCCGCACGCACGTGACATCACTAGAGTGAAATGAATAAGTGCAGCGGATACAAAGTTGATCTAATCTGAACTGAACTGAAGGTTGTCCGAAATTAGATATATATATAAGAAAAAATAATTGTGCAAGGCACAATAAAGATAATGGTGAGCAATTCAAATGTGCACGCATAGAATATATGTGTGTATGAACATGCATTTGTAATTATATAGCCCTGCGGATGTTTTTATCCAGGTATGCTGCCAGTAACATCGAGTCAGTAGTTTTGAAATTAACTTCAAGAGCTGATTTTGTTAAAAAATGTGTGGGTCACCAAAACACCGCCGGGGGTTTGGACTGGAAGAGCTCGAACTCGTCGGCCAAGGATGCAACAGGCGTGCAATGTAAGGTTCAGTTCAGGGCAATGCACAGGTCGAAAGGCGGTTCACATTTTGTCCAGAATACTTGGCAATTGTGTGTGTGTGTGTGTGTGTGTGTGTGTGTGTGTGTGTGTGTGTGTGTGTGTATGTGTGTGTGTGTGTGTGTGTGTGTTTGTGTGTTTGTGTGTGTGTGTGTGTGACTTTTGCAGCTGCAAGAGCGAGAGGCAGTTTTGCCACGACCAAATCAACTTCGTGGCGACAAAACTACACCTCGCTTTTTGCAGGGGCTCTACAAAACTTAGTATGCTTCTAGTTTTACCACAGCAGCAGCTGACTGTGGCGTCAAACTGTGTAGTGGGGGGTGGGGGTGGGGGGAGTTGAACGAACCAAGAATGTAGAAATTAGCAAGGCAGAATTCCTACCAAATATAGATGAAGCACGCTATTCTCTTCAGTGTTGGGAGTGGATTGGGTAGACCAGGAGAAATACGATGAACAACCCAAGCGGGGATGGGAATAAATGAATATTGATATGTATGAAAGCAAGCGGCAAAGTGAATGCATGAATCCTAAACAACTTTCTGGGCCGTGGTTTATTACGGAATGCACTCCACTTTCAGATCATCTTCTGAGGCCTTTTCGTGCTTCTTTTTTTTCATGCTTTTTTTTCTTTCTTTTTTTAAGCCGGCTGGGCAGGACTGAACCTCACCAGTCTTGATCTGGGGACTGTTCTCAGTACAGGATTATTTTACTGGGAAGATTTCCCAATGGTCCCGCCCCTCCCCCCCCCCCCCCCCCCCCCCAACAATCGGTTGATTGCAGCAGATGCGTGTTGGTGACTATGAATTTGTAGCAAGGAAACACAGGGTGAGGTGAATATATTATATGGCCATTATTATAGGCACCTGATCTCCGATCTCTCTCTGTGTGTGTCTATGCGTCTGTCTCTGTCTGTCTCTGTCTGTCTGTCTGCCTGTCTGTCTGTCTCTGTGTCTGAACTGATCAGATGTTCTGCTGCTTCATTTGCTCATAATATTCTCATCGTATGCTCATAATATGTAACTGGATGATGTATGGCATGTGTTCATCTGGCGCTGTGAGCACGTTATGTTTTGTGTGGAAATTCTCATGTATAACGTTTCACTCACTTATTCATGCCTATATGTATATATAAATAATGCCTGTAATTTGATATCTATTCATCGGTAGCTTAGCAAGGACTAGTTGTTAGACAGGTTTTTGACTGAATTTAAAACTACAATCCGTGTAAAATAAGTGTTTGAGTTCGAGCTCTCTCTCTCTCTCTCTCTCTCTCTCTCTCTCTCTCTCTCTCTCTTCTCTCTCTCTCTCTCTCTCTCTCTCTCTGTGGTGAATATGGGCACCTGATCTCTCTCTCTCTCTCTCTCTCTCTCCTCTCTCTCTCTCTCTCTCTCTCTCTCTCTCTCTCTCTTTCTCTGTGTATGTTGAATATGGGCCCCTGATCTCTCTCTGTGTGTCTCTCTGTGGTGAATATGGGCACCTGATCCCCCCCCTCAAGATTGCAATAAGTATCCTTACTGTGATTAGTAACGCCTCCCCCCTCCCCCCCAACCAACGGGTGTCAAGTGTCTGGGATATCGCGGATTTTGATTTTGTTTCACGCAAGAGTTACAGGTCATAATTATTTACATACTGCAGTTTGCTGTCTTCACACACTCGTTTACGGAATCTTTTGGATCTTCTTTAGCCAAGCAGTAGCAGCCAACTTCACAGTAGTGTGTCCCGACAGTAGTGCAAGACTGCCATTGTTCCGGAATCAGTTTTTGACGTGCATACAAGATTAATGTTGATGCATGCGATTGCAACATCGGGGCTATACGAACATCGTACCATAACAGAGTCTGCGGGGGGTGGGGGGGTGGGGGGGGGGGGGGGGGGGGGGGAAACAACAACAAAAATCTTGCCTCGTCGGGGAGTCGAACCCGGGTCGGTATTGCACCTGGCTTTTCTGTCCGACGCTCAGATTCCAGCTGACAGTAATGTAGGCAAGGCATGTATCTACTACGTATTGCACCCTGAGTGTGTTACTGTTAGGTGTTCCCCTCTTGTAGAACTGAGGAAGAAGCCAGCTCTGCAGACAGTATAGACACACGGTACCCAAAATCGACTAGAGGGTGGAATGAGATAGGCACCTGTGTTGACTGAGATTGTAATACTGAATGCCATGTGCCTATGGCCGTGCTGATGACGTATGAATAAATTAAGAAGGCTTGGGGCCTTTGCCGTTTCCCCACTACGGAGTCTGGACATTTCTTGATGTGTGCTGTGTGACTGAGTGAAATACTTTCACTACACTCGGCGAGTAACATCCAGACATGGTGTCAGAAGTGAAAGTGACTGTCAGTTGTTTGTAAGTACTGTTTTCTTCTCCAGTCATGCCGTCATTCAAGCCTCCACAGCACTGTTTAACTTTCGGGAGCCCCGCCCAGGACTGGCCCGAATGGAGATCACAGTTCCAGCGTTTCCGGACAGCTAGTGAACTAACTGACAAAAGTGGAGAGGTGCAGGTCAGCACGGCTTGATCTACAGCATGGGACCACTGAGAAGCAGAAAAGATTGTCTCTCAGTTTGGTTTTGCTGATGCAGAGGCAAATCAGTGACTTTCATGCAGTGCGGATAGGCAGGTCAGTTCAATGATTACTTTGAACCCAAAAGAAATGTTATTCATGAAAGAGCTACCTTCCACAAAAGAAATCAGAAAGAAGGGGAAAGCGTTGAAGAATACATAAGACATTTGTATGAGCTGTCAGAGCATGCAGACTTTGCAGACAGAGAAAGTACAATTCGTGACAGACTTGTCTTAGGCCTGCTTGACCAAGAACTGTCTGAAAAACTACAGTTAGAAAGTGAGCTGACCCTTACCAAGGCAACCCAGCTCGCCAGACAAAGTGAGCTGGTGAAGATTCGGATAAGGGAACAAAGGGGTCTGGCACATTCCTCAATTGATGCAGTGAGGGGAGGGGATAGTGGTCACCCCAAGAGACAATACCAAGCACGCAGCAGCGGCACCAGCAGCAAGCGAGGTCGGGCAGAGGTCAAGAGCTGCAGAGCAAGCAGAGTACAGGCGCCAGAAATAGCACACAGAACTGTTACTTCTGTGCATCTTTTCATCTTAGACGCCATTGTCCAGCTTATGGGAAAGTTTGTAAAGCTTGCAACAAGCCAAATCATTTTGCCAGATCCAGAGCTTGCAAGAAGAAAGCAGTCAGTGAATTGCAAGCAGAACAGAGTGAAGAATATCACCTTCTCTCAGTGACAAGCTCTAGCAATGAAGCTCCATGGCGAGTGTCTGTCAAGCTGAATGAGACAGATCGCGGGACAAGCTTCAAGATAGACACGCGAGCAGATGTGTCCGTCATGTCTTTGCAGACCTACAACAACATGTCACCAAAGCCTCCTCTACAGAAAGCAGCCGCAGTGTTGCGTAGTAGTCCAGGTGGAACGCTAGACTGCAAGGGCAAAATAGAAGTGACTGCCAGAGTTAAGGGGGTAGATTACCCACTTCGGATCTACGTCGTGAGCTCAGCAACTGAGTGTCTCCTCAGCAGGGAGGCAGCAGCAAGAATGAGGCTCATCCGCCGTGTTGACGCTGTTAAGAAACCAGAAGAGACAATTTTCAGTGAGCTGGATGAAAATCCTGTCAAATGTGCACCTGTGAAAATCAGACTCAAAGATGACAGCCATGCATACAGCCTGCAGACAGCAAGAAGAATGCCAGTTCCTCTTTTACAGAAGGTGAAAGTTGAACTTCTAAAGATGGAAGAAACGGGCATCATAGAACATATATACAAGAGCCAACAGATTGGTGCGCAGGTATTGTGATAGTACCAAAGAAAGACAGTGGGGTGCGGATCTGCACTGACTACAAAAAGCTGAACGCTGCGTTCAAGCGTGAAAGATATGTCTTACCGACAGTTGAAGACATCCTTCATAAACTGAAGGGATCCACCATCTTTACCAAGTTGGATGCCACGAGTGGATTTTGGCAAATTCCACCGGACGATGAATCAGCCAAACTCACTACATTCATCAGTCCATTTGGCCGATACTTCTACCGCAGATTGCCACAGGGCATTACGTCTGCGCCAGAGACTTTTCAGCGCAGCGTGGAAGAGATCATTGCAGGAGAGGAGCATGCTGTGTGTTTCTTCGATGACATCCTGGTGTTCAGTGAAAACGAAGAAGTTCACGAAAAACACTTGAAGAACACCATGGGAAAACTGAACAGTGCAGGCATCAAGCAGAACAAAGAGAAGTGTCAGTTTCGTCAGCAGGAGATTGACTTTTGGGGCTTTGTCATCAACAAAGATGGCGTGAAAGCAGACCCAAGGAAAACTGAGGCAATCTTCGAAATGTCGGACCCCACAGACGTTGCCGAGTTACGCCGTTTTCTCGGTATGGTCAACTACCTAGGTCGCTACCTTCAGAATCTGTCTTCAGTTCTCCAGCCAGCCACAGAACTCCTAGAGAAGGACAGAGCGTGGACGTGGGGGCCGCCTCGGATCAGTGCAGTCGCCAAAGTCAAAGAGATGTTGATTTCTGCTCCAACACTTGCTTACTTCGATCCAGACAAGGCTACAACAGTGAGTGCAGACGCGAGCAGCTATGGGCTTGGTGCAGTTCTTTTGCAAGAGCACCCAGATGGACTCCGTCCTGTTGCCTTCGCTTCTAGAACTCTCACAAAGAGCACAATCAGTGTGGTGGCAACGGATTGGAAAAGACATAAAATCACGGGTCGCCAGCTGCCGACACTGCCAGGAGAAGCAGCCATCCCAGGCCAGTGAACCCCTCCTCTCATCAGCATTCCCAGACAGACCCTTTCAGAAGGTAGGCATTGACATTTGTGAGTTCCGAAACAAGCATTACCTGGTGCAGGTAGACTATTACTCAAGGTATATTGACGTCACATACCTGCCCAGCTTGACATCAGCACCGGTGATCGGAAAATTAGAGAACTTTTTCTCCCATCATGGCGTTCCAGAGACAGTTGTTTCAGACAATGGCACCCAGTTCTCCTCAGCAGAGTTCCGTACTTTTGCAGATCGGTGGAACTTCAGCCATATCACCAGCAGCAATGGTGCTGCGGAGCGAGCGGTGAAGACCGTCAAAGAGATCCTCAGACAGGACGACATCTTCCTTGCCCTTTTGTCCTACCGCTCAACCCCCATTCCCGACCTCGGAGCTAGCCCTGCTGAGCTGGCTATGGGAAGAAAGCTCCGAACCACCATGCCATCACTGCCGTCGACGCTCCAGCCACAAGTCATTATATATAGTTATAAGGAAGTGCGAGAGCGTGACGCAATCATGAAGTGGCGTCAGAAGGAAGACTACGATCGTCGCCACGGAGTGCAGCCTCTCCCGGAACTAAGTCCAGGCGACCCAGTTCTCATCAAAACGGATGGAGAGAAGGGCTGGAAGTTGCTGGGAGAGGTGGTAAGGAAGTGTGCTCCACGTTCATTCTTGGTACAGACACCGAGAGGTCACCTGCGTCGGAACCGACGACATCTGAAACGGATCCATCCATCTGCGTGCAATCCAGATGACCTCCGTCACCAGAAGTCAGGAGCAGTCTTCTCTCCAGATCACACGGTGAGACAGGAGCCTTACCCAACTGCATCTGCTGACCAGCAGCCCGGTGTATACCCGGCTGGGCAGCCTGGGACACCAGTGACAGGCCGACCACCATCACCACCACCGTCTCCAGGGAACACCTCATTTTTATCGACACAGCTTACACACAAGTCTACTCCAGTGCCGGCACAGTCTTCAGTGTCTACAGCCACACCCGTTCGCACCAGATATGGCCTCATGATCAATAAGCCTGCCAGATATCGGTGATTTTGTGTGCAGTGTTGTGCCATGAGAGCACAAGTGTGTAGTTTTCCATCGTGCCACGAGAGCACATTTGTGTAGTTTAGCTGTGCCATGAGAGCACACTTAATTGTGTAGATTAGATTGTGCTTTGAGCACAGTTTTATGTGTGCGTAGTTTCCAGTGTGTCTAGTGCGTCTTAGAAGGTGTCTGTATATCATTCGTGTAGAGTCGAAATTTTGCCCTGAGCACACCAGTGTTTATTGAGTGCCATGAGTGAACTAGTGTTTATCCTGTGTGTCTAGTACAGTAGTAGTTTCCTGCGTGATTCATACCCCTCTGGATTTCACATCAAGATTTTCTTTGGAGTATACCAGTGCCTGGCTTATCTTTCTTGTGTTGATGAGTTGTGACAAATTCTATAATCGTTTTAGTATTAATGTTAGTTAACTAGATCGTTAACTGCAAAAAGGGGGAGATGTGTTGAGATTGTAATACTGAATGCCATGTGCCTATGGCCGTGCTGATGGCGTATGAATAAATTAAGAAGGCTTGGGGCCTTTGCCGTTTCCCCACTATGGAGTCTGGACATTTCTTGATGTGTGCTGTATGACTGAGTGAAATACTTTAACTACACTCGGCGAGTAACATCCAGACAGCACCATTCTCTAATTGACTGGTGTCAGTGTCTTTTCAGCTTTCCCGGGCGCATAAATACCATCTTGAACTGAAATGAAACCTGTTTGAGGTCTTGCTCATAGTTGTTGATTTGTAGCGGAGACAAGAGCAGAGATCGAAGAACTTTGAAG